>CM017557.1:46357438-46957438 GCA_007844125.1 Sinonovacula constricta | reverse complement strand
ACCCACAAGTTTATATTTATAACAAATCTTCCATAGGAGTTTCTGTATATTGCCATCCAATATTATCACTCTGATTGCCAAATTCTATCAAGTTTCTGACTTCCTCTGGAAAAAATTCTTATCAGGAGCTGCCAAAAAACAACAATAACACCATGAGGTGTTAAGGAGGACATTTGGGTAGCAAGCATTAGTTAATCATACACAACCTTATTATTTATCAAAGTCTTTGACATGCCAATCAGCTAGGATTACTAAAGATATTGAATAGTACAATAATTAGCAATTTTACAACAATACTCTTTTGTTGTTCTTATTTCCTAATAAAACTTACAAAAAATGCAATTAAATGTTATGTGCAAGTTCAAGAGAACAAATATACTACAAATGTATCCTGTTGTCTTCTTATTTCCTAATACGTATTTTGTATTAACACAATGATCTAATGAATATTTCATTCTAATTAGTATTTTATCTAATTATAACTAAGAATTCATATATGTTTTATGCATCATTATTAAGAGAAAGAAAGCACAAACACATAGCATTACTCAATTTAATGACCTTGAGATTTCTACTGTGCTATTATAGGGGCTAAACCTACCTACATATATAAAAACCAATGAAAGTTATTTTCTGACATGAAAAGATAACACTATTTGCCTAAGCCTGCCAATTTATGCCTAAAACATGAAATGTGAAGATTGTTGAAAACCTCCCAGATATCAATGAATTAACAAGATGGTCAGTAATTATCCTCTTCTTACTTGTTCCAGTAGTGAGTTATAGGACTTTGTTGACACGATGGGTTAACAAGCACATTTAACAATGCATCAATTTTGATTTTGTACAATTAAAGTTAATTAAGAATTGACAAAATGCCTTGCAAAAATTAGTGTGATTGAAATGTCACATTCTTTTATGGTTTCTAGCATTCGTCACTTTTTTCTGCCCCATTCAGGGGATCCTAATGGACAAGGCATTCTCCTAAAGGATAATCAATCATTTTTAACATAGACTATTTGATGACTTTGACAGGTTTCAACAGCACTACTTGATTTATTTAAATCAGAGTCAGATCCATGGAGCGGTCATGCAACAATTATTGTTTTAGTCAGACCTTATGGAGGGGTCATGCAACTGTTATTGTTTTAGTCAGATCCATGGAGGAGTCAAGCAACTGTTATTGTTTTAGTCAGACCCATGGAGGGGTCATGCAACTGTTATTGTTTGAGTCAGACCCATGGAGGGGTCATGCAGCTGTTATTGTTTTAGTCAGACCCATAGAGTGGTCATGTAACGGTTATTGTTTTAGTCAGACCCATAGAGTGGTCATGCAACTGTTATTGTTTGAGTCAGACCCATGGAGGGGTCATGCAGCTGTTATTGTTTTAGTCAGACCCATGGCGGGGTCATGCAACTGCTATTGTTTTAGTCAGACCCATGGCGGGGTCATGCAACTGTTATTGTTTTAGTCAGACCCATAGAGTGGTCATGCAACTGTTATTGTTTTAGTCAGACCCATGGAGGGGTCATGCAACTGCTATTGTTTTAGTCAGACCCATAGAGGGGTCATGCAACTGCTATTGTTTTAGTCAGACCCATAGAGTGGTCATGTAACGGTTATTGTTTTAGTCAGACCCATAGAGTGGTCATGCAACTGTTATTGTTTGAGTCAGACCCATGGAGGGGTCATGCAGCTGTTATTGTTTTAGTCAGACCCATGGCGGGGTCATGCAACTGCTATTGTTTTAGTCAGACCCATGGCGGGGTCATGCAACTGTTATTGTTTTAGTCAGACCCATAGAGTGGTCATGCAACTGTTATTGTTTTAGTCAGACCCATGGAGAGGTCATGCAACTGCTATTGTTTTAGTCAGACCCATGGAGGGGTCATGCAACTGCTATTGTTTTAGTCAGACCCATAGAGGGGTCATGCAACTGCTATTGTTTTAGTCAGACCCATAGAGGGGTCATGCAACTGCTATTGTTTTAGTCAGACCCATAGAGTGGTCATGCAACTGTTATTGTTTTAGTCAGACCCATGGAGGGGTCATGCAACTGCTATTGTTTTAGTCAGACCCATGGAGGGGTCATGCAACTGTTATTGTTTTAGTCAGACCTATGGAGGGGTCAAGCAACTGTTATTGTTTTAGTCAGACCCATGGAGGGGTCATGCAACTGTTATTGTTTTAGTCAGACCCATAGAAGGGTCATGTAACGGTTATTGTTTTAGTCAGACCCATGGAGGGGTCATGCAACTGTTATTGTTTTAGTCAGACCCATAGAAGGGTCATGTAACGGTTATTGTTTTAGTCAGACCCATGGAGGGGTCATGCAACTGTTATTGTTTTAGTCAGACCCATGGAGGGGTCAAGCAACTGTTATTGTTTTAGTCAGACCCATGGAGGGGTCAAGCAACTGTTATTGTTTTAGTCAGACCCATGGAGGGGTCATGCAACTGTTATTGTTTTAGTCAGACCCATGGAGGGGTCATGCAACTGTTATTGTTTTAGTCAGACCCATGGAGGGTTCATGCAACTGTTATTGTTTTAGTCAGACCCATGGAGGGGTCATGCAACTGTTATTGTTTTAGTCAGACCCATGGAGGGGTCATGCAACTGTTATTGTTTTAGTCAGACCCATGGAGGGTTCATGCAACTGTTATTGTTTTAGTCAGTTTCATGTGCTAGACACATCTTTCTTTTAACAAGTTTTTTATCTTCATTTATTACATTGTTTCACAACTTACAGAATCCCATGCAATTTAATTAAAAATGATGGTTTTCATGTGAAGTCAAAAAAAATCAAAACACATTAGCTTGAACAATAATCCTGTAACAACCCTTATAAAAGACAACAACAACAACAACAACAACAACAACAAGAGGACAGTTTCTGGAAGATCCTGAGAAGGTGTTACCAGGAATTGATTCAAAGGCCTCAAACACTTGTAAATGTTGTTTTTTCTACTAAATATAACAACTGAACTAGCACTGCTGCCTAGATAGAGGACAAGGAAATCCCGTGATATGTTGAACCTTTGACCAGTACCACGTCTGTAACTTCATTTACAGGAAGTACCTCTAGCTGACCTTAATTCATACATGTTCCATAAAGGGTCTGTAAAGAAGAGCCTCTATGACTGCAGCCTCATAATAACAAAGAAAATGTAATTATTTTCAAGCATGATTTCCATAATTGAGGGCCTCAGATTTCCATAATTGCACAGAGTTGCCAATTTGTAAGTTGTTATTCTCAGCTATCTTGCCACACAGTATCCTAACTATTAGCCTGCTGCATTTAAGAATAACCTTTACTAATTGATCATTATTTGCTTACAATTGCAAGCAACAACAAGGACACATTTGTAGAGGCCTAAGCAGCTATGGATCCTGATCAGCAAAGCTCCCACTGGAGCTGACTGATCTGGAACTGTATTTGTTGCCTAAGCCTTACAAATACATGGTTTTCAGATTAAAAATTGCCACACACTCTACTTTTAAAAAAAAAAAATATTTTAATTTCATATTTTTCAAATAAACAAGAAACAAAAATTTACAAATATTTAATACAAAACCAAACAAACATACTTTTAGTACAATGTATGTGTTTCTTTTACTCTCCCCTTTCTTGACTCCTTTGTCTTTCTTTTACTCTGTAAATTCCTCTTTCATCCTACTCACACAAATGTTAACCAATAAAATCATTTAAGTCGATATTTTACTAGCTTAAATATATTTTTTGTTTAATTGTTTAAAGCCAGTTACAGTTTAGTTTATCGTTACAATTTAATGTGTTTTTCATTACTGTAGTAGTTTATCATTACAGTTTAGGGTATGTTTTGCTACTGTAGTAGATTATCATTATAGTTTAGGGTATTTTTCACAGATGCCAATAATAATGCTTTAAATGCTTATGTTTAAAACGTGGAATAACACCAGGATATTTCTGAAGGTTCAAGGTAAACAAACCAATTGCCAAGAGTACAAAAATCACCAAGACAACTGAAGGTTCAAGGTAAACAAACCATCTCCAGAGTACAAAAATCGCCAAGACAACTGAAGGTTCAAGGTAAACAAACCATATCCAGAGTACCAAAATCAACAGAACTACTGAAGGTTCAAGGTAAACAAACCATATCCAGAGTACCAAAATCAACAGAACTACTGAAGGTTCAAGGTGAACAAACCATATCCAGAGTACAAAAATCAACAGAACTACTGAAGGTTCAAGGTAAACAAACCATATCCAGAGTACAAAAATCAACAGAACTGCTGAAGGTTCAAGGTGAACAAACCATATCCAGAGTACAAAAATCAACAGAACTACTGAAGGTTCAAGGTAAACAAACCATATCCAGAGTACAAAAATCAACAGAACTGCTGAAGGTTCAAGGTAAACAAACCATATCCAGAGTACAAAAATCAACAGAACTACTGAAGGTTCAAAGTAAACAAACCATATCCAGAGTACAAAAATTAACAGAACTACTGAAGGTTCAAGGTCAACAAACCATATCCAGAGTACAAAAATTAACAGAACTACTGAAGGTTCAAGGTCAACAAACCATATCCAGAGTACAAAAATTAACAGAACTACTGAAGGTTCAAGGTCAACAAACCATATCCAGAGTACAAAAATCAACAGAACTGCTGAAGGTTCAAGGTAAACAAGCCATATGTGAAGAGTAAAAAATTCCTCATGAATTTATATAAGTTTGTAACTCTCCTAGGAATTTATACCATATTCTATGATTTTATACCAGTTTGTTACTACTCTGACTTCTCTACCTCCCACTGAGTGGGTGCAAGTCCTAGACGGATTGAGGGACTGAATGTAAGGACTTCAAACCGATATGCTATGTGCCCATGGTTCTACCCAGACATGTGCCTGGGATCTTCCTCCACCAAAATAGCTGAATGTCAGTGTAATGTCCATAATTGTGTCGCTGCCATGTATTTCTTAAAATGAACCAATTAATCCCTGGCACCATTTTTAGCAGCATATCCAAAAAAAAAAATAAGACTTTCTATCATGATGTTATAGGATTTAACAGATCTCAAAGCTATCTTTCTAATAAGGATGTTTTTGTAAGGCAATGGAAATCGAGTTGTTCATCAAAGGATCTGTTTTCCAATTACTACACTATTCAAGGCCAAGTCAATCTGTCACGTAGCACCAATCAGCCAGCAAAACAAGCAATCAAGGATATATCAGGTGAACATGGCCACAATAAACACACGCCTAGAAATGTTCATTGGTCACATGAGACACATAGGCTTGAGACAAATAGAGCAATGACTTAACCCTTAAACTGCTACATTTGTCAGTCATCAGATGTTATCTATAGCAATTTGCTTGAATAACAACCTCTCAAGGAAACAAAAGACAGCTTGCAGTCACTGCCTGAAATAAAGCAGAACCTAATCAAACAGCTAGGCCAGCATCCAGCAGGTACAGCCTTGTCAGGATCTACACAACTGCATTTAACCTGATTCACGGATACTTGGCAACTAAGGACTTTAAATAACAAAGACAGGTTTCGTTTGAAGTTTTATTCTATTTTTATGTGTACTAGTTTTTTTTAACATTTACTTGTCAGAGAATATTCATGTGCATAAAAAAAACCAATCAGCATTTAGGGATACAATAAATAGCAATTGGTTAACAGAATAAAAGGTCTGTTACTGTTGCATTGTGATTTAATTAGTACAAAGATTCTGCAAACAGCATATTGCTCTTGGCCAAATTGGCATAACACTGACAGTGCAATATGATAATATACTTGAGCTGTTTGAATCTTGAAAAAGACTATTTTCATTTTATTTAGCAAACAAACTTATATTACAAAGTACAGAACAAATAAAGCAAAATTTCATGAAAAATAACAACAACTACACTATTGATCTTAATTCACTAGATAACAAGAAAAAATGATGATACTTCTCATCTGCAAAAAAAATAATAGATAACATTGTACTCAATAGGAACTTTTGGTCAGGATGCATCAGCACTAGTCAATTGCCTTATTTGGGATTGGGATTGGGATTAGCCGGCATTTTTGCCGATACTGCGCAGCGACATTTCTATCATTATAGCACAGGGGCACTTATGAGGTGCCCAGGGACTGAACCCGGCCGGTCCATTATACTGACACCGACGAGTCAGGCGTAATGCTGTCCCCTTTGCCCCGAGCGTTAGGAGGGAAGCCACTACTACCAACTTTAAAGTCTTTGGTTTGACCAGGCCGGGGTTCGAACCCACGACCTCCCGATCCGCAAGCCGACGCTAGACTACCACCTGAGCTATTGCGGCCTTATTTGGATTCTTATATTAGCACTGGATAGTGATATTGTGATTCATGGAGTCATATATGCTATTTAACAATGATGCATACAAACACTTATGTCAGAAAATAATTGGCAGGTCAATTTAGAGTTAAATAAATAAAGATATGAAAGATAAGATAGATGGATTGGATGGATAAATAAAAAGATAGATGAAAAAGATATTAAGATAAATAAGATAGATTAGAAAGATGAATGGGATGGATAGATAAATAAATAGATAAGAATGATAAGATAAGTAAGATGAATGAATAGATAAATAGATAAGATAAGATAGATACTATTAAACAGATAAGATAAAAAATAAGATAAATGAAATGGGATGAATGGTTAGTTTGGATGGAGAGACAGACAGATGGTCAGATAGATGGATGGACAGACAGATGGAGAGACAGACAGACATCATGGCCTCATATAAAAAATAGTTTAAATTATGAAAAAAGTCTATGCTAAAGCATGCCAATGTATAGTGTTATAATATAACATCTTCATAAAATCTTTCTATAAAATTTATCAGTGTCAACATCTTATGTGAAAATGGATTGAACAATTGATAACTTTGGTATCTTTGTATAATGGCTTTAATTAGTTTTATGACAAAAGGATTAATATATAAATAAAATACAGCATAAGTATCATATAGTACATTTAAGACTAAGGATGATCATATAAAATAAGTATGTAGTTTTTCTTTTTCCTTTGTTATTATGTAGAAAGCAAGTCAATCTTTTCTGAGCTGGCAGGAGTATATTTTTTGTCTGCAACATCATTTATTGTCATCAAAATGTGATATTGTTGATAATAGTCTCAATCCATTATCTAAACCATATACATTCTCAACTATAAAGTAAACGTTTACAGACATAATGTTCTAGACAAAAACATATCTTTGCATCACTTTATAGCACCTTGACAACAAGGTGGAAAGAGAAGGCAATCCCATCTCTGGTTGACACTCACATCAAGTGTCTTAAGGCTGGCAATGTGAAGCCAGCTTTTAAGTGATATATGGGAGACATTTACTATCAAAACAAATACCAACCACGATTTTTTGTAGGTAGTAGACTTCATTCTTAAGGTTATTTCTCCATTCTTTAAAAGTATATACTGAATAATTTAGTGTGAAAGAATACATAATTTATTTTTGTATTGATGAGTCAAAAAATGATTAACAATTTTGGTAAATGGAATACTTATTTGGATACTTATGAAAGCAATCACTTAACTACTGGTCATCACTTTTCCAAGTCCATGTTCACCATCTGTACATCAACAATGGCAGATGATGGAAATCTGATGGGTGGCATACCTTCTATGAGAGATTTAGAGAAGAAAAAATAGAAACTGATAATACTAGAGAGTACCCGGTATATGTCTTTCATTGCAAATTCTGTAGGAAAAAAAGACATGATTCTGATGGAACCATCGGATGCTCCCCGGGATATTACCAGGACACAGGAAAATATACCATATGTAGCTAAAGAAAGAGGGCCATGAATTGGCAGGCTTTCAGAATGCATATGAAGGCAAACATTCTGGCCAAGTCTGGTGAAGATTGGGCCATAAATGTGGCCTCTAGCATGTTCACAAGGCTTTTCTTAAAGTGGACCTAGTGACCTAGTTTTTGATCCATCAAACACATCCAAGATGTCATGCAAGCAAACAATGTGGCTAAGGTTGGTAAAGATTAGGCAAAAAATGTGGCCTCTAGCATGTTCACAACGTTTTCTCTAAAATTTTACCGATTTCTGTATTTTTTAGATCTAAGTATAAACTCATCCAAGATTTCTTGCAGACAAACATTCTGAGGGATTAGGATTGGGTTTTGTCGGCATTTTTGCCGATACCGTGCAGCGACATTTCTATCATTATACCACAGGGGCACTTATGAGGTGCCCAGGGACTGAAACCGGGCGGTCCATTATGCTGACACCAACGAGTCAGGCATAATGCTTTCCCCTTAGCCCCTAGCGTTAGGACAGAAGCCACTACTACCAATTTTAAAGTCTTTGGTTTGACCCAGCCGGGGTTTGAACCCGCAACCTCCCGATCCACAAGCCGACGCTCTACCAATTGAGCTATTGCGGCCTGTCCAAAAATTCTGATCAAGTTTGGTGAAGACTGGATGAAAACTGTAGCCTCTAGTATGTTTATAAGCAAATTGTTCACATAGCACAAAACACAACTGATGAGGGGCTATTACCTTGCCCCTGGCATCATGTTTTTCTACAGGTCAAAATTCTTTTAACATATGTTAGTTCTCCTTGTCTAATGAAAGTTCTGGTGAAGTTTGGTTCAATTTAAGCCAGCGATTGCAGAGGATATGTTGTTTAAAGAATGTCGACTGATACATGGACCCTATCAATAGAAAGTATATTAATAACTCTGTGTGAAAAATAACCAAACCAGAATGTGCTGACAATATGCACATCTGCACTTATTGGCGAAGCTTCCCTGGTAAACATTATCTGTCTGCCTTTGGTGTAGACTTTCACTGCCTGCTTCTGTAAGTCTACCTGATTTAAGATGTTAACAGATGAGGTCGTTTCACCCAGATCCTATTGTGCTGCTTAATGTACACAACTTACAATTCAATATAATTTTGTAAACATCCAACAAATCACCACCATAATTGTCTTCTTTACGATTACCATAAGTTAATCAGCAATGTGTAATTTGAAATTGTAAAATTTTGTTTACTCAGGCGGTGTTGGCAGGCTTGATCAACTGATTAATGACACTTGCATCACTGGAACATCTGGTGATCGATGGCCGTAGAAGGTAATTTGAAAGTTGTTCAGAAATAACTGTGCTGCGTCCTGGGTAGCCAGTTGCTGCACTGCACAAGAAAGATTAAAATGGTTCAGGAAAAAAATGTTCCACATAGCGGGGTGACCCACTTAGCAGGGTGGTCCTTTAGTGAGGTTTTACTGTAAAAGGCATAGATGTACCGTAAAAACCCTAAGTCTTCGGCCACCCTAAGTCTTCGGCCACGGTCAATTTTTTTTTTAACCAATTATTTAAATGACCCTAAGTTTTCGGCCACTAAAATTCGACAATTTTTACTGTGACCCTAAGTTTTCGGCCACCATTTTCAACCATTAATTGACTGTTTTTTTTTAGTTTATTAACCTCAAAAATACATCCAATAGAAACAGCATTACTAAATTCTAGCCACTCAATTCATCGAAAAGAAGATTATTTGCTTTAAAAACGTTATACAAACGTTTGATTGGGTGACGGGCGTACACATTAATTATGATAATTAGCCCCAATCTTATAATTAAATTCAAATTAATTCAAAATCAATCGACTTTAACTTTAACATAATCAATCGCTGTAAGAAACAAACAACAAGGGGTGAAACGCTTATTGAATGATGAACAAAAGCATGTAAGAGTAGGTGTTAACAAACACAGTAGCCGCATTTAAAACTTGTCCGATGTTTAACACTTTCGAGTCCGCAGTTTTATCCAGTTGAGAATATTTGATCTCGCCGTCACATAAGACTAAATCAACCTGCACTCTATCAACATGAAATACAAAAATAAGGCTTATAATTTAGATTTATTCTAATCTTAGGAAATACAGTAAGTTTCGTTACGCATTTGAATTCATAAACCACATGTATACTGTACCAATTTTCGGATAGTCGGCAACGCGGACAAACCCTAAGTTTTCGGCTACGTTTTTCATAATTATTTTTTTGTAACCCTAAGTTTTCGGCCAATAAAAAAAATAATTATTTAAAGCTGGCCGAAGACTTTTTTACGGTACTTCTCAGCCTACTACTGCAGTAATCTAGGTCTTTTCCAATTATTGAATGAGTCAATCTTATTTATTAAGTATATAAAGAATAAGCAGCATGTCGTTCAGAAGCATTGTGAATTATTTTGTTATCAAAACATTACTAATGGCCAGAAAAATTGAATGTTTAAACTGCTGAATTAAACTTGCAGTCAAGTTACAGGAATCGTAAACAGTTTAATTTCTAGCCAATATGCACACACTGATCATGCTAAGGCAAATAGTGTAGGTCCAGATCAGCTGCATGTAGAAGCTGTCTTATCAGAATCTGGTCCTATATATTTGCTGCCAAGTCAAGAAATACATCTTCACATGTAGAAGAGGACCGAGACCATGTTAATTACAAGGTATGGTTGCCATACCTCCCTCTGGTGAAGGAATATAAACTAACTTGTGGGAACAATATTTCCACAGTTATATAATTCATTAATAAAAACTTAGCAAATAGTTGTTCAGCAATCAGAGATGTCTTAGCAACTAACCATGTTTGAAATGCCTCAGGTCATTATAAGTCAAAATCAATACATTTGATTAAGCCTAGTCATATAAACAAATTATTAACTAACCAAGGGATTGGAAATATTATATAATCTCCATGTCTGATCATTTAGCACAGTCATCAACTCTAATTTACAACTGACATATTTTGATCTTAGTGATGGACATGACTAACATGGATATACAGTCAATTTCTTTCTTGCTTTGTTTGCAAATAACTGTTTTGATGGTTAAGATGTTGGGCTCCAGATCAGGGATTCCCAAAATTGGTTATTTGTTAGTCCTTAAGAACGACTATTTGCTGCATATTGGTCCAGGTACTTAGTACCTGAATACTGAGGACAGTCGAGAAGTATTATTACTAGATAAAAAAACTTGGTTCCCACCATACTACAAGAAAAGCATTGATGCGAAGCATCAAAGAGTGACGCAACAATTAAAATTTATACTTATTAGAAATTGAAGAGATGACCGATTTTATTTATTATGTAAACATTAAAATCACTGGAATAATTTAATTCTGGTATATAAGGCTACTTATATGTACAATCCTAAAACAGGGACAAACATGTCTTCATTAACAAGTATAACTGTAAGATGTACATTAATGTTTAGAAATTTAAAAAGTAAAAATACCTCGTTTGCATGGAAGTTACAAACAAAGAATAAATACAAATAAATATAAAAAGAACACCATTTACCGAATTAGGACCCTTATGTTGAGAACGTGTAAATCGTGGAATTTCCGAAATTCGGAACACCTAGCCTATTCTCGCCTATTCTCTAGCGAGAACAAGAATGGCCAAGGAGATCCGCTCGCAAGGGCATTTTTATAGCGTCGCCAATAACTGATCAATGATCTAATCAATCATAAAAATAATTAACATTTGTTATTGATCAATATTTTTTGTCTGTTTTAATGTTTCGTTTGTTATGTTTATCGTAAAAACAAAGAAGAAAAAAGTCACAGAAAAAAAACACTGAGTGCGACGTGATTCGATCTCTGGAGACCTTTAACATCAGAAAAAGTCCATAACCACTGCACTATTCCACAATTGGCATCTATGTTTGAGTAAAAATTATATTTTCTATAACGTGCCACTACAGACGCTATCGATCTATTTTTAGAAAATAGTTAATCCAACTGTATATATACTTATACTGCATACTCGCTATAATCATATATAAAAAGAATTTCATTTACCAAAATAGAACCCGTATGTTCGGAAAGTGTTAATCGCGAAATTTCCGGAATTCGGAACGCCTTGTCCATTTTACCTCGATCATTCTCTAGCTAGAACAAGAATGTCCGAGGACATGCGCTTGCATGTGCAAAAATTTTCAGCATTTCATACATAGGCGCTGAGCTCCAAGGTGTCGCCAAAAAGACAGCTGGCAGACGTCCCCACATAAAAATTCTCGCCCTGATGGTGACTTGAACCCATCGGGGGCGAGGGGCTGTGAAGTTTCAAATCAGTGACTCTAACTGATCGACCATTGGCACCCCAAGGGTAACATTGACATATGTTTTGTGGTCCACTGAACAGTAATGCTTAGAGATCTTGTGTTCAACAGCTGCGGGCTACTACCTCAGTAACTGAGACATTGGCATCAGAAAACTTAACTTAGTATCAAACAGACACATAGTCTGTTCTGACATATTGTGCATGGGATAACATATGCTTTGTGAAGGCAAACCTGTTTGGTGATGACATACCATGTCTAGTGTTGGAATATCATGGTTCTTGTTGACATACCAAGCCTTGTGTTGACATATCATGCTTTGTGTTAACATATCATGCTTTGTGGAGACATGTTGTGCTCAATGATAACACTATCATGCTTTGTGATGACATATCATGCTCAGTGATAACATTATCATGTTGTGTGATGACATATCATGCTTTATGCTTTGTGGTGACAAATCATGCTCTATAAAACTACCATGTTTTGTGATGACATATCACGCCCCATGAATACATTATCAGGCTTTGTGGTGACATATCACGTCTCATGATAACATTATCAGGCTTTGTGGTGATATATCACGTCCCATGATAACATTATCAGGCTCAATGATAACATTAACATGCTTCATGCTTTGTGATGAAATATCATGCCTCATAATGCACTATGAATTGTGGGTGCTCAGCACACTAATGATAACTTAGAACACTACATGTGAGCCAGCAATTAACTGATAAAAGTAGGATAAATGTAGATTAACATAAGGAAGTGTGATTTTGCAGGAAAGTTTTTAAGTGACCATCAACTTAAAGATACTAAATGAAAAGTATTACTATTATGTTTGGGTATAGGAGGCCCAGGTTTGATCCCAGGCAGCGACATACCAAGTCGTTGAAAATGGTAGTGGCATAGCTCCCTTGCTAACGCTCAAGCAAAAATAAGGGTAGTTTGGCGACTGGTTGGCCCTGTGTCAGAATAAGGTAACTGGGTGTGATATCATGCCAGGTGTTCACGGCATGCTTTGCACAGTAGTGGCAGCACTATATCTGCTTCAAGTGGACACCGTCTCCAGATATCTGAAATACTGCTGGTGGGGAGATAAACCCAACAAACTATTTTGATGGGGAATTACAGTTGATGTAATGAAAATGGACCCACAAGAATATAAGGATATTTATGGGTCTAATGTGTTAAGCACATATTGATCAGGCTAATGCAAACAAATGTCAGAGGTCACATGCCTTTCAGATCACAGTAACTCCGACAACCAAAATGGGGAAGCGTCAATGACCTTAATTTCATGAAAATTTTCTTCTAACAACAAAATCTTATGAATGTTAACATTTCAAAATTATATAAATGTTTGGATTTTATTACATTTAAATTGTATGGAATATTTTTAAATTGAAAACAGCATACCCAATCATGATTTCCAATATGGTCACATGCCTTTCAAGCTGGCTGAGGTTACTATACAGAGAAACATAACCAGTGGGAAGAGTGTGCTGTAAATAATACAGACCCAGCCACATAAGGTCTCACTGGAAGCAGTCTGATCAAGATCTTCACTATTCTAAGTGCTGATAAATCCATCTTATTATATATGCATGCAAATGAGCAAATAACAAATAATATTGTTTTTTAAAAAAAAGTAGCATGACTAGATTTAATCCATAGCTGTGTTTTATGATACATGATTATATGTCAGGGAAACAGTAACACCTACAGCTATTATTGTCAGATATATCCACTAGAAGTAAATTTACATACCATCACACTGCTTGAACACCTCCTTACAAACAGTTAAAGATGCTGAGCTTCCAACAAGGATAAAAAACCACATTAAATCCAATCCTTAGTAAAGTCTTTATTGTGTGTGGATTGAAGAAGTCCAAAATCATCATACAAGAGATAGTGCATGTGTTTATTATGAACATTTCATATAGACACTAAAGGTACAATTATATTTTTGATACATTAAAACCAGAGTTTGCTATATATAATAATAAGTTTCAATTTGATTTAATGATCTAACCAAGTTTTTTTATTTGTTTTGTTTGTTTTTGAAGTACATTGCACCGCAAGGCAGCTGGAAGAGCATCTCACATTAAATTAAATCAGAGGATTTACTAATCGGTGACTTTACCACTATGCCACGGGCACCCCCCTTAAAGTTTTAAAATATTACAAAATAGCCATATACAGTAAATTACCATGCAGCTGGCGATTATAGTTTTGGACCAATAATATTTTTTACCTTTATTTATATACAATTTCAAAGCAGAGTTGTTGTTCTTACCTCACTAAAACACCTCTGCTTTGGGCCCAATGACAAGAATCAAAATGGAAAAAAAATATTTAACCTACACTTAACTTGGTTTGAAGGACCATAACCATGATAAATATAAATATAAAATTTAATTTTTTTTCTGAAAACCTAGGATTACTTGAGTAATTTAGCAATAACTATCGAATTATTTTATGTACTTTTTAAGCAAGGCATATAATTATGCGAATGTAAATTAGAACACAGCATATATACAACATAAACGTAAATATAAAAAAAATAAATGCATTACTTGACGGCATCATTTAATTAAACAATATTAAAATAATTTATCTTTATCTCACTTTTTTTTTCATAAGCTAAGTGTGTAACCTATTTGAACCTTCTTTTTCAATTCCTCGCTGACGTTTTATCTGATGTCATACAGAGTCACTTAATTGTCCTTAAATAAGCTAAGCCTGTTAAAGAGATAAATGTTATAAATCAACAAGAGAGAGTGTAAGAGAGTGAGTTATACATGGAAAACAGCCATGCATCTAGCAGCTACATTTCTTTTACTCAACATATCTTTTAAACTACCTTAATAGTGTTTTGTTTGTTTTGAAATACATCAAAGCGACCAATTATGATCATTATAGTAGCATCCAGCTATTTTGGTGGAGGAAGACCCCAGACAAATGGTAGAACCACCGGCGAACCACAAATCAGCTGGAAGATATTCCTATATCAAGTCCTTTGCCCAATCGGGACTTGAACCCCCCCCTGGTGAGAGGCTAAGCAGTCAGAGCAGTTACAAGTCTGCGGCTCTTCCACTATGCCACTACCTTAATAGAGGGCCACCTACATTTTTTAATAAACATATATAAAAGTAGCAAATATCAAGATTTGAGCTGTAGATACTGTCAAGATCTTTTAAGATGAGTAACATAGCCATTTGTTTTGAAGGTTTACGTTAAACACTAAAAGCAAGACACTGGACAGTGCTAACAGTAGGCTATAATTAGTTATTTCACATAATTTTATACATGGTTATTGACGATAACATTGTATCTTCAAATTAGTTCAAATGATATATATCCTTCACTTGTCATGGAGCTTGTGTTTTATATTAACTTTATAGTTGTTATGGTGGAAGGTAAGATATACACTTTCTGCATATTTAATGTGTGGCTGAATAGGTCTCTTCTTATAACAAATGCATAAAGACTTTCAGAAAAGGCATGCAATAGGCCAAGGACAGACTGTTTTGTCACTTGCTCCTTTTATACGATGCTTTACCACGCAATGAAGTCATTTAAATCCCTGACAGAAACACGGTATACAGTTTAAACACTCCTCAAACCAAGGGTAAAAATGGATACTGCTATTGCTCAATGTTCTGAGAATAAAAATAAATAGCTAATGGTGTTGGTCTGTTACTGACACTTAGTGGCTGAGATCGTTGTCTTTAAGAAAGAAAGCTGTTTGTCAACACCTATTAGATTAGAATACATTTCTCTATGGTTTATTATAAAACCAAATATCATACAAGTCATTTGAAGAACACAGCAATGAAACCTTCACTGCAGTATCATGTTATGACATGAAAACACCTAAACTGGCAAGCAAATAAAGTTTATAGCCTTTCTTAAGGAGAACTGAGTATGGCATGAAGACAAGCATTTTTCTTATAGTCAGTATTTCTATATCAACCATGGTTAATAAGTTTCAATTAATATCCAAAGATCTTAGGATATCTGAGTATGGCATAAAGACATGGTTCGTTTTTTACAAGCATTTTTCTTATAGTCAGTATGCCTATAGCAGACATGGTTAAATAGTTTCAATTAATATCCAAAGATCTAAGGATATCTCAGTATGGCATAAAGACATGGTTCGTTTTTTACAAGCATTTATTGGCGACGCGCTGAAGCGCGCCGCCTATATATAGAATGCTGAAAATTTTTGAACATGCGAGCGGATGTCCTCGGACATTTTCGTTCTAGCTAGATAATGGTCGGGGGAAAATGGACAAGGCGTTCCGAATTCCGGAAGTTCCGCGATTTACACATTCCCAACGTACGGGTCCTATTTCGGTAAATGGCGTTCTTTTTATATTAAACTCTAGCGATTAGGCAGAATTATTGTTGTTATATGTAAAGTTGTTCTTTGCATAAAAGACTACGGACTCGTAATTCGTAATTTTCCGTGTAATTTCATAGAACCCCGGAACACAATGTTACTGACCATGTGACCATAGTAAAATACCACGTGATCGCGACCTCCGGTTTGCAAAAAAAGAGTCGAAAAGACGTGATCGCCGCGGTCGATTGAGCAAATCATGTCCCAAAAGCACTGTCAAAAAGGAAATTAATGAAAAACAAGATCATACTTATATTGTGAGTGACCGTGTTTTAATTATGTGGACATTGAAAGTTCGCCCAAGGAGAATGAAAGTTGGAAAATAGGACGCAGAATGGTCGAATTCTCCGTGTTGTCTTTATGTTTGTTATGGCTTTTAGGAATTGTAATAAAATGAAAACACAAGAAAGAATATAAACTTCAATAAAGCAAAAATGTCAAACTGTTAATACTCAAATTTTTTTGTACACAATGTACATAACAACAACTTCCAGCATGACACAATTTCGTTTGGACATCGTATAAAGCATGCAGATAATGCAGATATGTTCTAAATATTCCATCTTATATTGCTGATCGACTCGTGTTTGTAAATGAAATCAGTTTGATTACTGACAATAAACCATGTATAAATGTATAAACTCTGAAAACTTAAAAGATAAAAGAATTAATACTCGATTCATTCATATTTTGAGCATAAATAATGACAGCGTTTAATATGTTTTGCGAGCAAATCAAAACAAACACAATCACTTGACTTAAACGGTCGCAAGTTTGCACTAAATCCAAACATAAATAACAGTCGATCTGTGTAATTAAAGCCAATATCAATCAATAGGACTGTTCTTGTGTAAGTGTGAAGGTCATTAATGGTCACACCTCTAGTTTAGTGGCCAATTTTACATGTCAATTTAAGAAAGAATTGTCAGATCAAGCTGAACGCTGATCGCAGAAGAGAAGTAAACGTTTATTGGATGACAATTAAAGAACAAATTGTTCGGTGGGACCTGAACGCGTACAACAAGTTGGCTGCACGTGACGGTTGCTAGTATAAGTTGGACTGTATGTCAAACAAATTATGCCCAGAAGGATATATAGTGACTTGTATTGCCACACCTTTTTGTTTCCAGATCCTAAATGATGACTCAAATTATAAACCTGAATTAAATATAAATAATATTTTAACACAACTTTATATTAACACACCTTTTTTAAATTAAAATATAATACATTTTATCATATAATTTATTCACATAACTGCACTAAATTTCCTTCATCTTTTATTAGAAAATAAATGACTGTAGCATTAAAAGAAATCCCAATCAGTTTTAGAAGGCAATTTAAAGGACATATGTTACATAATAAAAAAGGACTGAAGCAGAAGTGAATTAATACTCAGTTTTAAAAGTCCATCAATAAAGCCTTTATTTTACTTTTATAAATTAGATTATGTGAGCCATATCTGCAGCTATCAGGGACATATTTTGTTCTCTGATCACTGCATGCTACCAGGGTGGTTACTATGTTGTTTATCAGTGATGGTATAGTGTAATTTACAGACAGTATATGTTAGGTTCAACCTTTATCTAGTACAGTCTCTTTAAGAAACATCTTAAAACGTAAATAGAATTTGAAATTAAATAGAATTAAAAATTACAACTATACCACAATATTATTAGTATTTATTATCTGTTTATTGATCACAAGCCAAAAACTATAAACAACGTACTTAATTTGTATTAGAAATGCAGTTTGCATTAGTATTCAAATAGATTAGGCAGTAAGCTCATTAAATATTTTGAAATAATAGACATTAAACATGTATGAAAACACATTTGTGAGAGCTGTTCAAAGCTAGAGTTTAAAGACAGGAGTAACAATTTGATAGTTATCCAAATAACTTAAAAATGCAGGTATGACTTTAAAATATTCTCACCTAACCGAAATGTTCAGAATTTTTCTGTGATTATGGATGCAGCCCAAATGTTATCAATTTACGAGCTACTCTAGTGTTAATTAGAACCATTAGCAAAGTCAGAACCATGTACGTACATGTCATATATTGAGTCAGCAATATTCTCAACCTTCATCCACTTTCAGGACTCAAAATACATGGTCAGACCACATGGATACATTGGTAGGAACAACATGTTACCAGACATTTTTCACCCAATTATGGTGTGATGAGACAAGAGAAAACAATAATTGTTCGAAAGTAGTTCCAGCCTATGATCAATATTCACTAGAACAATAACTTATCCCTTTTCAGGCTGCATATTTAATGAGCAAAACAAAATATTATAACATCAATAAGACCTACTTCTAGAGGCTCAGAAGTAAGTAGTGCAGATCTTGAGCAGACAGCTTCTAGCAGTTGCTGGATGATATGGATCTATACTATTGGCCTACATGTAAAAATGATAAACATGTGCTTAGCAGGGATAGAATAAACATCTACTGACTAGAGCCAGTCAGTCTATCTCTGGATCTACACTGTTGGCCTAAACATGATAAACATGTGCTTAGCAGGTATAGAATAAACATCTACTGACTAGAGCCAGTCAGTGTATCTCTGGATCTACACTGTTGGCCTAAACATGATAAACATGTGCTTAGCAGGGACAGAATAAACATCTACTGACTAGAGCCAGTCAGTGTATCTCTGGATCTACACTGTTGGCCTAAACATGATAAACATGTGCTTAGCAGGGATAGAATATTTTAACATCTTCTGACTAGAGCCGGTCAGTGTATCTCTGGATCTACACTGTTGGCCTAAACATGATAAACATGTGCTTAGCAGGGATAGAAAAAACATCTACTGACTAAAGCCAGTCAGTCTATCTCTGGATCTACAATGTTGGCCTAAACATGATAAACATGTGCTTAGCAGGGATAGAAAAAACATCTACTGACTAGAGCCAGTCAGTCTATCTCTGGATCGACACTATTGGCCTAAATATGATAAACATGTGCTTAGCAGGTATAGAATAAACATCTACTGACTACAGCCAGTCTGTCTATCTCTGGTTCGACACTGTTGGCCTAAACATGATAAACATGTGCTTAGCAGGGATAGAAAAAACATCTACTAACTAAAGCCAGTCAGGTATTAATAGAGCCGTTAGTTTATCTTTCTAGCAGTTGTGTAAAATGTAAAGGGCAACCCGTCTTATAAGCTGTAAAGTACAATACTATAACTGTTAGATAGCTTATGAGCACTGATAAGAGAAATTGCATGTTTTAAAGTAAAAGTCTTTTTTAAAGACGGGTGTTTATGTGCTTCAGGTTAAAAACAGCAACAATTGAAGAAACAGCTGCTATGAACTTTGCTAGTTATTATTCTTGATAAAGTACAGCCATTGAATTAGGCCCCTAGGTGTAGTTTTTATTTGAAATGTTTTAGCCAACTTTTATCAAATATATTCCTTAGTCTTTTGATAATATGATAAGTATTCCTAATATCATTTGTGTCAGCTACAACCAAACATTGCTTCTCACAGAAAACAATTTTCTAAATGGACAAAATTATTTAGTTCTTAAAAATCAATAAAATGCAAAACTATAAACAAACTGTAGCTGTTGAATAAATTGAATGGAAAAAAAGTTTTAATTTATAATGAAAGAGCTGCAAGTACTGTGGTATTCACAGCTTAAAAAAGGGGTTACTTTTTGAAACCATGAGAACTGGTAGAGATAAGCTGTCATAAGAAAGTTTTGTGTATGATGAACCACCTTTTTTCAAATTTACTAACACTGCCATTTTCGACGTTGTGGACAACAGAAGGTAAAGGGATTAACTGCAAGATTAACTTGAATGCAAGAGAGGTTCTCACTATTGCATTATGCTGGTTACACAACATGTGCCATGTTTCACTAGATGCAGTATTGCATGCTCTAGATGGTGGCTAGTATTACAAAAGCAAAGTTCATTCAGTGTTGCATTTTATAATCACATTATATCCAGTGTTAATCTGCTAGACATACTTCTGTATACATGTGATGATTTTGTACAGCTACCAGATTCTTAACTTTGTGGCTTTGTCTACCATTTCACGTCCTCTTAGGGAAAAACATAGAACTACTTTTTGGTGCATGGAGAAAGGAATAGTCTTGTTAGGTCAGTAGCTTCATGTGTGATGTAGTAACACTGTATTAACTGCATTAGCAGTGAACACTGAAAGGGAGATTTATTCTTAGCCCATTTCACATGTGAATTACCCATTCTAATGTTCATTCTTCGCTTACAATTCCATGCTTCGGCAATAAGACACCTAAGTGACTAAGCCTCAAAACAGTGTGTATTTTTGATCAGATAGCTCCCAGCAGGAGCTGAGAACTGGATCTACATTGGATCAGTATGTCTTCATCCATACATACATTTATAACACATATTAGAGTCCTTATTTCACCCTCATTGGAGCAAAGTAAACAAATACCAGAGAACCATACTAGCATGTTAATCTATGTAAATTACATATGTTTTGGCTCTTCTATTATTCACCATAAATAGCCATTTTGCATACCTCGAGTGAAAGAATGGGAGCATTTATGAAGGCTTTAAAGGTGGTATCCAAAGGTTTGCCTATATCATATACAGGTGACAATATCTAGCCCTGTTTTGGGGGAAATTGGCTATATACTTTATTGTAAAACAACAATAACATGACTTTAACTCAATCGGAAGGTTGTACAAAACCGTGAAAAAAAAGGCTCTAAATGTTCGTTCTTTTCAATTTATAAATAGACCAGATGGGGATTTCCGCTAAAACTAGATGTCAACATCAGAGAATATTAGCCGGGTTAATTATATGTGCTCTAAAACATGGGTGGTCACGTGTTTATTAGGTTAAGAATAGGTAACTTTGTGACATGGGGTAGATAGAAAACACATGTTTGTAATAATGAGTAGGGTGTAATGCTTCACTTGTCACATAAATGCAGGACATCAATAAACATCATTTATCAGGACCTTTTTCATAACAACAATTTATTTGTTTCTTTGAGAAACAAAAATTGGTCCAAACTGTCGTATGCCAGCTTTAATACCAATAAATAAGATAAATAAGTTGGTTTTGCTCTTAGCTGCACTATCTGCTTTTGAGTGGAAGCTGTTTGATCAGGTTCTGCACCATCTGCTGTTGAGTGGAAGCTGTCTGATCAGGATCTGCACCATCTGCTGTTGAGTGGAAGCTGTTTGATCAGGATCTCCACCATCTGCTGTTGAGAGGGAGCTGTCTGATCAGGATCTGCACCATCTGCTGTTGAGTGGAAGCTGTTTGATCAGGATCTGCACCATCTGCTGTTGAGTGGAAGCTGTTTGATCAGGATCTGCACTATCTGCTGCTGAGAGGGAGCTGTCTGATCAGGATCTGCACCATCTGCTGTTGAGTGGAAGCTGTTTGATCAGGTTCTGCACCATCTGCTGCTGAGTGGAAGCTGTTTGATCAGGATCTGCACCATCTGCTGTTGAGTGGAAGCTGTTTGATCAGGATCTGCACTATCTGCTGCTGAGAGGGAGCTGTCTGATCAGGATCTGCACCATCTGCTGTTGAGTGGAAGCTGTTTGATCAGGATCTGCACTATCTGCTGCTGAGTGGAAGCTGTTTGATCAGGATCTGCACTATCTGCTGCTGAGTGGAAGCTGTTTGATCAGGATCTGCACTATCTGCTGTTGAGAGGGAGCTGTCTGATCAGGATCTGCACTATCTGCTGCTGAGTGGAAGCTGTTTGATCAGGATCTGCACTATCTGCTGCTGAGTGGAAGCTGTTTGATCAGGATCTGCACTATCTGCTGCTGAGTGGAAGCTGTTTGATCAGGATCTGCACTATCTGCTGTTGAGTGGAAGCTGTTTGATCAGGATCTGCACTATCTGCTGCTGAGTGGAAGCTGTTTGATCAGGATCTGCACTATCTGCTGCTGAGTGGAAGCTGTTTGATCAGGATCTGCACTATCTGCTGCTGAGTGGAAGCGGTTTGATCAGGATCTGTTGAGTGGGAGCTGTCTGATCAGGATCTGCACTATCTGCTGCTGAGTGGGAACTGTCTGATCAGGATCTGTTGAGTGGGAACTATCTGATCAGGATCTGTTGAGTGGGAGCTGTCTGACCAGGATCTGCATTATCTGCTGCTGAGTGGGAATTTTCTGATCAGGATCTGTTGAGTGGGAGCTGTCTGATCAGGATCTGTTGAGTGGGAGCTGTCTGATCAGGATCTGTACTATCTGCTGCTGAGTTGGAAACTGTCTGACCAGGATCTGTTGAAAGGGAGCTGTCTGATCAGGATCTGTTGAGTGGGAGCTGTCTGATCAGGATCTGCACTATATGCTATTGTGTCTTTAGCAATATATCTATAAAGCACTTTTGCCTGTAGTTGTAAGCAAATAAGCAAGGTATTGCTTGTTATTTAATGTAGCCTGATACTGGTTGGTTATAGCTCTGTGTTTATTGTCATAATGAGAAATTCCCAACCTCTCATAAAGAACCTGTGATAGTTTCCAAAGGCACTCCAAGTAATTCATATGTAGAAGCAGGAAATAACTGGTACATTTATTATCTATGTACAATGCAATAAAACATGTTAGCTTAATGAAATTAAGATTTTATGAAGATGGCATTACAAAAAGGTAGAAAATAACTATTACACTCATCAATGTCAATTATAGTGGGAACCTGAAGGAACTTTATTTGTGTATTCAAAAGCAAAAAGATAGGCTTACATAATGCGATCAGTTTATTATGAGAATGCAATAAAAAAAAGCAGTAAATAATCAATATAAAAAAGAATTATAATAACCTCACTCTAAGCATAAGCTTAGGAGAGCTTTTAAGGGATGTTCATTTGAACCACTTGGAAATTCAGCTAACATTTTACCATGGATACTTGGTGTGACAAGAAGCTTCAAAGTTTTATGTTACAGCAATATAAGGAAAATGGCTGCATCCTGAAAACCATTTTTGATGAATCAAATTTCTTTAAAATCTTATTCAGGGAGATTACAAATAAAACACATTTAAAATGAACATTTCCATTTCAGCACAAGAACTACACTTCAATAAATTTGACAAGGGCCAAAACTTATGTAACATCAAGTCAGTCATGATGTGCCAATGCCATCCACAACTAGGTCTGATACTTATCAGTCTGCTGAAGTTTTATCTAACCCTGACCAATAGCAGCAAAGAAATAGTAAACAAAACATTATTAAAGACAGACCAACTGGCCGAGAGACCAACTAATGGATGTGACTTTAATATAGCCCACAGTACCTCCTATCTGTGGAATTGACAAAAGAGATAGATTTGCAATACTATTAAACATGAGCACCATAAGGCGGAGAAAAATATGCCCGTCAATTGAACAGTTTGAAACAAACTGCTGTGCACTCTTGTTCAATGCAGTATGGCAAAATTTTTGGCTGCACTCGGGGTTTGCAAGAAAAGCTGAAATTGAAGTAGGATAACATACAAAAAAAAATTAAGTTGCCAAACTGCCAACTGCTGTGCACTGCTGGGCAATACACTTTGGCATTATTGTGGACTGCAATCTGGGTAATTAAAAAAAAATCAAAGGGGAATAACAACAAATATAAAAAAAAATTACATGTAAGTAATGGCATTTGTATAGAAAGGGGCGTTACTCAAAAAAAAAGAAGAGGACAGTGATGGTTCTTGTGCACTGCACCATGGTTCAAGAACATCTATCCACCTATGAAGTTTCATGCCTTTGAAAATGTAAGAATATGTTCCAAACAAACATCAAGTACGAAAATTGAACTAAGGAGAATAACTACAAAATCATGAAGTGTACAGTGACACAGTGATGGTTTTTGTGTAAAGCACTTTGGCTCAATAAGAACTATCTATGTATAAAGTTTCAAGTCAATAGCTTTGACAATATAGGAGTTATGCTCTGGACAAGAAAATTCAACAAAGGGAAATAACTCCAACATCATGAAGTGCAGATTGATGGTTCTTGTGCCCAACTGCCCGCTATGGACGATCCCATGATATATCTAGTCTATGGTGGGCATATAGCATGCTGAAATGATTAAATATTATGCAGGGACATGGATAAGTTCCAAGTTAATGATCATATACAAGGTTATGAAAGATAAAACGGTTAAAACAGAGATCATGTATGATTAATTATTAAATAATAGCTTAAATTAAACCCCAGGCAGTAAAGTAAAGAGACCTCTAATATTTGGTTGAAAAAAAGGATCCCATCAGAAGGTACAGTATTAGCTTGACCCAGGTGGGGAACTTGTTTGAGATAGATAGGGAACTTGTTTGATCCAGGTGAGGAACTTGTTTGAGATAGATGGGGAACTTGTTTGATCTAGGTGAGGAACTTGTTTGAGATAGATAGGGAACTTGTTTGATCCAGGTGAGGAACTTGTTTGAGATAGATGGGGAACTTGTTTGATCCAGGTGGGGCACTTAGTTGATCCAGATGGTGAACTTGTTTGATCCAGGTGGGGAACTTGGTTGATCCAGATGGGTAGCTTATTTGATCCAGGCGGTGAGCTCACTTGATCCAGGATGCGAACTTGTTTGATCCAGGACGGGAACTTGTTTGACTCAGGTCGAGAACTTGTTTGATCCAGGTGGAGTACTTGTTTGATCCAGGTGGGGAACTTGTTTTATCCAGGTGGGGAACTTGTTTGATCCAGGTCGGGAACTTGTTTTATCCAGGTGGGGAACTTGTTTGATCCAGGTCGGGAACTTGTTTGATCCAGGAATGAAACTGGTGATACATTTACCTGAACTCCAAAAGTAGGAAGAGGCAATTAAGTTGCTAGCCAACTTCAGCTTAAAATTTATGCATCAATGGGACAATTCTAGTCTCTCAGCCCATATTTCCCTTGACATCTACTCTTAGTTCTGCCTATCAGTAAAATAACATAGACAAGACAATAACAACTGTGTCATCCAAATATATTTGGGCACCAGTTGTACTCGACAGTTCTATATTACACCAATCCAATGAGCTGGCAGCCAGGAAGACATATCTCAAGTGAATATTTGTCTGTCCTTTCATTAAGTGTGCCAAGACAGTTTGATTGGTTGAGGAAGTAACATCCCAAGAAAATTGTTGCCCAATTTATTTGATGAATGTCAGTTAATTAAAAAAAGCTCAAGGAGTGCATCGTATGATACGTAACAGTACCCAGACATGTGTTGCACAACAGCTGTCAAAGAAGAAAAATATTAATCTGATCTATACTGAGCAAGATAGGAAATAGTGGATATATCATATGGCTGTGATTTCCTTTGAGGAACACATTTCCTACCTGATTCTTAACTCTTGGCCTGCTATCTATGTATTTATAAAGCTTATGCAAACAGTGTAGATTTTGATCAACCAACACCCTGCTGGGAGCTGTCTGATCAGGATCTACAATATTTGTTGCTCAGTCTCTGTTTATAAGTATATCAATCCTGTCATGTAACATATATAATATAAAAGCTTAAAACCCTGAAAATGTAGCAAGCTAAGGGTAAACAAGATAAAACAAGTGCCACTCACATATGAGATTTATTTTTACTCAGATCTCACTAGTTATTGACTTTTTGCTGCCTTTGTTCAAATGTTTTTAAGCGAGTTATATCAATCTACCACGCATAAAACATGCAAATGTTAGTTTTTGAGTATAAATGCAAGAAAATGTTTGATTTAGATTCTACAGGTGTAAGATGAACAACAATAACTGCGGGCTAAACTTAAAAACAAAAATCGCAAACTAAATCTGCTTAACATAAACCATTCTTCATGGACAAACTGCTTCAAACTTTTATTTTCACAGAGTAGACTTTTACCAAGAATAAAAGACAACAGTATTTTTTTTTAAACTATTACAATATGTTGTATGTTAAATTGTTCCCAAATATGAAAGCTATAAAATGAAAGGCAAATATTAGGGGGCTAAAAAAACCTTTAAATTCTATGAATAAATGTTTATTTAGACCCCAAAAAATGCTTTTGGATTAAAAGTCAGTATTTTTGCACAACATATATTTCTAACAAATACAACAAATTCATATCTTTACAATATATATATATATATATATATATATATATATATATATATATATATATATACAGAGAGAGAGAGAGGAGAGAGAGAGAGAGAGAGAGAGAGAAAGAGAAAGAGAGAGAGAGAGGAGACAGAGACAGGGGAGAGAGAGGGAGGGGGAGAAAGAAAGAGAGACAGACAGAGAGAGGGAGAGAGAGAGAGGGAGAGAGAAAGAGGGAGAGAGAAAGAGAGAGGGGTGGAGAGAGGTGCTTTAAAATCTTTTCTTGTATTCAAAGTTGACATTTCAAGGTATTTTCCTATGTGTTTTTAGAGCAAATTGCAAAATATCAAGTTATGCGTATGTGCCTTCCTCAATAAATGTCAAAACATCTATAAAACTAAAATATATAGAATGCTTGCCTTTTGTTATCATTTGACATATCAATAATTATAAAATTACAGCACTATAAAATGTGTGAAAGAAAGAAATATAAAAGAGCAAAAATGGGATCTGATGGGTTTTTAACCCATTACTTAAAAACTTTGCAAGATTGTCAGTCCTTCACATTACAATTGGTTAACATAACATAAAAATGATGTCTCTTATAATGCTAATTTCATCACAGAATTACTACCTTAAGTGCAATTGTAAGGCCTACCCTACTTCTAGGCACAGTGTATTCAATCTTTTCTACAGAAAGAGGAATTGAAAAATGTCACTGGAATTAACAAATGCCACCCAAAATGCATTAACCTTAAATATGACCTTGACCTGGAGGGTTGACTTGCAAATGGTATAACCTACACACCTTCACAGGTGTATATCAGTCAAATAGTTATGTATGAATACCTGAGAAAAAAGCAGTCTTAAGACACACAAAAAATTGAATGAGTTGTCTTTTTTTAAGGAATGACCTTAAAATATTAATTAAAATATGACCTTGACCTTGAATAGTTGTACCTGTAAAATGTATGTGACACTTTTTAGTATATGTCTTTAAGATGTTTAAAGTACTTGAAATAATATGGAAGTTTTAGAAGAGACAAAAAAAGGAAGCAGATGATAACAGATAGCGGATGGATGGATTGACAGATAAACAAGATAACTCTCCTATTCATCCTTAGTGAGCATTATAAAATGTATTTTGCCACAAGCCACTTTAAAGGACGCAAAAGTGGTTTCAGATTCATCATATATGCATTTTTTATTAATCTGTATTCAAGTTTCGAGCTAGAAACATGTCATTATTTAGTTATGTAGGTTGCATTTTTTTAATTTCCTATCATTCAACAGGTTTTGAATTATTCATTGTGGCATCAAACACATTGCCATGTTCTAACCTTCTTATGTGAGGCACAGAAATGGCAAATATGCAGAAAACATAGAGATGGAGGAAGGAGAGGATTTAAAGAGGAATTAATGGTGCCTCTAATGCAGTGTTAACTGGGTTCCTTACCTGGGACTTGGCAAACTCGACCACATTAAAACTGACATTGTTGAGAAGGGCCAGGGAGTATGGGGTAAGTCCTGACTCTGAGCTCCGCCACATCTGGTCCTGGAGAAAGAAAAATGAATTGGTTATTGAAGTCTGAAAATATCAGAGTTCTCAAAAGGAAAATACAGGTAGATATGACTGTATATGGGGATAGAGCATACATGGTAAAATTAAGTATAAATGTATATATGGTCCTTAGGGAGAAGGAAAAAACATGGTTAATGAATAAAACAAGAAAGTACCTGGTCCTGATAGAAAGAAAATACCTGGGTCATTAATTACAGAATGGATGTATCAGGTCCCTGTGTGGGGAGGAAGAAAAAAAAAACACAAGTTATTAATTACTGAGTGAATGAATTACTAACTGGCCAGAGTAAATGCAACTGGCCCTTGTCAAATGAAGTACGAGAATTTTGTAAGGTATTTATTTAACTTATGTAAGTTACATTAAACATCTCATTTATAAAATTGATGTTACAGTTTTATCTTAAGCCCATAAAAGTGTATCTTATAAGATTTCTTCATTTGTACGACATAATGCTGACAAAATGTAAAAAAATAACAGGATAAGACAATGAGGAGAAACTTCTTGTAGTTTTCAGTTTGGCTTTTTTTAGAATTACAATTATGGTCAACATCCAGCTATTTCGATATAGCCAATACACAGGCCAGGGTTGATCCACGAGTGCACCACAGGTCAGCTTGAAGGCCATTAAGTGTATTGCACAGATCTGGAATCACACCCAGGCAGTGTGAGATTGAGGAGTCAGATGTGCACAGATCTGAAATCACACCCAGGCAGTGTGAGACTGAGGAGTCATATCTGCACAGATCTGGAAGCACACACAGGTAGTGTGAGACTGAGGAGTTGGATTTGCACAGATCTGGAATCACAACCAGGCAGTGTGAGACTGAGGAGTCAGATTCACACAGATCTGGAATCACACCCAGGTTGTATGAGACTGAGGAGTCAGATTTGCACAGATCTGGAATCACACCCAGGTTGTATGAGACTGAGGAGTCAGATTTGCACAGATCTGGAATCACATCCAGGTTGTATGAGAATGAGGAGTCAAATTTGCACAGATCTGGAATCACACCCGGGTTGTATGAGACTGAGGAGTCAGATTTGCACAGATCTGGAATCACACCCAGGTTGTATGAGACTGAGGAGTCAGATTTGCACAGATCTGGAATCACATCCAGGTTGTATGAGAATGAGGAGTAAGATTTGCAAAGATCTGGAATCACACCCAGGTTGTATGAGACTGAGGAATCAGATATACACAGATCTGGAATCACACCCAGGTTGTACGAGACTGAGGAGTCAGATTTGCACAGATCTGGAATTACATCCAGGTTGTATGAGTCTGAGGAGTCAGATTTGCACAGATCTGGAATCACATCCAGGTTGTATGAGAATGAGGAGTCAGATTTGCACAGATCTGGAATCACACCCAGGTTGTATGAGACTGAGGAGTAAGATTTGCACAGATCTGGAATTACATCCAGGTTGTATGAGACTGAGGAGTCAGATTTGCACAAAGCTGGAATCACATCCAGGTTGTATGAGACTGAGGAGTCAGATTCACACAGATCTGGAATCACACCCAGGTTGTATGAGACTGAGGAGTCAGATTTGCAGAGATCTGGAATCACATCCAGGTTGTATGAGAATAAGGAGTCAGATTTGCAGCGATCTGGAATCACACCCAGGTTGTATGAGACTGAGGAGTCGGATTTGCACAGATCTGGAATCACTCCCAGGTTGTATGAGAATGAGGAGTCAGATTTGCACAGATCTGGAATCACTCCCTGGTTGTATAAGAATGAGGAGTCAGATTTGCACAGATCTGGAATCACACCCAGGTTGTATGAGACTGAGGAGTCAGATTTGCACAGATCTGGAATCACTCCCAGGTTGTATGAGAATGAGGAGTCAGATTTGCACAGATCTGGAATCACACCCAGGTTGTATGAGACTGAGGAGTCAGATTTGCACAGATCTGGAATCACACCCAGGTTGTATGAGACTGAGGAGTCAGATTTGCACAGATCTGGAACCACACCCAGGTTGTATGAGAATGAGAAGTCAGATTTGCACAGATCTGGAATCACATCCAGGTTGTATGAGACTGAGAAGTCAGATTTGCCCAGATCTGGAATCACACCCAGGTTGTATGAGACTGAGGTGTCAGATTTGCACAGATCTGGAATCACATGAAGGCAGTGTGAGATTGAGGTGTCAGATTTGCACAGATCTGGAATCACACCCAGGTTGTATGAGAATGAGGAGTCAGAAGAACCTTCTAGCTGTACTCTAGTATTGAAGTACGGACCAGCTGGATACATGCAGCATAGTTAGCAGACAGATAATGCTCTGATCAAAACCCACACAGTCAAAGGGATGAGAGATATTATATATTTTATATATTTTTGGAGAGATATTAGTAATTGTGTACATTTTATACTATGATAATATTTCAATTATTCATTATGCATATTGATATTATTATGATCTTTTAGTAATCAATATTATTCATTATGCATTTTGATATTATTAAGATATTTCAGTAATAAACATTATTCATTATGCATGTTGATATTATGATAGTTCAGTAATCAATATTATGATATTTAAGTAATCAAAAGTATTCATTAACGATTATGCATATTGATATTGATCAGTCACTATGCATATTTATGTTATTAATACTTCAATATCATTTACTATGCATATTCATTTCAAAATGCTTCAATATTATTCACTATGTACAGTTTTGTCATGATAATACTTCAATATCATTCACTATGCATATTTATGTTATTATAATTCAATATCATTCACTATGCATATTTATTTTATAAATCTTCAGTATTATTCACTATGTACAGTTTTGTCCTGATAATACTTCAATATCATTCACTATGCATATTTGTTATAATATAACAATATTAATCAATATGCCTATTTAAGTTATGAAAAAAAACTTCAATATTATTGACTATGCATATTTATAGTTAAGTATTATTCACTACATTTATATAATGATACTATTTCAATTTTATTCAATATGTACATTTATCAGTACTGTAAGATTTTTTGTTTTCTCTTACTAAAAATAACATGGATAACATAAGTTCCTACAAACAATTAATTTTGTCAAATGTAGTGACATTTAAACTTTATTTGTATGTTTACTTGTTTCACATGACTTTCCCTTTGGCACAAGTTTTTTTTTAACAGAAATTATTTACAAAAGCACAATATTGTGTTCATACAATTTAATATTACCAACAACAATATACTAAAAGCTCTTTGCCACCTTTTTATTCTTATTGAGATTCCATGCTCAATTTTAAAATTATGCTGATATTCTGTGCAATGTCATTTGATTTAATAACAAATTATGCAATTTAAATGCTTTTTTAACGACTAACTCATATTGTGCTTGTATTAAAAAAATTATTTACACCATAATTGTTAATGACTGTAGGTAGTTAAGCCTGAGGCTTCCACAAGAGAATTCCCAGACATATCATTAATTTACTTTTTTAAACACTGTTTATATAAACATATGGTTTTCTGATATCGAAAAAATATGAATTGAATTAGTTATTTATATCGCCTGACAACTATTCACATTTGCAATCCATTATAAAGTACTTTGAGACTCCGCTGGGAATTCCAAATAATGCCATCAAAATACATTGGCTGTAACCAAAAACACTGACATCTTTCAGTCAATAACAGATTTTTGTGAAAACTATTTTAGCATTACAAAAATGCACAAGAAACATAACATTGTTCAAAATACCAGAGGTAAAATAGTGAAACAAGAGAGGAAAACATCTTCAGGCATATCATAATCCTATGACAAAAACAGAAGTTGATGAAATAGTGATACAGCCTAAAGGCAAATTTTCATTATTTACTTATCTTTCTAAGGCAAGAACCGCTCAAATCATTGATGCTTCATATGAAACCTTTTTAAAGACAGTCACATAAGAACCATTTAGAACTTGAGTTGATTTCTTGACTTGGAATTAGGAACAGTTGGTAAGCTAGTACAGGGCTTACTGTTTTATATAATATTATAATATCAATATACCAAAAGAGGAATACAAAAGATTGTTCATATATGTTTCCAGTACACCACTTTGCCTTAGATTTTTTAGATTGTAATAATAATAACACACATTCTGAATTCCAAGACATGATACATTCATTTTCCAGATATGTAGTATTTTATCAACATGTCTAACAACATCAAGGATGGTGTTATTTTCCTGCCAGCTAATTATTACTGTTCTAATGAATCACTGACAATCAAGTGACAATCTTAAGTCACCCAGCTTTACCTAATAGAACAGAAAAAGTGATTGTATGAATAAAACATATACAGTAAAACCTCTCGAAGTGGCACCTCTAAGCAGCGGCTACCTCTAAGCAGCGGCAGTAAAATTTCCCCCCAGTAGTTTTCAGCGCATTTTGACCTCTAAGCAGCAACTCCTCCACGAAGCGGTAAGCGGCCGTGTAATTCTCTTCCCTGAGGCTAGTTTAACCTCTGCGTAGCAACACCAGTACAGCTATTTTTAGATCAGTCTGTCGCGTACACCAGAAATTTTACGCGGTTGGCTAATCACTGCTTGTACCCTGTTGAGAAGGTGTTAATTGGAATCAAGTTACAGTTGGACGGGAAACCAGCTGCATGCTACAAACATGCCATTGTAGATCTAGGGTATTGCGGGAACGTGTGAAAGAAGTGTCACCTATTGATGCTGTTAACAGTAGGTTTTTTTTCTTTAATTGATCGGAAGATTAAAAGATATCACTGTATTGATTGCTTACTTAAAGATTTTTACGTTTGTGCTAAATGCAAACTGTCATTGTTTTAGGATGTCTGACTATAAATTCAACAACTAAATGGTGCAAAACAACTCAATAATGCTGAACTTGCATATACAATATGAGTGTACATGTACATACGTTTACAAGTTTTTTCTATGTTCAACAGCTGCGTTTTCATCATGTACATACATTTTTTGTTTTTGTGTTATACAACTTGTATTTTCATCATCAATAAATTATTTAAAAAATCATCTTCTGTTTTCTCTTATAACAATATATTGCATTTTCATTACCAAAGCAAAATTAACTAAAATATATACTTAGGAAAATCTAATATCAGTACAAAACTATTAAAAAAAACCCTCATTTTTCTTGTCTTATTGAAACCTCTGAGCAGCAACACCTCTGAGCAGCAACACTTTTTCGTGCCTCCGCCAGATGTTGCTGTGGAGAGGTTTTACTGTATGTAATGATTTTATTTTTTCTGACAGACAAAACTCCAAACATGATTTAAGCCAGAAAGTGATTGCCTAGAGGTACACAATGTTATAATCTAGGGCTTGTATAATTTACAATATCTTGCATTATAGTCATAAGACAAATGTCTGTTTTGCAACAATTAATTATGCTTATTTACAAAAGATTAATGAAATAAGGCCAGTGTGGATTTTAAAAAATTATAACACTTTCTGAAACATGCCTTCACAATCTGCTTGTATTAAAGATTTCTCAAAAAAAAAGGTAACTGAATTACTCAGTTCCATTTCTTTACAGCTATCATTCATTGTAAATAGGACTAACAAACAGAACCATAATGTAGGATTCAATGTTTTCTATCCAAACAGCTTCCACATTTTCTGATGGGCCTATAACAACAGTGCAGTCATCAAGCTGTCAATAGACATGATGGCACGAATGTATGAGGGGGGCCACTGGCTACAGGAAATCAATACACATCAAGCAGCGGACACGGGGCTATGACCGTGATGGCAGCACTGACAGATACACTTTCTTCCATCAATCAGCGAAGAAATCAAAGACCTTGGAGCTATAGCATCAAGTCATTACTGCTGTTTTTATCTTTTTTTAAATAGATTACCATTCTAGTTGACAGAGTAATGCTTGCAGATTATTGATGGACAGTGGGAAGGAATTACAGTGGTAATTAAATGTCACTTCAAACTTATTAAAAACATCTGTCGAGCATAATTAATGCAATCTCATAAAATCATTGGCAAATTATTTTTTTTTAATTATATAAAAAAGTGCATTAAAAATAGTTTCTTTATTAACATAAAAGGTTGGTATCTTTATTTATATAAAAAAAGAATATCAGCCTGATTCATACTGAAAAAATGGTTTCTTGATTCTTATAAAAATACAGTATCTTAGATTCATTTGAAAACAGCTAAGTTTCTAGTAACCATAGTAACCATAAGTTTTTTGTTTTGTTAGATCCTACTGACACAATTATGGTTATATTAGCAATGTAGTGGAGATGATCTCCTGACTTATATCTGAGTAGAACCACTGACGACCTGTGAGTCAGCTGACAGACCTTCCCACATGACAGTTTTTACCTCGACCTCTAATCCAAGCGGTTTGGAGCTGAACACATATGAGTTGGTGACTTATGTGGTAAACAAAGGGGGCCTACTGACATGGATTGTGGTAAACAAAGGGGGCAAACCGACATGGATTGTGGTAAACAAAGGGGGCAAACCGACATGGATTGTGGTAAACAAAGGGGGCAAACCGACATGGATTGTGGTAAACAAAGGGGGTAAACCGACATGGATTGTGGTAAACAAAGGGGGAAAACCGACATTGATTGTGGTAAACAAAGGGGGCAAACAGACACTGATTGTGGTAAATAAAGGGGGCAAACCAACATTGATTGTGGTAAACAAAGGGGGCAAACCGACATGGATTGTGGTAAACAAAGGGGGCAAACCGACATTCATTGTGGTAAACAAAGGAGGCAAACCAACATTGATTGTGGTAAACAAAGGGGGCAAACTGACACTGATTGTGGTAAACAAAGGGGGCAAACCAACATTGATTGTGGTAAACAAAGGGGACAAACCGACATTGATTGTGGTAAACAAAGGGGGCAAACCGACATGGATTGTGGTAAACAAAGGGGGCAAACCGACATTGATTGTGGTAAACAAAGGGGGCAAACCAACATGGATTGTGGTAAACAAAGGGGGCAAACCAACATTGATTGTGGTAAACAAAGGGGGCAAACCGACATGGATTGTGGTAAACAAAGGGGGCAAACCGACATGGATTGTGGTAAACAAAGGGGGCAAACAGACAATGATTGTGGTAAACAAAGGGGGCAAACCAACATTGATTGTGGTAAACAAAGGGGACAAACCAACACTGATTGTGGTAAAAAAGGGGGCAAACCGACATTCATTGTGGTAAACAAAGATGGCAAACCAACATTGATTGTGGTAAACAAAGGGGGCAAACCGACAATGATTGTGGTAAACAAAGGGGGCAAACCAACATTGATTGTGGTAAACAAAGATGGCAAACCAACATTGATTGTGGTAAACAAAGATGGCAAACCAACATTGATTGTGGTAAACAAAGGGGGCAAACCGACAATGATTGTGGTAAACAAAGGGGGCAAACCAACATTGATTGTGGTAAACAAAGGGGGCAAACCAACATTGATTGTGGTAAACAAAGGGGGCAAACAGACATTGATTGTGGTACATGTAAACAAAAGGGCAAACCGACACTGATTGTGGTAAACAAAGGGGGCAAACCGACATTGATTGTGGTAAACAAAGGGGGCAAACCAACATTGATTGTGGTAAACAAAGGGGGCAAACCGACAATTATTGTGGTAAACAAAGGGAGCCAACCGACATTGATTGTGGTAAACAAAGGGAGCCAACCGACATTGATTGTGGTAAACAAAGGGGGCAAACCGACGTTGATTGTAAATGTAAAAATATGACCAAGGATTTGTACCTTTTCTTAAAGAAATGTCGCTCGATAAGGGTTAGTTAAAGAAAACTGTAACAATACTACTGTAAACCGCAAGTACCAGAGCATTTTTCTCATGCTAGAGGTCAAGTGCCTTTAAGATCACATTAACCTCTGCAACTAAGAATAAAAAGAAAGTGACAAGTGAGAATTAAATTAGGTTTTTTCTATTTTGATTTCCTTTTTTAAATTATACCATTATAGTTTTTATATTAATGATACATTCTCAGGAATGTTTGCATTTTGAAATAGAAATGTTTTTTATTCAATGAAATCAAGGCTTTAATTTTTTCATTTTGATATAGAAATGTTTTTATTCATTGAAATCAAGGCTTTAATAACAAAATAAAATGAAGGCATGATTACTAGATAACTATTTGGACCATTTAAAATAAATTGCTGAGATTTTATTGATTACTCTGGTGTATAATTAACCAATGAAATTGTATGATTGCAATTGCATCTCAAGTAAATGTACAATAATTTTCATGACTAGTCAATTCTTAAACAAAAATTTCAAATGAAGACACGCAAGCATAATTACAGTGATCAATTTGGTTTCTAAAGTTTAACAAAATTTCAATAAAAAAAAACTACATTTTAAATTGCAATGAGGAACTTCAAAAGCAGTTTCTTGTTTTGGACAAAATTTTATTCATTAGCTCAATTAGTGCATTAGCAAGGTATTCACTGTTAAACCAACAAATTAGTCGGAAACTTTTAATGAATTCATTTAACTTTCAGACATCAAAATTATAAATGGACAAATTTCATCAGGTAGAATTCAAAATCCCTAAAAAATGTCTGTATTCATGGTAAGCAGGACAGGATTTCTAATTTTGTGAAAGTCAATAATGCTGTGAAATGTTTAATTTACTAACTACAAGAAGGGTCTGATTTATTAAGAGGAGAACAAAAATATAAAGGGAAAATTAAATTGTCAAAGTAATAAATATCTTTTAAGCTTAACACTTTTGTGAATTTTCAATAGTTAAATACCTTAATTAACATGAAAGATGTTCTTTGGAAATTTTGTTTTCATTAATTTTCTAATCTTATTTATAACCATAATGAGAAGGGGAGAACATTTACAACTGTTTCATAATTAAGTTAAGTTGATATCATCAACATGACACTGAGGATGGATGTAATGACAGTTTTAACATCTTTCATCCGAAAAGAATGAAAAATGGCAAAAAGTATCCAGATTTACAATAGCAGTGAAGTAGTGTGCCCTTGCAAATATGTAAATGTTATAGGATGTAGAAATAAATATACTGAGAAGGAGAGCTGGTGGCTGTCAGTCAATGACAACTCAGCTATGGGTGCCCCACCTATAGAAAACTATTTTAACAGGAGGGCGTGGGCTGTCAGTCAATGACAACTCAGCTCTGGGTGCCCCACCTATAGAAAACTATTTTAACAGGAGGGCGTGGGCTGTCAGTCAATGACAACTCAGCTATGGGTGCCCCACCTATAGTAAACTATTTTAACCATGACTTACAAGAATGATTACAGTACAAAGCTTACATCTTTTATCCTTCAACACATACGGAAATGATAAACACTAAATTTAATGTCAAAAACAGTATTATTATTGTATTCACTGCTATAGCAGACTATTTTCTGTATTTCCCACAGGACATTCTATTGTGGCATTATTACTCACTGGGTATACTGATATCTATCAAAATACCATACTCATAAAGTGAAAATAAACTTTTGTTTTATATTTTACAAAAGGAAATCCACTCAGTTGAAATCTAATATCTCTGTATTTCAGAAAAGTTCCATAGATTCTGTTCAAAAGATATTCATGTGGGAATTTTACAGGATTGGTGGCAAATTCATAAATAAGTCTGGAAAAAAAATAATATAAAAAGCATGAATTATAAATGAAAAACAACTTGATGTAAAATTAAAATAACACACATAAACTACAGCAACCTTTTTATTAAATTTCCTTGAATGGCAGTGAAGTGGAGCAAGAAGCAATATTTGACAAATGTTGTCAAAATCAACATATTTTCAACACTTTCATAACAAAACTGATGTTTGAGCTTATTAAGCCTACATCTTGTAAAATCTTACACCTTAATTCTTGAGAAATGATATGTGACTCCTCGATCAGGAGAAAATGACAATATAAAACTATTACAGAGATCATGATCAAGATTGACAGATTACGTATGACAGCCTTAAACATTTTTTTTTCAATTTCGGGAGTTTATGTGTGAATGTGCGCAGCAAAAAATACCAGTAGGTTAATTATATGTGACTTCATATGGGATAAAACAAGACAGGCATATTCCCCATGCCTAGTTTACACAATTGATCCTAGAACTTAAGTTGGAAGCTTACCTTTAGTTAACTCTTAGCCTATTTAACAAGACTTGATCAAGCTAAGGCAAGTGTAGATCCAGACATAGGAGCTGTGTGATCAGGACAAAGACTGTTTGCCGCATATTCTATATTACTAAACATATGGAACTTTACATTTTGTATATAACATGAAACTAAACTGGTAATTACTTCGAAGTGGGTTTTTGAAAAAATGCAGCATTCTAAACAATTTATGGATTAATATTTGAAAGTGGGATAGTGTAAGCTTTTGCTTTAGATAAAAAACACAATAAGAAACAATAGACATGACCTTATATGGGATGGTACCACAAACTGCTGGACAACAATATTCACCTATTTAGACTAAGACAAATTGTCAGTAAGACACCAAGTACAGTGCTTTCACTATAACACTATGTTTTATTTATGACACTGATGGACCAGGAATAAAGAGAATGTGGCGTGGCAGTAATTAACAAGTAGATACAATCAGAGAAATGGGGGGAGGGGAAAGAAGATTAGTGTCTAAATCAATCCACAACCATGATTTAGTATACATTTAAGGACTGTTCACCTGGTCAACATGATGTGATATGCACTGACAAAATTATAATTGACAGATAACCAAGGTCAAGAATGAAGTTTTAGTGTATATCCACACCATATACCAGCTGAATATTCCAAAAATGCTTGATCATATAACCATCACACATACCGTAACTGTATTACAAAATACATATAACTAACAATGCAGCAAGCCTATCACATAACCATTACACATAACAGTGTACCACCATATATATAACTAACCAAACAGCATGTCTATCACATAACCATCACACATAACTGTATCACAAAATACATATAACTAACAATGCAGCAAGCCTATCACATAACCATCACACATAACTGTACCACCATATAAATAACTAACCATACAGCATGTCTATCACATAACCATCAAACATAACTGCATCACAAAATACATATACTGGTAACTAACAATGCAGCAAGCCTATCACATAACCATAACACATAACTGTATCACCATATATATATATATATAACTAACCACACAGCATGTCTATCACATAACCATCACACATAACTGTATCACAAAATATATATAACTAACCACACAGCATGTCTATCACATAACCACCACAAATAAAGAAGGAAAATGATCAGGAACAATAAATGAACTTACTTTAATATAACATGAACTTTAATGTAATCACTTCGGTGATAGCAAGTGTTGACTGTACATGTAACTAACCATGCACCAAGTCTATCATATAACCATCACATCCATTGTCTTAAATATGACCTTGACTTTGAGAAAAAAACCTGCAAATGGTTTGCAGGACACATTTTCAGGTGCATGTCAGTCAAATGGTAATATTTCTTTGATAACCTGTAAAAACTAGGTAAAGTGGTGGTATGAAAAAAATAAATTAAATAGCCATTTATAGAGATGACCTTTAAAATGACCTTGACCTTTGTGGTTGCACTTGTAAAATGCTATGATTGATACACCATCAGTTGTATGTCTGTTAGATGGTGAAACTTGATTGAGGAACTGCAAATGATATGAAAGTTAAGGATAAAAAATGACAATAAAATGGGTGGATAAATGCATAAACACAGGACTGTGAGAGTGCTTTATGTTGCACTTCAGGTAAATGCACAATAAAACTTCAACAAGGTTTTTATTAACTATATTTTAAACATGCGTAGAGACAATTAAACAATAAGTTAAAATGAAAATTTATTAAAACACAGACCTTCTTCATTTTACCACAAAATACTTGATAAATACAGCATTTAATCAAGCCTAATCAAAATAAGCTGTTCTTGTCAAAGTGTATAGACTATTTGTGGTTTATGAATAATATTAAATACTCAATAAACAAAGTACTGGGCAAGGTTAAAAAGAAGGGAGCAGATAAGATTAACTGATAAATAAATAATATAAATTCAAACAAACTTACTGATGGTTGATATAAATCAGCCAGCAGAAAATTGATTATAAGAAAATGCTGGGATAATATCACAAAGTTTATCTATTTGCACATCTATGGAGCCACCATGACTAGATGTTGCAGAAGCCAAGAAATATATAACACTGTAAAATATTGACAGGTAACTGAAATGACAAAATTATCCAATTATAAAATCAATTATCTCCGTAAAGATTATAGTCAAACATGACAAATTCTTAGTGAGCTGCGAAATCAGGTTAAGTCAATTTTCTTAAAATTATTTCAATAACAAATGTAACTGTATTCTAATCATACAATGGAGTCTTAAAACATAACCCATTGAGTGTAACTAATTATTTCCTTCTAAATTTTAATGCACAGCATCAAATATCTTTTCTACTAATTATTTCCATCTAAATTTGAATGCACACCAAATATCTTTTCTAAGAACTTGCAAATGATTTTGCATTTAAAGTGTTTAGAGGTATTTTACACATTTCATGTCAAAACTGTAGATTGTGCATCTAGTGGGGACCCTACAGAACAGTGTACCTATACTGAGGACACTGCAGTAGACTGAGTATATTGAAGGGGACTCTGCAGGCATTGTATATATATTGAGGCCACTGTGGTAGACTATCTTGAGGGGACTCTGCAGACATTGTAATGTATATATATATTAAGGACACTGCAGAAGACTGTGCATCTTGTATGGGGCTCTGCAGACATTGTATATATATTGAGGCCACTGTAGTAGACTGTATCTTGAGGGGACTCTGCAGACATTGTATATATATTGAGGACACTGTGGTAGACTGTATCTTGAGGGGACTCTGCAGGCATTGTATATATATTGAGGCCACTGTAGTAGACTGTATCTTGAGGGGACTCTGCAGGCATTGTATATATATTGAGGCCACTGTAGTAGACTGTATCTAGAGGGGACTTTGCAGACATTGTATATATATATATTGAGGCCACTGTAGTAGACTGTATCTTGAGGGGACTCTGCAGGCATTGTATATATATATATTGAGGCCACTGTAGTAGACTGTATCTTAAGGGAACTCTGCAGACATTGTATATATATTGAGGCCACTGTAGTAGACTGTATCTTGACGAGACTCTGCAGACATTGTATATATATTGAGGCCACTGTAATAGACTGTATCTTGAGGGGACTCTGCAGACATTGTATATACAGTAAAACCTCTCGAAGCGGCACCTCTAAGCAGCGGCTACCTCTAAGCAGCGGCAGTTAAATTCCCCCCAGTAGTTTTCAGCGCATTTTAACCTCTAAGCAGCAACTCCTCCGCGAAGCGGTAAGCGGCCGTGTAAATCTCTTCCCTGAGGCTAGTTAAACCTCTGCGTAGCAACACCAGTGCTATTTTTAGAACAGTCTGTCGAGTACTCCAGAATTGTCACGCGGTCGGCTGATAACTGCTTTTACCCTTTTGAGAAGGTGTTAATTGGAATCAAGTTACAGTTGGACGGGAAACCAGCTGCATGCTACAAACATGCCGTTGTAGATCTAGAGTATTGAGGGAACGTGTGAAAGAAGTGTCAACTATTGATGATGTTAACGGAAGGTTTGTTTTCTTTAATTGATCGGAAGATTAAAAGATATCACTGTATTGATTGCTTACTTAAAAAGATATTTACGTTAAGTGCTAAATGCAAACTGTCATTGTTTTAGGATGTCTGACTATAAATTCGATTTTGTAATGGTAAATCAGTCTTTGCATGACCCAATACTGGAATACCGGTCATTTTGTCTTGAAATGTCTTATAAAATGGTTTACCTTACGTTTTAGCAGAGGGTTACTGAAAATCATCATCAATAAGTTATTTAAAAATCATCTTCTGTTTTCTCTTATAACAATACATTGCATTTTCATTACCAAAGCCAAATTGACTAAAACAACTAATACTTAGGAAAATCTAATATCAGTACAAAACTATTAAAAAAAAACACATTTTTTCTCGTCTCATTGAAACCTCTGAGCAGCAACACCTCTCAGCAGCAACACTTTTTCGTGCCTCCGCCAGATGTTGCTGTGGAGAGGTTTTACTGTATATTGAAGCCACTGTAGTAGACTGTATCTTTGAGGGGACTCTGCAGGCATTGTATATATATTGAGGCCACTGTAGTAGACTGTATCTTGAGGGGACTATGCAGACATTGTATACATATTGAGTACACTGTAGTAGACTGTATCTTGTAGGGACTCTGCAGACATTGTATATATATTGAGGACACTGTGGTAGACTGTATCCTGAGGGGACTCTGCAGGCATTGTACATATACATGTATTGAGGACACTGTGGTAGACTGCATCTTGAGGGGACTCTGCAGACATTGTATATATATTGAAGCCACTGTGGTAGACTGTATCTTGTAGGGACTCTGCAGACATTGTATATATATTGAGGACACTGTGGTAGACTGTATCTTGACTCTGCAGACATTGTAATGTATATATATTAAGGACACTGCAGTAGACTGTGCATCTTGTATGGGGCTCTGCAGACAACAGTGTTTTTATATCAAGGACACAACAGTAGACTGTGCATCTTGTGGGGACTCTGCAGAACATTGTACATATATTGAGGATGCTGCTGTAGACCATGCATCTAGAGAGGGCACTTCAGAACACTGTACATATACTGTGGACACTGAAGTAGATAGTTTACAATTTAAGGACACTGCTGTTTCTGTTGAGAAGGACAGTATACTGTGTATCGCCTTGGAATTCAGCAAGGGATACTACATTCATGTAGGAACTTCAGAGCTGCTGCAGTTTGTCTTTTTAGACGATGAAGTAGATAGGACACTACACTTAATAGTTTACTTTGCAGAAGGTTAAAAATACAATGAGAACTGCAGTAGACAGTGCATCTATTCAGAACACACTGAAACGGTTAAATATTGATTAAAAACTGCAGTAGATACTGCACCTATTCAGGCCACTGCAGGAGGTCATATACTGATTGAAAACTGCAGTAGAAAATGCCTCTTTTATGGACACTGCAGGACTGTGTATATTGACAGAAAACTGCAGTAGACAGTGAATCTATTCAGGACAGTGCAAAAAGTTATGTATTGATTGCAAATTGTGGTAGACTGTGCATCTGCTCTGGACAGTGCAGAAGGTATTATATGGAACAAAAAAAAACAAAATAAGTCAAATCATGACCATTTCATCAATTGCTGCTGACCAGATAAAGTAACTAACCACAGAAGTAATGATAGAAACGCTGTAATTAGAACTGACATATTTCAGTATAAATTGACTTGGTTGCCAAGAAAAAGTTCAGGGCAAAATGGAATACAGTGATATTCATGCTGGATTTATAAGTGGTGTAATGGAGCTGATAAAATCTGTTTTGCTTTGTTTTGTCTATTAAGTGTGGTTTTCTCTTGAGAGGCATCTGAAACAATATTTTCAAATGGCATAATGACTAAAAGGAAAATCCTGAGAGCTTAAACAATTAATTTATTGCTGCCAAGCATTAACTGGCAAATCTCCTAATCTTTATACTTTTAAGCGTTAATTATAACAGAAAATGTGGAATTGATTCGTGTGAAGTATAAAAGAGGTTTTAGCAGTGGACTCTTTTAGAAATATTTTCTTGTTAATAAAAAAGGCACAAATATTGTACTATTTAACAACTGACTAAGGAAGAATGTCTAGCTCCAGATCAACAGTTTCACTCTTTGCTGACAAGTCTCTTGCACTAACCCTCTTAATAATTGCACCAAAATGATAGAAAATAATGTAGAAATCATACAAGTTATTATATAATCTATATAAACAGATGTGTTTAAATAGCTAATGCCTCTGAAAATTATAGTGTCATATACTTACTGCATTTTCAATACTGACAAATATATGAATTAACACAGACAATTCTATTATAATTTTTTAACAGACCAGTACAATATTGGTACCCTGACTCTAACTGTGTGTCTTAATTAAAACAGTAATAAGCCAGGAAACTACATGTCACAGTGGTATCTGGCACCATGATAGGAGCATAGGCATCATACAGTTTACTGTTGTTAACCAAAATGTGTGAAAAAAACACTGATATAATACAAAACAAAATAAAAACAGTAACAGCCTTGTAACATCAAATAACAACAAATAATGGGGATGCCATTGTTTCTGGAGATGGAAGCCATTTACTGATGATTGCTCTCAATGGGGTAGAAGCCATTTACTGATGATTGCTCTCAATGGGGTAGAAGCCATTTACTGATGATTGCTCTCAATGGGGTAGAAGCCATTTACTGATGATTGCTCTCAATGGGGTAGAAGCCATTTACTGATGAGTGCTCTCCATGGGGTAGAAGCCATTTACTGATGATTGCTCTCAATGGGGTAGAAACCATTTACTGATGATTGCTCTCAATGGGGTAGAAGCCATTTATTGATGATTGCTCTCAATAGGGTAGAAGCCATTTACTGATGATTGCTCTCAATGGGGTAGAAGCCATTTACTGATGATTGCTCTCAATGGGGGTAGAAGCCATTTACTGATGATTGCTCTCAATGGGGTAGAAGCCATTTACTGATGATTGCTCTCAATGGGGGTAGAAGCCATTTACTGATGATTGCTCTCAATGGGGTAGAAGCCATTTACTGATGATTGCTCTCAATGGGGTAGAAGCCATTTACTGATGATTGCTCTCAATGGGGTAGAAGCCATTTACTGATGATTGCTCTCATGGGGTAGAAGCCATTTACTGATGATTGCTCTCAATGGGGTAGAAGACATTTATTGATGAGTGCTCTCAATGGGGTAGAAGCCATTTACTGATGATTGCTCTCAATGGGGTAGAAGCCATTTACTGATGATTGCTCTCAATAGGGTAGAAGCCATTCATTGATGATTGCTCTCAATGGGGTAGAAGCCATTTACTGATGATTGCTCTCAATAGGGTAGAAGCCATTTACTGATGATTGCTCTCAATGGGGTAGAAGCCATTTACTGATGATTGCTCTCAATGGGGTAGAAGCCATTTACTGATGATTGCTCTCAATAGGGTAGAAGCCATTTACTGATGATTGCTCTCAATGGGGTAGAAGCCATTTATTGATGATTGCTCTCAATGGGGTAGAAGCCATTTACTGATGATTGCTCTCAATAGGGTAGAAGCCATTTATTGATGATTGCTCTCAATGGGGTAGAAACCATTTACTGATGATTGCTCTCAATAGGGTAGAAGCCATTTATTGATGATTGCTCTCAATGGGGTAGAAGCCATTTACTGATGATTGCTCTCAATGGGGTAGAAGACATTTATTGATGAGTGCTCTCTATAGGGTAGAAGCCATTTACTGATGATTGCTCTCAATGGGGTAGAAGCCATTTACTGATGATTGCTCTCAATGGGGTAGAAGCCATTTATTGATGATTGCTCTCTATAGGGTAGAAGCCATTTACTGATGATTGCTCTCAATGGGGTAGAAGCCATTTACTGATGATTGCTCTCAATGGGGTAGAAGCCATTTACTGATGATTGCTCTCAATGGGGTAGAAGCCATTTACTGATGATTGCTCTCAATGGGGTAGAAGCCATTTACTGATGATTGCTCTCAATGGGGTAGAAGCCATTTATTGATGATTGCTCTCTATGGGGTAGAAGCCATTTACTGATGATTGCTCTCAATAGGGTAGAAGCCATTTATTGATGATTGCTCTCAATGGGGGTAGAAGCCATTTACTGATGATTGCTCTCAATGGGGTAGAAGCCATTTATTGATGATTGCTCTCAATGGGGTAGAAGCCATTTACTGATGATTGCTCTCAATGGGGGTAGAAGCCATTTACTGATGATTGCTCTCAATGGGGTAGAAGCCATTTACTGATGATTGCTCTCAATAGGGTAGATGCCATTTACTGATGATTGCTCTCAATGGGGTAGAAGCCATTTACTGATGATTGCTCTCAATGGGGTAGAAGCCATTTACTAATGATTGCTCTCAATGGGGTAGAAGCCATTTACTGATGATTGCTTTCAATGGGGTAGAAGCCATTTACTGATGATTGCTCTCAATGGGGTAGAAGCCATTTACTGATGATTGCTTTCAATGGGGTAGAAGCCATTTACTGATGATTGCTCTCAATGGGGGTAGAAGCCATTTACTTATGATTGCTTTCAATGGGGTAGAAGCCATTTATTGAGGATTGCTCTCTATAGGGTAGAAGCCATTTACTGATGATTGCTCTCAATGGGGTAGAAGCCATTTATTGATGATTGCTCTCTATAGGGTAGAAGCCATTTATTGATGATTGCTCTCAATAGGGTAGAAGCCATTTACTGATGATTGCTCTCAATGGGGGTAGAAGCCATTTACTGATGATTGCTTTCAATGGGGTAGAAGCCATTTACTGATGATTGCTCTCAATGGGGTAGAAGCCATTTACTGATGATTGCTCTCTATAGGGTAGAAGCCATTTATTGATGATTGCTCTCAATAGGGTAGAAGCCATTTACTGATGATTGCTCTCAATGGGGTAGAAGCCATTTACTGATGATTGCTTTCAATGGGGTAGAAGCCATTTACTGATGATTGCTCTCAATGGGGTAGAAGCCATTTACTGATGATTGCTCTCAATGGGGAAGTTGTTGGGAAGTAACTTTTACATGCCTTTTACATGTATTTCAGATTTCTGTGTAGATGTTGAATCACTGATGTAGAAGTTTTACAAACTTGAAGTGTTTCTTATTTCTATTATCCTTATACAACACCAGTTATGAGCCAGAATATTAACATTCCATACAACAATGTGAAATATACCATGTTCCTATAGATGTATTGGCCAAATTATATATATATATTATCTTATATATTTGATCCTACAAATACTTAAATAGATGCACTCAGGTGAATCCACTTCCAAAGTTTTGTTTCAGTTCAAATATTTTATCAAATAATTATTATAACATTGAGCTGTATATGGAATAAAAATGTGGACTAAAAGATATGACCTAAATCAGACTTTAACATTTGTCGAGAACAATTTAGAAAGTGATGGTGTGAAATTGCTGAGAAGTCAGTTTAAAGTATGTCAAGTGTAATTAAGAAGCATTAATCTATTAGGTTCTGGGGAATTTTGGAAGTACTCAAATGCACTCTGTGAGTAGAAAGTGTTTGACAATGTATTATATTAGCCTTCTTCACTAATGTAACCTGAGGTATAGTCTTACAGAGTTCTCCAGATGAGTTAACTTCCAAGATCCTGTTTAATAGTGTTCTTAATTGTTAAATGACATAATAATAGCAAAAATAATCCTTATATGAAAAAAACCCAACCTTTTTACTAAGAGATATGAGCACAATCTGATATTAGTTTAAGCCTTAAACATGTTTTAGAACAAATGGTGTGACATGGCTAAAAGGTGTTACTTTAGCACCACACAGAGAGCTTCACCTCTGGGTCCTCAACTGTCAGTTCCAAAGGTGACAGCTGTTACTAAGAGGCATCTATATACTCCTGAGGATTTTGACGTGCTCATGTACACTCTGAGAATAGAAAGTGTTTAACAATGTATTATCAGCCTGCTAAAATATAACAAGAGCTATTGCCCAATAGAGATTCCAAAATTGTTGTCAGATGAAGTTCAAAGAGTTATTTTTGAGTAGGTGATTTATGGCTTGGGAGCACAGCATGCTTTTATATAACCATTGTTAACCTACTCTTTATTTGTTCATGCTATCAGTTTAACGAGCAAGCTATGCAATAAGAAGAGACAAGCCAAGAGGAAAATATTTTATAAACAAAGTTTACTGCGCAGAGAAAAGGATTTTACAATATTGTATGTCAAGGGAGGCGAAAGCCTTTATATACTACTTGTACAAAATAAAACAGTGTTATGAACTAAAAAACCATAATGGTGCAATTTTATCACACAAATTCTGTCTTTGGTACCAAGAACAGAAATACTGTGGTATCATTTTATTTAGCGATGGCTTAATTTTCGCGTATTTCGCGCTCGGGCCAGGGCGCGAATTTAAAACCTAAGCTAACATTTAACCATGTAGTTCCACATACGTATCCGAAACGTGCTAATGTCTGAATGGATTGTTATTTGCGCGAATTTACATCCGCGTGAAAAAGTCTTTTTCTGCGATTGCGCGAAATTTCGTGCCAGCGAAATTAAATGATACCACAGTACTTCATTGTGATACTTGAATTAACTCCAAGAGTTGTCAGATCTTCTTGATTAAAGATTTCATTGCAGATTGCTATCTGACTGCTCAATTGATGCCTTGAAAGTATATTTTTGAAATAATTATACAAACTTGTGTGAGGCTTGTACAATATTAACAGATTTTTAGAGTGAATTTATATAAAAAAAACTGAAACATAGCTTTTAAATCTTTAAAGAAAAGAACAGAATAAAATATTTACTATTCGGCCAGCCCTGAGTCATAATGTTTGAGGGTTTTATTTAGCACAGCTATCTTTTCTTTGAAGTCAGTGCATCTTTGTTATATAACTGCATTAACAATTAAGCCACAAAAAAACAGCACCATATTTTTCTTCACCCATAAATCAATGACAATTATAAGGAAGTAAGACCTCTGCATGACAAAGAAATTTACAAAAAGTAAATACACCAGACAATCAGACTTAACGATATGCCAGAAAGACTGTAATGTGAACAAGAGCCAATAAAGTGGAAACATTTAGCAGACCAAACCAGAAATCCGAGACTTCTCCACATAATTTGCTGGAACTTCATGTCACCTGCACCACACTGTCTGCAATATTATGTTAACAAGGTTAATATAGAGGGACTAGAAGAATGAAAAAGTCCTGAAAGTGGGGTGGGGGTTATGTTATTGTTGTTTTCAAATACATCACATTGACCAATTATGATCTTCATAGAAGTCTCAAGCTGTTTTTATGGAGGAAGACCCCAGACAAATTTTTCACTTGCAAAGTGGAAGATTGGTCATTTCCATATAAACAAAGAAGAAATGATCAGTTTCCAACTACGAAGATTCTAAAAAAAAGGTGTAAAACACCCCTCATTTTCAAATAATTTTGAACCTTAAAAGTGGGTGTCTCCCTCAAAAAAATGGGAGAGTTCATGTGTATGATTAATTGCAAACTATTATTTTACATTGTTATTATAACACAGTCATTCAAACCAGTGAATATTTAACTCAAATTTGATCAACAAGTTTTAATAGTTACAGACACATAAATGAGAATTTAACAAGATTTTAAAAGTAATGAGAAAAAACACACTATATATGAGTATGTCAAAGCTAAAACTTCCGTCAACAACATTTCAATTACATATTGTCAAAAGAAAGATGTAAAAAATACAGGAAATTGTTGATGCCATACAAGCAGAATGTTGTACAATAATAATATACAAAAACTCTTTTGAAAGCTGAATATATCTGAAAAAGTAAAAAATGGACTGGTCATGACAATTTATCGGAATAATAAAAGCCCTGCTAAAATATAAACAAACGGCATAAAAAAAGTCATACAATCAAAAATGAATTCTATGACATCTTATATTAAAAACAACATAAATATGGTCATCACCTATGCTAAATGATTGTCATTATGTAAAAAATATAGTGTAACATTATATGGATCACTGCTAGAAGACTTGCAGCCATGGAAATAAGTCCCCTAAGTGAATATGTTCCCAACAAGTCTTGCTTTTAATGGCAACTACAGTGTATTATATGACTGTGATTGCTTTCTTCATTACTTTAAGGGTTATATGGGATGGGTTTCATTATCAAATGCAAACCAAGTTTAAAGCCTATTATACACAATTATTTATATTGGTCCATTCTTTACAAATATACACTGAATAATTCAATGTGAAAAAAATGAATAAAAATCAACATTATTGTTTATACTGTTATGTCAGAATTGGAACTGTTGTAAACAGAGACCACTTATATGCAGATATTTACGACAGCAATCGATCATGATGGTTCATGATGTTCCATTTTCCATGGACACCTTCTATCATCAACAACTGCAGATGATGGAACTTAGAATAGAGGACTTCCATCTCTTAAACTTTAGTGAAGAAGTGAACAGAAAGACAGACAGATAGGAAAAGGTCCTTCGAGTGTTAAAACATCAATATTTGAACTAGCACTACACAAAAACAGAAACATGGAAATCATTTGCAAAATTGACCAAAAAAACAACAAACAAATCAAGAAAAAATCAATAGTTACCATATTGGAGCATTCAATTTATCTATAAATTAATAACTTACGCTGATTCTTTTAATGAAAAACTACTTACACATGTAAACTTAACAACCAGTTAGGTATTGCAAGGTAGTTTCTCATAGTGCAGACCTATATCCCATCATCCAAAGTGTAACTGATTTGTGGTTCCAGAAATAATACAAGCCTTGTGCATCATTTGTTTCTGGTTATTACTTTTCAATGGTAATGTGATGAAATATGGACAATAGTTATACAAATAATGCTATGTTGCCTTTTCTATTAATTTTGCATTAATGTTAATTTAAGGTTATAAAGCTATAACAAGGCAATCTACCTTCCCATGTTCAATAAAGTACACCTTTTGGACATGTTTAACAATTTGTCTGAATAGTTTTGGCTATATTGTGAAAACACATTCGATTCTCTTGCATTTGCATTGTTATTACACGCTGCCATGATAACAAGAATGGTGTGAACCATTAGTGCATGTCATACAAAATTAAAGTAAGTGCTTTATTTACAGGTTTAGTTCATAGGGGCTGAAATTAAATAACCATTAGACACCCACATACATACTTGACAAGGTAATTAAATTTAACTACTATTTAACTACTCCATTAGAAATTCTGACAAAAAACAAACCAAATGTATCCTGAGTATCATGCATAAAAAACAAAGTAATATTGTTGGATTTTATGTATTTAATTAAACTCAACAGAAGTGGAATTCTGCCAGTAGCTACAGTTTTGTAAGTAATATATTTTTTATGATCTTACTCAAGAAGAAGATTTCTATTATGAATGTTTTTGTACTGTTAAAGCAGGGGTACCGTGGTGTAGAGTGGTAGAGGTGTAGATTTATAACTTCTTTGACTGCTTAGATTCCCACCACATGGGTTTGAGTCCTGTTCAGGGCAAAAAATATGGGAAGGTCTTCCATCTGACCTGTGGTGTGCCTGTGGTTCTATCTAGACATCTGTTTAGCTTCTTCCCCACATCAAAATAGCTAAATGCCACTATAACAACCACAATATAATAAAAAAAAACTTAAATGTGATACTGTTTACACTGTTCAGATTTGTATATTATAGTAAGTCTTTGATAAAGATAGTTTCTATAATAAATGTGAGGTTTCATTGTGTTTACACTTTTCAGATTTGTAAATATTATTATAATCTCTGATAAAGATAGTTTCTAAAATGAATGTTAGGTTTCATATTGTTTACACGATTCAGATTAGCAGGCTATTGCAGTATGATCAGACAATTAATATTATGATATATAATATTAAAACTTTAAGAGTTATCAATCCTGTCATGACGTCATTCACTGTCGATACTTGTTAACCTTAAAAAAAATCTGTGAAATTCATCTCGAATTAAGGCCAACAGGCTGCTGACCATGCAGATTACCAACCATGTTTGCTAAATTCCTGGAAAAGGTGCAAAAAAATGTTCCCAGAGATAAACTAATAAGCGAATTTCAGCAGATAGGTGAGCAGCGTTGGATTATGCTTATAACTGAAACTGGGCTGACACCTTGTACAGAAAGCCATTAATTTTTAACAAAGATTAAGAAGAAAAGGTTTGGTGTTTGAATATTTTATTCAATAAAATGGAATATGTGTATAATCATTATTCGCAAACTGGAATCAACTGTATTGATATTTTTATTATTGGGTTTATTCCACCAACAGCATTTCAATTATTTGGAGACGGTGTCAGCTTGAAGGAGATATAGTGCTGCCTTCAATGTGCATTTCAAGCTGTAAACCACACCAGTCACATTTATCCTGACATTGGGCCAACCAGTCGCGGAACTATACTTGCATAATTGCTTGGGCATTAGCAAGGAAGATTAACCACTACTATTTTTAATAAATGGTATTCTTCAGCCCAGGATCCAACCCACGGGTCTCCTGTACCCGTTCTGTATATTATTATAGTCTCAATAAGAAGTGAATGCAAGTTTTCATACTTTTAACATTTTTCAGATTTGAATATTGATACATGTATTACAGTCAATGATAAGGACAGAACCCATTGATAACATTATGATGCCTACTTATAATTATAGAGGAAAATCAAACAAGAATTGAGAAATCTTATTACTCCTGTTTACAAATTGGAAACATTATTAATCTATGAATGCATTATAGCCGTATGAAATTTAGATTGCGGATATTAAAAGGGCATTCTCTTTATGATGTTTAAGGACAGTAAGGAAATTTGAGAAGTTTTAAAAACCAGACACTATATTAATAAGTCAAGTCATTGTATTGAAATCAATGATAAAAAATATGGACGGTGAGCAATTACTGATATGATACAAAGGTAACATTTGTAACATTGAAGATTGAAATTAGACTTTTATGTACACAACTTTACCAGAAAATAGTTAGGTAAAGAGAGTATGATGTTCCTATTATAATTAACATTCTTCAGGCTGAAATGAAGTACCATAGTGAAAACGTGGTTCAAATCTCTTCTGTCAATAATGGTTGTTAACTCTTGAGTGGATATTACCAGACAATCTATTTAATAATGCTGTTATAAAACAAGGGAGTGAGCCACAGATAGCCTAACACAATTTAATTACTTTTGATGAAAATGAACCTGACACAAATTAACTCTTTAATGTTGAGGAAATGAAAAAAATCATATGATAGTTACATTATAAAATAATGAAAAACCTAATCTGCTAATGTCAATTAAGATCCAGATCAACCATGCACTGCCAAGTGTCTGGATATATGTCTAATAACTGCATTACATTGACAGCAAGTATAAAAGAAATTAAAGTGGTGCTAGCACCATGGTGCTATTAAGCACTCTGGTAATCGCTATTTTGGAACAGCAATCACATTTTAAGATTAGCACTGGTGTAAACTACTACCATAATTTTGTGTAAGTTTAACCCTCCCTTCTGAAAAATACACAGATCTGCCTCCCAGATCAGCTTGAAATAGATGAACTTTGTTCATGAATTACTATGAAGCAGTACCGCTGTATTGTCAACAGCCACGCTGTATTGTCAACAGCCAATACAGTGAATACACAAATATGGCAGGATAAGTATATAAGTATTAAACCTCTGATAAGTGTTTCTATGGCAATAGAGCCATCTGATACCTGGTTTGTCTTTCAGATAATTTAGAATCCATAAAATAAAGATGAGAAGATAAAATCTAGTATCTGTATCTATTACCTATTGATGTAAGTTTCTTTTGAGAAGTTTCTTACTGAACAGTGTCAAGATGCGAAGATTCTTACTGACTAATGTCAAGATGAGAAGATTCTTACTGACTAATGTCAAGATGAGAAGATTTTTACTGAACAGTGTCAAGATGAGAAGATTCTTACTGACTAATGTCAAAATGAGAAGATTCTTACTGACTAATGTCAAGATGAGAAAATTCTTACTGACTAATGTCAAGACGAGAAGATTCTTACTGACTAATGTCAAGATGAGAAAATTCTTACTGACTAATGTCAAGACGAGAAGATTCTTACTGACTAATGTCAAGATGAGAAGATTTTTACTGAACAGTGTCAAGATGAGAAGATTCTTACTGACTAATGTCAAGATGAGAAGATTTTTACTGAACAATGTCAAGATGAGAAGATTCTTATGAACAGTGTCAAGATGAGAAGATTCTTACTGACTAACATCAAGATGAGAAGTTTCTTACTGAACAGTGTCAAGATGCGAAGATTTTTACTGACTAATGTCAAGATGAGAAGATTTTTACTGAACAATCTCAAGATGAGAAGATTCTTACAGACTAATGTCAAGATGAGAAGATTCTTACTGACTAATGTCAAGATGAGAAGATTCTTACAGACTAATGTCAAGATGAGAAGATTCTTACTGACTAATGTCAAGATGAGAAGATTCTTACTGACTAATGTCCAGATGAGAAGATTCTTACTGACTAATGTCCAGATGAGAAGATTCTTACTGACTAATGTCAAGATGAGAAGATTTTTACTGAGCAGTGTCAAGATGATAAGATTCTAACTGACTAATGTCAAGATGAGAAGATTTTTACTGAACAATGTCAAGATGAGAAGTTTCATACTGAACAATGTCAAAATGAGAAGATTCTTATGAACAATGTCAAGATGAGAAGATTCTTATGAACAGTGTCAAGATGAGAAAATTCTTACTGACTAATGTCAAGATGAGAAGATTCTTACTGTACAATGTCAAGATGAGAAGATTATTACTGAACAATGTCAAGATGAGAAGATTATTACTAATAAGAGGGCCATGATGGCCCTTAATTGTTCACCTGATGACACAGGCTTTTAGTAGGCTCGAATCTGGCATCAAGTACTTAAGATTTATTTACTCTAGAAATCTTTGGTGAAGATTGGAACATTAGTGTGGCCACTTGGATGATAACATTTTCTAGAATTTTACCAGGTAACCTTCTGAATCCACATGACCCACTTCAAAACATAGGTAGGATTTCATACTGGCAAACATTCTGGCCAAATTTGGTGAAGATTGGGCCATCAATGTGGCCTCTAAATGTTTTCACAAGGTTTTTCTAAAATGTGACCTAGTGACCTCTTTTTTGACCCAACGTGACCCAAAAATAAACTCATCCAAGATTTCATGCATACAAACATTCTGACTAAGTTTGGTGAAGATTGGGCTATAAATGTGGTATCTTGTGTTCACATGCTTTTTCTAAGATTTGACCTAGCGACCTACTTATTGACCCCATGTGACCCAGTAATAAACTAATCCAAGATTGCATGCAGGCAAAGATTCTGATCAAGTTTGATGAAGATTAAGCCATAAATGTGGCCTATAGTGTGTTCACTAGCTTTTGCTAAGATTTAACCTAGTGACCTATTTATTGACCACACATGACCCAATTGCAATTTCATCCAAGATTGCATGCAGACAAACATTCTGACCAAGTTTAATGAAGGTTGGCCAATAGATGTGGCCTCTAGGTGTTCACAAGCTTTTTCTTAGATTTGACCTAGTGACCTATTTTTTTACCTCACGTGACCCAGTTATGAACTCTTCCAAGATTTCATGCAGACAAACATTTTAACCAAGTTTTGTGATGATTGGGCTATAAATGTGGTCTCTAGTGTGTTCACAAGTTTTTCCTAAAATTTGACCTAGTGACCTACTTTTTGACCCCAGGTACACGTAACCCAAAAATGAACTCCTAGATTTCATGCAGACAAACATTCTGACCAGGTTTGATGAAGATTGGATAAAAACTGTGGCCTCTAGCGTGTTCACATGCTAAAATGTAGACGGTAGACGACATACGACGGACGAAGCAGTATCACAAAAAGCTCCCCTTTGAGCACATTGTCAAGATGAGAAGATTTTTACTGAACAATATCATGATGAAAAGATTCTTACTGAACAATGTCAAGAGAATAGCAAGTAGCAAACAGATAGCCTAAACAAGGAATTTATTGTTGAGGAAAATGGAATTGGTAAAACTACTCACTCTCTTCTCTGTTGATTTGCTGTTGTTTATGGGTGAGTATGGGTATAATTAAAAAATATGGAGTTTCAACCCATTAAAATTACAAAGACTCAACCCTTCTATTCAGACTGAACTGATTTTATTGCATACATATACAATGGACCCTAAATGTCTTCAAGCATCACAATATACATCCAGGTATCTTGCAATATATGTGAAAACAAAAGCATGGAGTGTATATAAAAAAAATTGTATTCTGTAATTTTGTATGTCATACGCGCAATAAATAAAGTATAACTAGGTTAATCATTAAAATACATTAGAGCATTATACATGTGAACCCTCCTGCTTTTGGAGGGAGACTCCCTCTTGAAAGGTTCATTTTTTATTATTATTTTATTACTTAAAAATGAGGGGCGTTTTAAACATTTTCAGAAATCTCCCTATTTGGTAACAGAAACTTCCTTTTTTGTTAATATGAAAATAACAAAACTCCCACTTTGCAAGTGAAAACCCCACTTTTGCCTCAGAAATAGTTCACATGTATGCATAAGTAGAAATATGAAAACTTGAGGTTAAATTTACAAATGTGAAAGATAATTAAAAACAACTTGGGATAATTATACTGTTACATTAAACTATTTCAGCTAACTATGGTTGAGTCAATGCAACAATGCATACCATGCCACAACATAAGGTTAACTGTTAGTGGTTCCTGGCAGGGGCCACGTTCTGGTTGAACTTTCCTTTGTACAAAGTAGGAATAAGTAAGCCTTGTATATGTCCAATGTGACAGCACTTAACCAGGATTCCAACATTTGATTGCATTTCATAGATTTCTTTCATTTTTACACATTTTATTGAAAAAAGTGTGCTCAATTCAAATATATAAAATTTTTCTGTGTATTTTTCAAGCATTTTTCATATTTACAAAAGTATTTAAATACAAAATAATATTTTCTAAAGAATTATTTTTTTAAGTGTTGCATGCAATCAATTTAACAATAAATTATGATAAGATATTACATACACAAATATAGTCATTTCCAACATAATTTGACCACAATTTATTATGCAAATAAAATGAGTTGTTTTTATTAAGTTTGACAAATTTCTTGAAAACTGTTTCATAATTTTGCTCATTTTGTCACATTTTGTAGTTTTATGTATGCTGAAAAAAACAACAACAAAAAAACAAGAAATCAAGAGGGCCATCATCGCCCTGATCGCTCACCTGATTGCCATAGACATTTAGCCCTGGTGGCTATGCTTTTATACAGATAAGAATGCTTTGAACAATTCTGATACAATGTCACAAAAGAAATACATAATCCATGTATCAAGCTCTAACAAGAAGATTTTCAATATTTTCCTATATAGCCATATAGGGAAAATGGCCACACCCTTGATGGTCATGTTATTTGTAGGATCATTATGTTCTGAACAATCTTAATACAGGGCCACCCAAGGAACAGAAAATATTAAGGCTCCAGTTCTTGTTGTTTTTGACAAGAAGTTTTTCAGAGTTTTCCCATATAGCCATATAGGGAAAATGGCCACGCCCTTAGCTGCCATGTTTTATCATGGATCAAAATTCTTTTAACAATACTGATACAGGGCCATCTATGGAACAGGTAAACCAAATATCAAGGCTCTAGCTCTGGTAGTTTCTGACAAGAAGATTTTTTTGTAAGTTTTCCTCCACAGAATTATATGGAAAATGGCCAGGCCCCTGGTAGTTACATTTTTTGACAGATCAAAATTATTTTAACAATCTTCATACAGGGCCACTCAAAGAATATTTATACTAAATATCAAGGCTCTAGTTCTTGTAGTTTTTGTCATGAAGATTTTCTAAGTTTTCCTATATAGCCTTATATGTAAAATGGCCATGCCCCTAGTGGCCATGTTTTTGACAATCAGAATTACTTTAACAATCTTCAGACAGGGCCACCCAAAGAACATGTATACCAAATATTAAGGCTCTAGCAGTTTCTGACAAGAAGATTTTCTAAGTTTTCTATATAGCCATATATGAAAAATGGTCACACCCCTGGCAGCCATGTTTTTTGAAGGATACAAATTATTTGAACAATTTTAGGTTCCCTCTGCCTGCTTAAACTTCTGAAAAGGTTTGGCTGAATTAGAACAAGAGTTTAAAGGAATGCTGTTTGAAAATGTTGACAGATGGATGGTGGACAATAACAAAAGTTCAACGTGAGCATAAGCTCAGGTGAGCTAAAAATGATATGTTTTTTGTTCCAGTTTTTTATTATTTAATTATTATTATTTTATCATTTATTTAATATCTGTTAAAAAGATGAATTTATATTGCAATTGTTTGCAGATAAAATGGTTCTGCCTCTGCATTAAGTTAAAATAGTCTTCCATTAACCTATCGATATGCTCATAGAGAATTCAATTAATTAATAGCTGTTTATATAAATCTAGCAAGCATAGTCATGCAAAAATGTGCTGCAATTTTATTGCACTGAATAAATAATAGAATCAGCAAAATACAAGTAACAGTTTCAACACATTAAATGAGGGTTAGTGCAGTAATAATAAGGATTATTTTTAGAAATAAGAACACTCCAATATTATTTTATATCCTCTTTAGGAGAAGTATTTATCTATTGAGTATATTCATTTGGAAACAAGTTATAGCATAAGATAAACCAACCAAACTTGTTACTGGTTTGGTTTGACTCAGACTATCCCAAATATGTAACTGATTGTTTACAAAACCAACATGTTTGATTTTCCCATTTTTTTCTGCGTACTGATCTTTATTAAAAATCACTTTGCTTATTATAGCCAAAGATTTATTTCTAAATTACCTAAAATGTTCTTTTAAGTATTTTGGTTGATGCTGCAAAATATAAAATAATTTCATCACATGGTTTTGATTTTAATTGTAACTCTTTGAATATATAAGGTAGCAAATTTGTAATCAAATTTAGTACAAATCGCACAATTCATTTACAAAATTAAAATTAATAACTACACATGATTCTTTCTTAATTCTGCTAGAAATAATTGTCAAAGCCAAAAAATAGAAGAAGAAAAAAAAAGCATGCCCATCCCGAGACTTGAACCCTTAAACCCCCAGTTTTGAAGCACTTTAACCCTAATTTTACTTCTCAACTCAACTATCAACGTCTTCCTACTGAAGGGCCCCTATGCCCAGACTGAAAGTGACATGTGAACTACACTGATCACCTTTAAAAGCTTGTCCTTTCTCTGCCAAAAAAAGAGACATTGATACTGATGTTTGGTCAAACGATGTTCAATTTGTTGCAAATAGCAATGAACCAGCTTGTTTGCCATTTAGTTAGTGTAAACCAATTTGTAAGTTGTTTAAAATCTGTATCTTGGATGCAAAGATCTGTCTCAGTAAGGGCTGAAAGCAGATTTTGCCCTCTTTTCTTCATCTTCGTTTCCTTGGATGCCTGTATGACAAGGGAGCCAAAACAAAACAACATCCTTATCAAAAGAAAGTATCAGAAGTAATTCTTTTAAGTGGGCATTTGAAAAATAATCTTTGTCATATTTCCTTTCAATAGACTGAGGAACTGAAGAAGAATAAGGAAACACAACAACAAATATTGTACTATGCAATAACATGTGTCATTTAGAAAAGTTGCAGGACTTTTGTACAATCTGATTACCAGGATGTAAATAAAATACTATAGTTTCTCTGAATGTACAACAGTTAGACAGGTTCTCGGGAATGTACGACAGTTGGACTGTCTGGAAGCCTTCTCACAAATGGAATCCTGTGTCAATTCCTCGTTCCTTTCAGGAATTAAAATGGAAGAACCATTGGCACACAACATGGAACAGACTTAAAATAACAATAAGTGTTTACTTGTCAACTGAGAAGTATCGAAGACAATCCTTAGTTTACATATCAGACAATAAGGAACCTAGGTCAGGTCAGTTCTAATGGCAAAGAAAAAGTATAATTTGGCTTAAAACAATGTTCATGTGTGTAAAACAATTACACACATGCATAGTTTACACAAAGAAAAGCAATTTCTTGTACATGTATATACATATCAATTTCTAGTATCGATGAAATGGTACAGGACCCGTTGGTATGCCATATGACCCTTTCAGTACCGTCCAGTACACAGTACAATGGTTTTGGTACACAGTACATTAAGGTCCATTTACAGCTGCATGCCATAAAACATATTTAAAACAGCATCAAATATTTGCTATACATGTTTACTTCCACAAAAGAACTGACAATGGCAAGCTTTTACTTTTGTAGGGTATTCACGTCAGGAAAATGTAGAATGTCACTTTTAATATATTTAGTAGAATAAATAGTATTTAATTCCTTTTGAGAAATGTCCTTCAATGTCTTCATTTCAAAAAAACAAAATAAATATGCTCTGGATTAATTAGCACTCAAACTTATTTTTTGAGACACGTCATTCATAGAGATAATCATGGAACCACCATATTTCAATATTTTTGTAATTTTATATTGGTAAATATTAAAAAAAAACAAAAAAACTTTCAAATTGTATGTATTTGTCACAATTATTGAGAAAAAATGACACTTTTTAAAACAAAACCATTCTGATTTCTAATGTTATAGCACTTGGTCATGCAATGGACCAATTTCCTTAGAAATAAATCATATTTCAAGACTTGAGTCACCATTTATATAAAAAAGCTATCAACTTTCATGGCATATAGTTCCACTTTTATCCTGTAATGTATTTATTCACTCAAATCTACAGTCAGTCAACGATTTTTCATATAAAGAGAGTCTACAGTTTCTTAGACTACCATTTTAAATATTTATTTTTTTTATCTTGTAAAGGAAACATTGCATATATTTATGACTCACTTGTCTTTGAAATGTAATTTAAAAACCCCCTAAAAAAGGAATCATGCACCCATGGCATTCCGTTATTGATTATAGTTTTCATAAGGTCACAATGCCATTTCTATATCCATTCATCAATTAATTTACCTTGGTCTATAATTGAATTTAGAGACAGTTTCACTTGAAATATAACAGTTATATATAGACTAGTGAGATTCCAATAAATATTAATACCATTGTTCTATTAGATTTTAACAGGACAAGAACGACTGTGATTGCTACATGATTACTTCGGAGTGTATCTCTTCAGCAACGTTTTCAAAACTTTCTTTTAACAATTATGCTGCATTTTATTGACAAAAGAGTGGTTAAAATGTACCAATCAGATGCATTTTTTTAAATTGAATGCTTATTTATCTCAGCTTCAATTTGGACATACTGAAATTTCATGATTCCATAAATGTATATACTGAGTTCTGTACTAAGAGTCTAAGTACTGAGGTTTACCGATTCAGGCTTTATGCATAGTAAACACGAACAACAGCATTATCTGTATTGCAAAGCATAAATTCACTGAATTATTCAAATCCACATGTTCGCACTGTTCTTGTCAAACTTCAAAGTTTATACGACACTAACGAAATCTCCTTCTGTTGGCTTCCTAGTCATGTAGGCATCTGAGGAAATGAAGATGCTGACAGGGGTGCAAAATCTGCCTCAGCCCTCACTGAGACAGGTCTTTGCATCCCACACACTGATTTTAAACCACTTATTTACCGACATATTTTAACCAAGTGGCAAACAAGTTGGGACAGTATTGTTTGTAACAAATTACACGTAATTAAACCTAACGTCGGTGCCAATGTCTCTGCTTGCAGAGAAAGTTGACGAGAAGACGTAGCTCTTACCCGCTGTCGCATTGGACATTCTAGATTGACTCATTTATATCTCTTGAAAAGAGAAGTTCAACCTGTATGTGTTCCTTGCCAGGAACCACTGACAGTCAACCATATTTTATTACAGTGTATCAACACAGACCACATACAGTCGAAACATTTTAATGTCCATAACATGTACGAACTATTTAGGACAGTGTCGGATTCTAAACTTGTTTGCTTCTTGAACAAATTGGTATTCTTAGTAAGTTATAATTTTTTAAACTGTTTATTTACCAATCGTCATACTTTTTTAACCGTTTTATGTGTTGACCTGTTTTCAATATTATTTATTTTTTACCTGATAGTTTTTATATTTTTCTATATTTTACATGCGTAGTTTGGTTTTAACCTGATTACGCTCTATTCACATTTAACTTTGTATTCGGCGCTGTATGACCTATTAAGTGTCGGTGTGCCGTAAAACCCAAATAAATAAACAGCATTTTCTTGTATAACTTAGACATACAAAGTAATGTTCATAAACTTCACAACAGTAATGATAATATAAAATTACCAGTAATACTGAGTTCCTAACAATGCTTACAACTTTGTCAATATTTACCCAGATGCACTCAAAAAATGACTAAAAAGCAAAAATTACAAATCCTGATAAGGGAGAGCCGGCCGATCTGGATCTACACTTCTTACCTCTGCTCAATCTATTTGTGTTTAGCAAGCTAAGAGAGTCATCAATACCTCACAATCAGATGTAACAAATTATCTGACATTTAATTGTGTCAAGTTGGTGGGGCTTAGTTACATCAACATGTACACTGCTGTATGATGTCTACCATTTAAATAATTTCAATATTCCAAACCAGCCCGATAGCTCAATCGGTAAAGCGTCGGCTTGCAGATCAGGAGGTCACGGGTTCAATCCCCTGGCTAGATTAAACCAAAGAATTTAAAGCTGGTAGTAGTGGGTTCCCTCCTAACACTCATTGGCTAAGGAGACAGCATTACGCCCGACTTGTTGGTGTCACTATAATGAACAGGCCGGTTCATTCCCTGGGCACCTCATCTGTGCCATAATGATAGAAATGTTGCTACAAAAATGCCAGCAAATCCCATCCCTCAATATTCCAAGCAAATGTACAGCTGATCATGTCAGGAAACAAAGTTGATCATTGGTTACAACTGAGTACTGTTTCTATATGATATATGTTTTTCTTTTGTGTTTAGAAATACATAGCAGCAACAAAATTGTAGGCATTAAAACAGCATGCACATAGTTCTGGGAAAGTATTACTAGTACTAAACACTGTGGATACCTGCTGTGATGCACTTTACAGTTTAAACTTTTATTTTGTAGTTTGTTTATAAGAAAGAAGACACCATACCTTTTCAACATTCTTACACAATGATTTTAATATCACCAGGAATTTTAACATAACGAGAATTTTAGAACAACATAGTTGTTTTTTTTGTTTTTTTATGGATGCTTGTTTATAATGAAATTTTGGTAAAACTTGAAAGCGCATTTACCAAAAAACATATTAAAAAAAATTAAACATACCAATTAACAAAAAATAAATAATGAAAATATATCTGATCATAAAAGGCAATGAAAGCAATAATTCTTAATTGAAACTGACCTAAAAATTAACATGAGGAACATCTCACTGACTGGTAAAATATTGATGGTACTGGTGAGCACTTCTTGCATTATGAAAATAGAAGGTGCATTTATTTATTTTTTAGTGTTTTTTTTTAGTCTTTTTTGACATCTTCATACATAAAAAGCTATTAATATTAAAGACATTTCAATAAATCAAAAAGAAAATATTTCAATCAAAAGAAAAGAGAATGTACAGAATAGCAAACTTTATAAACATGACGGCCCTTAATCACTCACCTAAGGACACAGTCTTTTAGTAAGCTCATATCTGGTGTCAAGTAATTAAGAGTTATTTACTTTAGAAATCTTTGGTAAAGATTGGACCATTAGTGGGGCCACATGGTTGATAACATTTTCTAGAATTTTACCTAGTAACATACTGAATCCAAATGACCCACTTCAAAACATAGGTAAGAGCTCATACTAGCAAACAATCTGGCCAAGTTTGGTGAAGATTGGGCTATAAACGTGATCTCTAGTGTGTTCACAAGCTTTTTCTAAGATGTGACCTAGTGACCTACTTATTGACCCCACGTGACCCAATGATGAACTCATCCAAGATGTGTATGCAGGCAAACATTCTGATCAAGTTTGGTGTAGAATGGGTCATAAATGGGGTCTCTAGTGTGTTCACATGCTTTTTCTAAGATTAGTCCTAGTGACCTACCTTTAACGCCACGTAACCCAGTTATGATCTCATCCATGATTTCATGCAGACAAACATTCTGACCAAGTTTGGTGAAGATTGGGCTAAAATGTGGTCTCTAGTGTGTTCTCAAGTTTTTCCTTAAATTTGACCTAGTGACCTACTTTTTGACCCCAGGTGACCCAATAAGGAACTCATCCAAGATTTCATGCAGACAAACATTCTGACCAAGTTTGATGAAGATCAGATAATAACTGTGGCCTCTAGTGTGTTCACAAGCTAACATGTTTCACCACGGATGCCAGACGAAGCGGTATCACAAACTCTCACAACGTGCTCAGGTGAGCTGAAAATATCAGCAATATGTTTGGGCATTGAATGAATACAGAAAATAATCTACAGTCAGCAGTTAATAAAACAGATCTTGACAGAAAATAATCTACAGTCAGCAGTTAATAAAACAGATCTTGACAGAAAATAATCTACAGTCAGCAGTTAATAAAACAGATCTTGACAGAAAATAATCTACAGTGAGCAGTTAATAAAACAGATCTTGACAGAAAATAATCTACAGTGAGCAGTTAATAAAACAGATCTTGACAGAAAATAATCTACAGTCAGCAGTTAATAAAACAGATCTTGACAGAAAATAAACTACAGTGAGCAGTTAATAAAACAGATCTGACAGAAAATAATCTACAGTCAGCAGTTAATAAAACAGATCTTGACAGAAAATAATCTACAGTCAGCAGTTAATAAAACAGATCTTGATAGAAAATAATCTACAGTCAGCAGTTAATAAAACAGATCTTGACAGAAAATAATCTACAGTCAGCAGTTAATAAAACAGATCTTGACAGAAAATAATCTACAGTCAGCAGTTAATAAAACAGATCTTGACAGAAAATAATCTACAGTCAGCAGTTAATAAAACAGATCTTGATAGAAAATAATCTACAGTCAGCAGTTAATAAAACAGATCTTGACAGAAAATAATCTACAGTCAGCAGTTAATAAAACAGATCTTGACAGAAAATAATCTACAGTCAGCAGTTAATAAAACAGATCTTGACAGAAAATAATCTACAGTCAGCAGTTAATAAAACAGATCTTGATAGAAAATAATCTACAGTGAGCAGTTAATAAAACAGATCTGACAGAAAATAATCTACAGTCAGCAGTTAATGAAACAGATCTTGACAGAAAATAATCTACAGTCAGCAGTTAATAAAACAGATCTTGACAGAAAATAATCTACAGTGAGCAGTTAATAAAACAGATCTTGATAGAAAATAATCTACAGTGAGCAGTTAATAAAACAGATCTGACAGAAAATAAACAACAGTGAGCAGTAAATAAAACAGATCTTGACAGAAAATAAACTACAGTGAGCAGTTAATAAAACAGATCTGACAGAAAATAAACTACAGAGAGCAGTTAATAAAACAGATCTTGATAGAAAATAATCTACAGTCAGCAGTTAATAAAACAGATCTTGACAGAAAATAATCTACAGTCAGCAGTTAATAAAACAGATCTTGACAGAAAATAATCTACAGTCAGCAGTTAATAAAACAGATCTTGATAGAAAATAATCTACAGTGAGCAGTTAATAAAACAGATCTGACAGAAAATAATCTACAGTCAGCAGTTAATGAAACAGATCTTGACAGAAAATAATCTACAGTGAGCAGTTAATAAAACAGATCTTGATAGAAAATAATCTACAGTGAGCAGTTAATAAAACAGATCTGACAGAAAATAAACAACAGTGAGCAGTAAATAAAACAGATCTTGACAGAAAATAATCTACAGTCAGCAGTTAATAAAACAGATCTTGATAGAAAATAATCTACAGTGAGCAGTTAATAAAACAGATCTGACAGAAAATAAACAACAGTGAGCAGTAAATAAAACAGATCTTGACAGAAAATAAACTACAGTGAGCAGTTAATAAAACAGATCTGACAGAAAATAAACTACAGAGAGCAGTTAATAAAACAGATCTGACAGAAAATAAACTACAGTGAGCAGTTAATAATACAGATCTTGACAGAAAATAAACTACAGTGAGCAGTGAATAAAACAGATCTGACAGAAAATAAACTACAGTGAGCAGTTAATAAAACAGATCTTGACAGAAAATAAACTACAGTGAGCAGTTAATAAAACAGATCTTGATAGAAAATAATCTACAGTCAGCAGTTAATAAAACAGATCTTGATAGAAAATAATCTACAGTAAGCAGTTAATAAAACAGATCTTGACAGAAAATAATCTACAGTCAGCAGTTAATAAAACAGATCTTGATAGAAAATAATCTACAGTCAGCAGGTAATAAAACAGATCTTGACAGAAAATAATCTACAGTCAGCAGTTAATGAAACAGATCTTGACAGGAAAAAAACAACAGTGAGCAGTTAATAAAGCAGATCTTGATAGAAAATAATCTACAGTAAGCAGTTAATAAAACAGATCTTGATAGAAAATAAACTACAGTGAGCAGTTAATAAAACAGATCTGACAGAAAATAAACTACAGTGAGCAGTGAATAAAACAGATCTGACAGAAAATAAACTACAGTGAGCAGTTAATAAAACAGATCTTGACAGAAAATAAACTACAGTGAGCAGTTAATAAAACAGATCTTGACAGAAAATAATCTACAGTGAGCAGTTAATAAAACAGATCTTGACAGAAAATAATCTACAGTGAGCAGTTAATAAAACAGATCTTGATAGAAAATAATCTACAGTCAGCAGTTAATAAAACAGATCTTGACAGAAAATAATCTACAGTCAGCAGTTAATAAAACAGATCTTGACAGAAAATAATCTACAGTCAGCAGTTAATAAAACAGATCTTGACAGAAAATAATCTACAGTCAGCAGTTAATAAAACAGATCTTGACAGAAAATAATCTACAGTCAGCAGTTAATAAAACAGATCTTGATAGAAAATAATCTACAGTCAGCAGTTAATAAAACAGATCTGACAGAAAATAATCTACAGTCAGCAGTTAATAAAACAGATCTTGACAGAAAATAATCTACAGTCAGCAGTTAATAAAACAGATCTTGACAGAAAATAATCTACAGTCAGCAGTTAATAAAACAGATCTTGACAGAAAATAATCTACAGTCAGCAGTTAATAAAACAGATCTTGATAGAAAATAATCTACAGTAAGCAGGTAATAAAACAGATCTTGACAGAAAATAATCTACAGTCAGCAGTTAATGAAACAGATCTTGACAGGAAATAAACAACAGTGAGCGGTTAATAAAGCAGATCTTGATAGAAAATAATCTACAGTAAGCAGTTAATAAAACAGATCTTGATAGAAAATAATCTACAGTAAGCAGGTAATAAAACAGATCTTGACAGAAAATAAACAACAGTGAGCAGTTAATAAAGCAGATCTTATTTCATAATCCAAATGTATAATTAAATGATTTAAGTCCTATTAAGTTTCATTTCAAGAACACACATACAAGTTTTTCACTCAAACTTTATTTAATTTAACAAGATGTTCTTGAGCTGGTTAATTATTTATAATGCATCAGTATTTGACATTGCAGCTCGCATTAAACGTCCACACATCTTCAAAATATCTAAAGATTAACTTTTTTATCTAAAAAGACATACTTTAAAGTAAGCAATTTATGGTGGTTTAAATAATCTGCATAATTTTTAGAAAAAATAAATACTATCAATTTTAAAAATATCCCAAAGAGTTAAACAGTGTGTGTTGACTATAAACAGGAACTACTTACAAAAGTTAAACATGTTTTAAAGCAGTCTGTAAGTGCAGGTGTTTAAGCTGTAACACTATCAATCATTGGACCATTCTGTTTTCACAGAATTTCTCCAGTTTAATGACCTAAAATATCAGTTCTTATACATCTGTATTAAGTTTTCAATGTTTATCATACATAATGAGAGTACTGCTGTATATAAATGATCAATTCAGATCCCTGCTATATTCAATACAAAGGTCTACAAAATGGTATCCCTTTAGAACTACAAATTCTTAGCTCCAGGGATTGACTTAAGTCTAACAATGTATAATCTGTTTCTTTATAAAGATTTTTTAAGCTTCCTTTGCATAAATAATATGCTTAAGTAACTAATGAAAATACACAATATTCCTGCTCCCAATTTTATTACATATATAAACTAATTTACCAGTCATCCACTTGTATACAAAGGTACACAATACACTGAGATTATACAGAACACTGTCAAAAGAATATCAGGGAATACTTCCATAATGGAATACTTTCATAATGCATTTAAATGTATCAGCTTTTATTAATAACTATCAGATTTGTGGTGATGTCTGATTAAAACTTATTTCAAAGCTGTAAATTAATTGCACAGAACAGTACTTTTGACATGTAACAGCTATAGTGCATCACATTAATATGATGGTCTCACAGGGTTTATAAAGTTTTGTTGAGAAATGCTGAGAAGTGCTTTTATGAGGCTGACTGCTATGGGAGCCTCTCATGTCAGTTTGAAAGATTTCAATTGTAATTAGGAAGCATAAATCCATTATGTTCAGAAGAATTTTGGAAGTTCTCAAATGCACTCTGAGAATAGAAAGTGTTTAACAATGTATAATCAGCCATTCAGGCCCACTCTGTAATAAAGTAGCATGAGTTATTACCCAGTAGTATTTCAAGAGTTATGGCTGGATATAGTTCAAAGAGTTATTGTTGGGTACATGTAGGTGATTAATGGCTGGGAACACAACACACTTTCATACAGTCCTTGTTAACCTTCTTATTCTTGGCAATCAGTTAAACAAGCAATCTATGCCTTTTGAAAAGACAAGCCAAGAGGATAACCAGTCAAAAAATAGGTTTGCTGTTATCTGAAATTAGTTTCAAACATGTTGAAAAGGAATACATACAAAGAAGAAACATAAGCTGGCACATAATATATCCCCATTTCATGCTGAATATGTACTATCATACTTAGGATTTGTTCCCCATTTCATGCTGAATATGTACTATCATACTTAGGATTTGTTCCCCATTGTTCCCCATTTCATGCTGAATATGTACTATCATACTTAGGATTTGTTCCCCATTTCATGCTAAATATGTTCTATCATACTTAGGATTTGTTCCCCATTTCATGCTGAATATGTTCTATCATACTTAGGATTTGTTCCCCATTTCATGCTGAATATGTTCTATCATACTTAGGATTTGTTCCTAAGTATTTTCTCTCAATCATGTTGATGACAAAGAGGATGAAAACATATAAGCTTCATTCAATGTTCATGATGACAATTTATTCTGAGCATGCCCATGGCATCCTAAGTACTGATTTAAATTGAAATTACTTTTTTTTTCAATTGGGGAGTTGATACTCTGTTCCTGTACACTGACAGACATCTAATGAGACATTCACAGAAAAGAACAGAATGAAAATAAAAACTTGTTATGGAATATTTTCATGTAAGGTAACTTAGTGTAGTGTTGTCAAGGGACAGTTTCAGACAGATAACTGATGATACTTCATTAAACCAGGTTCATGAAGGATCACCACCTCTCTCAGAGTTGTTTGAGAACTGGATCAGTTGTTGTATTTTACATTTTTCTTAAGTATATTACAAGTTTTTACAAAATTACATGTTTTATTTTTCATAAGTCTTAGAAAATGATTTATGCTTATAAGTTTTAAATCCCAGGGACATCTAACATTTCAACTATTTAATTAAACTTAAACAAATCTTAAAAAAAAGAAAATAGATATCAACATATCCCCAATACAAAATAAAAAAAAAACACTGTGTAATCCCTACATACCATCCAATCCTAAAACATACACTGCCAAATACAATGTTGTCTGTTCTTTGAATAAAAAACTTGTTTGTGTTTCCACAGAAAAGAATCATGGGTAACAACAACAGCAATAGCTTGTATAACCTAGACATAGACAATAAGTAACATTGTCTGAACTTGACAATTGTTATAGGACACCAATGTCAGACAATCAGAGTTAAAGATATGCCAGGGAGAGTGAAATGTGTACAAGAGCCAATCAAGTGGAAACATTTAGCAGACCGAACGAAAAACCTGATAGTTTGACGACCAATTGGTTGGTGCCTAATGATGTCTGCACCATGCTGTTAAGACTGATTAAATTAAAACAAGGTTAATTATAGGGACTGACTAAAATGCTGGTATCAAGAACAGAGTATGTGGGGTTTGTCTGCACTATACAGCTGCAGCCCTTCTTCTTGCTTCTATTTCAGCTGTCTGCATTTTGACCAGAAAACATCCACATCAGCGGAACTATAGTCACCATCAGCAATAAGTGTTACATCATTACCATCATGGGGCCATTTTTATACAACATGCACATCAGCGGAATTATAGTCACCATCAGCAATAAGTGTTACATCATTACCATCAAGGGGCCATTTTTATACAACATCCACATCAGCGGAATTATAGTCACCATCAGCAATAAGTGTTTACTCATTACCATCAAGGGGCCATTTTTATACAACATGCCCATCAGCGGAATTATAGTCACCATCAGCAATAAGTGTTTACTCATTACCATCAAGGGGCCATTTTTATACAACATGCCCATCAGCGGAATTATAGTCACCATCAGCAATAAGTGTTTACTCATTACCATCAAGGGGCCATGTTTATACAACATCCACATCAGCGGAATTATAGTCACCATCAGCAATAAGTGTTTACTCATTACCATCAAGGGGCCATGTTTATACAACATCCACATCAGCGGAATTATAGTCACCATCAGCAATAAGATTTGCATTATTACCATCAAGGGGCCATTTTTATACATTATGTTTGTTTGTTTGTTTGTTTACTGGGTTTATCGTCCTACCAACAGTATTTTAGTTATCTGGAGACAGTGTTCAAGTGAAGCAGATATAGTGCTGCCTTCACTGTGTATAGCATGCCGTAAACACCTGGCATGATACCACACCTATTCACATTATCCTGACACCGAGCCAACCAGTCGTGGTACTACCCTTATATTTGCTTGAGCGTTAGCAAGAGAGCTTTACCATTACCCTTTTTAATGACTTTGGTATGTCGCAGCCCGGGAACAAACCCGGAGCCTCCTGTACCTGGAGCTGACGCTCTACCGATTGCGCTTTCAGGTCCGTTTTTTTATACATTAGAAGTGAGAACAATATTGGTGAAGTCTGATGGACAATTCGCAGAGCAGCATTGCATGTACATTAACATTTAAGCATACAATTTTGGTACAAAACAGCAAAACAAGTTAATAAATAAAGTCATCAAATAATATTTATTAATGTTCATTTATGTGTTGTCCATGTTTTGAACCTAAAAAATATGGATTTTCAAATGTTCAATAACAGGTGACCAGGACAGAGATACAGAGGCTGATAAAGCACCTCTTCTGGTCAAAATCTGGTTTGGGATTGGGATTGGGATTGCCGATACTGCGCAGCGCCATTTCTATCATTACAGCACAGGGGCACTTATGAGGTGCCCAGGGACTGAACCCGGCCGGTCCATTATACTGACACCGACGAGTCAGGCGTTATGCTGTCCCCGTAGCCCCGAGCGTTAGGAGGGAAGCCACTACTACCAACTTTAAAGTCTTTGGTATGACCCTGCCGGGGTTCGAACCCACGACCTCCCGATCCGCAAGCCGAAATCTGGTTTGTTTGTATTATAAAGTAGTATGAGGTTATAATATGCAGCATTACTAAGCATATATACAAAATAATTGCAAATCACACAGAAAATATTAAAATTCTGCAATTAAGCAGAACAAATCAGTTTTCATCATGTTTTTCTCCCCTACTAACCATTAATAGACACTGTCATACATTTAAAATGTTAAGGCATTTTGAATGCATTTGTTAAAATTCATTAATAAAATGATGTGCCAATCAACATGAAACAACTGTGAATGTTCAGCTCTGATATGATAAGCCAATCAACATGAAACAACTGTGAATGTTCAGCTATGATATGATGTGCCAATCAACATGAAACAACTGTGAATGTTCAGCTCTGATATGATGTGCCAATCAACATGAAACAACTGTGAATGTTCAGCTATGATATGATAAGCCAATCAACATAAAACAACTGTGAATGTTCAGCTATGATATGATGTGCCAATCAACATGAAACAACTGTGAATGTTCAGCTATGATATGATGTGCCAATCAACATGGAACAACTGTGAATGTTCAGCTCTGATATGATGTGCCAATCAGCATAAAACAACTGTGAATGTTCAGCTCTGATATGATGTGCCAATCAACATGAAACAACTGTGAATGTTCAGCTCTGATATGATAAGCCAATCAACATGAAACAACTGTGAATGTTCAGCTATGATATGATGTGCCAATCAACATGAAACAACTGTGAATGTTCAGCTCTGATATGATGTGCCAATCAACATGAAACAACTGTGAATGTTCAGCTATGATATGATAAGCCAATCAACATAAAACAACTGTGAATGTTCAGCTATGATATGATGTGCCAATCAACATGAAACAACTGTGAATGTTCAGCTATGATATGATGTGCCAATCAACATGGAACAACTGTGAATGTTCAGCTCTGATATGATGTGCCAATCAGCATAAAACAACTGTGAATGTTCAGCTCTGATATGATGTGCCAATCAACATGAAACAACTGTGAATGTTCAACTCTGATATGATAAGCCAATCAACATAAAACAACTGTGAATGTTCAGCTCTGATATGATAAGCCAATCAACATAAAACAACTGTGAATGTTCAGCTCTGATATGATAAGCCAATCAACATGAAACAACTGTGAATGTTCAGCTCTGATATGATAAGCCAATCAAAATGAAACAACTGTGAATGTTCAGCTCTGATATGATGTGCCAATCAACATGAAACAACCGTGAATGTTCAGCTCTGATATGATAAGCCAATCAACATGAAACAACTGTGAATGTTCAGCTATGATATGATGTGCCAATCAACATGAAACAACTGTGAATGTTCAGCTCTGATATGATGTGCCAATCAACATGAAACACTGTGAATGTTTAGCTCTCATATGAAGTGCCAATCACCATGAAACAACTGTGAATGTTCAGCTATGATATGATGTGCCAATCAACATAAAACAACTGTGAATGTTCAGCTCTATGATGCGCCAATCAACATAAAACAACTGTGAATGTTCAGCTCTGATATGATGTGCCAATCAACATAAAACAACTGTGAATGTTCAGCTATGATATGATGTGCCAATCAACATGAAACAACTGTGAATGTTCAGCTTTGATATGATGTGCCAATCAACATAAAACAACTGTGAATGTTCAGCTATGATATGATGTGCCAATCAACATGAAACAACTGTGAATGTTCAGCTCTGATATGATAAGCCAATCAACATAAAACAACCGTGAATGTTCAGCTATGATATGATATGCCAATCAACATGAAACAACTGTGAATGTTCAGCTCTGATATGATAAGCCAATCAACATAAAACAACTGTGAATGTTCAGTTCTGATATGATGTGCCAATCAAATAAAACAACTGTGAATGTTCAGCTCTGATATGATGAGCCAATCAACATAAAACAACTGTGAATGTTCAGCTCTGATATGATAAGCCAATCAACATAAAACAACTGTGAATGTTCAGCTATGATATGATGTGCCAATCAACATAAAACAACTGTGAATGTTCAGCTCTGATATGATGTGCCAATCAACATGAAACAACTGTGAATGTTCAGCTCTGATATGATGTGCCAATCAACATAAAACAACTGTGAATGTTTAGCTCTGATATGATGTGCAAATCAACATGAAACAAATGTGAATGTTCAGCTATGATATGATGTGCCAATCAACATAAAACAATATTTATCTTTCTAACATTAAAGAAAATATTTTAAGGATATATAACATAATACCTGACAATGTGATGAAAAAATTAATTTGCAAGATAATTTAAAATAAAAGCTAGTCATGTCTTATACTTGTAGTTATAAAATTTACAAATAACTTTTTTTTTCTTTTTAAAAAGTAACCAAGTAATGTGAAATCCTGTTATTTTACAATGTACTCTGAAATTTTCCACATCAGTTGTCTCAAAGTTCAACAGTTTTAATGTAGACACAAAAGTCTAAATTGGACTTTGTTTATATATAAAGGAGACAATCCTGACACCAAGGCAGATATCTCCTGCACACAATCACAGTTATTAGCATGTCAAAGTAAGGTTCCTAACTAGAAGCCTGTCATAGCAGAGACAAGAAGACTTGTTGCACAGCAAATAGTTCCACAAAATCACCATGGTGTTCTTATATGGAACATAATTTTATGCTGTGGGGCGAAATCTTGAATTAAATTTATTACAAGATAACCAAGCTAACAAGCAATTTTAGGGAAGGGTACTATAGGAGTGTTTATTCAAATGCAAAATGTCATTCAAAAACCTGATTGGCTTGCTTAACAAAGAAAATGGCCTACCCAGCAATAACTTGCTGGAGGACACATTTCAATAAATGTGTTTATCAACCATCAGGTCTCCTATGTAGTTTCAATGACTGTGAAATATATTATCGATCACTGTGACAGTGGTGGAAAAATAGCTAGATTTAATATGGCGCTGTATTTCTTTCTTGAATTGACTGCAGTGTTGGTTGTTTTTCCTATTTGTCCAATAAAAACAACAAGCAACATTAATTACCTATGGTAGTTCAGAATTAATCATGCTTAAAAGTTAATATGGCTGAGTCAGCCTCATATTTATTATATTAATCATTAGGTATCAACAGAAAGGCAAAAGTCTGCAAATGACTTACTTAGCACACATACCTGTGAACTCTCCCACTTTTGGAGGGAGACTCCCACACTTAAGGTTCAAAATTATTTTAAACCGAGGACTGTTTTACACATTTTTAGAGTCCTCCCTACTTGGAAACAGATAACTTCCTTCTTTGTTTATATGAAAATTACAAATCACCAACTTTGCAATTGAAAATCTCCTACTTTGGCCTATGAAAAAGTTCACATGTATGCTGCACAGATACTGAAGAGTCATTTGAACAATGTTGTTTTTTAAGCCTTTCTTATATAATAAAATGAGGATGAGACTGAATCTTTTTTTAATTATGCAAATATTTTCAGATTAAACTCAATGACAGGTTTGGGGGACATTTAATAAAATTCTTATTCTGGCATACTTGTAATTCCCATAGAAATCTTACTAATACAAACACAAGCTGACCTGCTGATGGCCTTGGAAGCAACAAGTTCAGGTGTGTTACACAGTAAGTAGCAGAAGAAGGATCTTAACAATAATCAATTTATGTGTAGGAGGCTGTAACTTAGGAATAGAATTTATTGAATGCAATGTATGCTCAGTACCAATGTTAGTTGTTTTATGATTATTTATTTTTCTATTGTCACATTATTTTAACTAAATTTATGTGCCTACAGTTCTTACCTTCCCTATTTTGTCTATGATGTACTCCAGATTATTGTTCAAATGTTAATAAAATTAGTGACTAGAAGGAAACATGTTTATTTTCTGAGTGTTTACATGGCAAACTGCTATGACGACAAGAATGTTCTGGCCATAAGTGCAAGCCATGTTGTAAATTAAAGCATTTGCCTTCTCCAGAGGCTTGATATCTACTGATGACATTAAATAGTCAAAAGGTAACATTTAAGTAATATTTAACATAATACCCCATAATAAAATAAAATACTTAACATGTAAATACAAATAAAATGGAACTATTCAAAATTCAACATGAACAATAGTGGCTGCGGCCAATAATCAAACTTGCTGCCTCTTGATATACTTAACATGTAAATACAAATAAAATGGAACTATTCAAAATTCAACATGAACAATAGTGGCTGCGGCCAAGAATCAAACTTGCTGCCTCTTGATATACCACTGTCCACATATTGATGTTTAGAGTGTAAATCCTTTTTGGAAACAATCTAAGAAAGCAATATCATTAAAAATGGATTTATTTCATATTCTAGCCAATAAGCAAGGAATTGTTTATTATTTAGAATAAAAGTTAAAATATTGATTTTTCTTACTTTTTCAAAAAGAATTAAATAAATTCACCCTGCAGTAAACTCACAAACAGCATAATGATAAAAGAAGAAAAATAGAAAGTGAACATGTTAGCACCAAGTCCTCAGGAATTCAAATTTTGCAAGAAAATACCAAACAGACCTGCCATTTTAAACCAATTTGAACAAGCTTCTGTACATAATTGGGACAGTAAAATCATTTCCAGAACCAAACATCGTGAGACAGAGACAGATTTGTGATCATTTGGTGCAGAATCTGGTATTATCTTCAGTTGGGGACATCCGTAATACAATAAGTCCTCTGAATTGGTTTTATCCCAAGCCATGATGGCAATGGTAAATGCTGTCCAAATGTGAACATGGCCCATCCTAGGCTATCTGGAACAGCTCATATATCGAGTCTACTGACACAGTTACATGTGATAATAGTGGGTTTCATGCTATAATACAAGGTTACATAATACATGGGGTATTTAATAATATAACTAGAAACTACATATTTGCATTTTGAAAGAATAGTTTGATAGTTTAAATACATGTATGTTTCCAGATTATTGTGTAATAATGGGGTCTGACTTCTGGGACAATTTGCCACATGTGCAATTTAGATAACTATTACTTCAATATTTCATTGATATTTTGCATAATAATAGTCTTTGAAAGTTTAAAGTTGGGAAAATGCCTTTTGATTATAATCTTTTGACAGTGCAATTTTATGTTCACTTATTTCCACACAAAACTTATACATGAATATAATGTACACATAAGGGACAAAATATAATGGAAGTTCCCTTTGTGAAATATACCTGTACCTAGAAGCCAGTTTCAATGGACATATATACAGAAATTATACAAGTACTGTATTATTTCCCAACTACCTGTTACTACCAGTCTTATCTCTAATATATGTAAATACCTGTAGAAACATTTGTCTGTAGTATATTTTGTGATTAAAAGAGACAGACAATGAAATGAAAAGATGTTATAAATAATATAACCAAGGTCTGATACAATTAAATGCCAATAAACACTGTTTATTGGGTTTATCGTCCCACCAACAGTATTTCAATTATCTGGAGACGGTCTAATAAACACTGTATTTAAATAATGAAAAATGAACAGAAAAGTACACTACAAATCAGATAAGACCATACAGCAAAAATCTGAAAATCTAAAAATTGGCAACATTAAGAAAACTTCAGACCTGAGATGCGTCTTCAGAACCAAATTAAGATGAATGAAATTATAACATAAACAGATGGTACATACAAATCACCAGCACTTGCATTATGATTGAATGCACTAACTCAGAAACAAACTCTCTTCAGATATGTTCATAGATGTAGAGAGGGAATAAAACATGTTCTCAATGAAAAGCAACAGTAATGAAATGACTGCAACACTTAACCTTTTCTGTATATCTCTAAAATATGAATAAACATGTACCAGATAAACATAAAATCAGACAAGAAGGGAAAATTTATGGAGTCATTTAAATGTGTGGACATGTCTCCTGCAAACAAACAAAAAACCAAGGTGAATAATAAAAGCACATGGGTTAAGGAAAAGTTTATGTCAAAAATATCATGAAGAAAATAAATGAAGAATAAATACACTGCATTGTGACTGCAAAAATTGGTGAAAATCTTTGTAAACATCAAGAAATGGACAAAAACAAAGGAAAACTAATAAATCAAAAAATATTTTTTAAGGAAACAGTTGCCATAGCTCTTTCAGCATATTTAAGTTACTAAACTCATGCAAAAGTCAATGCCAAATTTTATAAATGTTAATTTCATTTTTTTTTCTCAATTTATTTTTAAAGTCTCTTATAGCAAATATGCACTAAACTGTCTATATAAGTATTCTTTTACTTAAATGCAGTCCTATTTCAAACATTATTGAAACTTTAATCAATTTCTTTAAGGATTGAGACGTGTATACATCTTCCTACATGTAAAAACATTCGTTGCAGTTTTATTGCTTAAAAATCTTGATAAGCAGGTTTATTTATTTTTAGTTTGAATCATTACTTTAAGTTTTGTCAGATCAGATTCTGGTAAATGTTCATAGCATCTGCTACTGACTTTTCATCTGGAGATTTGCTTCCAGCAACATCTTCATTAAAATCTTAACTAAAAGTAACTTAAGACATAATTTTCCACAAAAGTGCATACTATTTACAAACACACAACATTTAAATAGAAGGACAAATCTCATTTATTCTGACAACATTTTCCTGAGCAGAACAGCATGGGTTAGGTCTCAAAATAGATGGCACCAACTGGTTGTTAAGACAGAATACAGGCTTCTTAGCATCTAACAAAGTGTAAATTTCCAAATTAAAGTTCTGTCAATTGAAAATGTCTGGTGATTTGATCATTATTTGTTCAAGCATGTTCAAGCAGTGTTTATTAGGCTTCATTGAGTTCATTGTTCTGGCAGTGTTTATAATAGTATGGAGTTACCCTCCAACAAGGTCTATTCTAAGGTCTGCAAATTAGTAACTCAATTTTTCTTAGTATTTCTATTCAGTTAACATTTTCTTGAGTTATTCATGACAAGAAACCTGTTCAGCAGATTTTATTTAATTCACCATAAATGCTAAATAAGAGACACAATGCCGCCTTTTTTTTTTAATTTTTAATTTTTAAAGATGAAAACTGTGTATGCCCATCACAAAGTGTTGAAATATAGTGTTACCTGTTATTAATTTCCATATCTTAATGGTGGATAACAATAAATTAGACAATCTTATTGGTCATTTGACCCGGTAAGTAAGTACATTACTATTCAAAGTTGCATTTCTGCACTGTTAAAATACCACTAGTTGTGCCAGCTCTAACATTGTCAACATACCAGTAGTCGTACCAGTTTTAACATTGTCAACATACCAGTAGTTGTGCCAGCTCTAACACTGTCAAAATACCAGTAGTTGTGCCAGATCCAACAGTGCTAACATACCAGTAGTTGTGCAAGCTCTAATATTGCTAACATACCATTAGTTGTTGTGCCAGCTCCAACATTGTCAACATACCACTATTTGTGCGAGCTCTAACATTGCTAACATACCAGTAGTAGTACCAGTTTTAACATTGTCAACATACCAGTAGTTGTGCCAGCTCTAACATTGTCAACATACCAGTAGTTGTACCAGTTTTAACATTGTCAACATACCAGTAGTTGTGCCAGCTCTAACATTGCTAACATACCAGAAGTTGTGCCAGCTCTAACATTGTCAACATACCAGTAGTTGTGCCAGATCCAACAGTGCTAACATACCAGTAGTTGTGCAAGCTCTAATATTGCTAACATACCATTAGTTGTTGTGCCAGCTCCAACATTGTCAACATACCACTATTTGTGCGAGCTCTAACATTGCTTACATACCAGTAGTTGTTCCAGCTCCAACAGTGCTAACATACCAGTAGTTGTGCCAGCTCTAACATTGCTAACATACCAGTAGTTGTGCCAGCTCTAACATTGCTAACATACCAGTAGTTGTGCCAGCTCTAACATTGCTAACATACCAGTAGTTATGCCAGCTCTAACATTGATAACATACCAGTAGTTGTGCCAGATCCAACAGTGCTAACATACCAGTAGTTGTACCAGCTCTAACATTGTCAACATACCAGTAGTTATGCCAGCTCTAACATTGCTAACATACCAGTAGTTGTGCCAGCTCTAACATTCGCCCAGCAGTGTCCACTGCTATCATCACATTGCCATCAGCTCTCATTGTCTTCAGGATTGTAGCTGGAAAAGAGAGCAGTTTGCTTAACAAGCTATGTTTGGATATGTCAAAGTATTGAGTAGGATGGATTCTTTGCTATAATATATCAATGTATTGAGGTAGATTGATGGAACAGATAGCACTTTGCTTAAGATACAATGTTTGGATACATCAGTGTAAAAAGGAGGGTAGGTGGAAAAACAATATCATTACATTGTTCATAAAAAAGAGTCTAGGAAGTTTTTCAGTCTGATTGCCTTTAAATTTATTTTGATATATTTAAAGTGATTAGGCCATCTTGAAAGCATACAGATCAGATTATAATGTTTGACAGTGTTTCTAGTTTTAGTAAAACAACATATCAAGAACAGGAATTTTCATTAGCTGCAAGGTGTTATACAGCCATGGCGAGTTACTATTATAAATAAATTAATTATTATGTTACTAATAAATTAATGACCGAATATTACATAGATGAAGGGGTATCAGAACAGTTCTCCTTGAGCTCTTTGTGCTCAGTTGAGCTAAAAACAGAACCATTATATGAGGTATTGTTAGACATAGAAACACAACATACTCATAAGCTGCTCATCCCTGACCCGTCGTCGGGACTGGTTGTACTGGGCATTGAAGGCATCAGTGATCATCAAGTGGGGGCGGGAGATCAGCTTTCCTTCCAGGATACAGCCATTCAAATGTCTGCAAATAGACAAGATATGCATGTCAGCTTTATTGTTCAACTGTTGTATTGAAATGTCTGGTACATATTTATCAACCACATTGATACCACCATTCAAATGTCTTCAAACAGACAAAGTATGCATGTCATCATTACTTTCCAACTGTTGTGGTGTGGTAAATTGCTGTACATGTTTATAAAAAACATTGACTCAGAGAGTAAAAACTAAACAATATAGGAATTAACCATGTATGTTATGTTTCTTTAAAATGACTTGTGATTGGCTAAGTAATCATTTGATTAAATTCTCATTGACTGATGATCAAGTGAAGTTAGGATACCAAAAATTAGTTGATTAATTACTAAAATAAATGACAACAAGAAGTGACATATTATAATCCGGCATCATATTCATAAAATCTTCAATATTAGATATACTTAATGCACTTCCATCTTTTGTTGCCATAATTGTTGTCTGGCAGTAACATAAAAAATGATGTAATTTTAATAACATTTAACATTATAAGGCAAAACCTAAATTCATACAGTTTGTTGTTCAAAAGTATTTAATTAACTTTAACTAACAATTCTGCAATAATGAATCAACATATTTTATTTTTTTCTTTTAATGCCAAAAAGAGTTAATAATTGATATCTATGCAATAAAAATGATTTTTTTGACATTGTAAAATATCAGCTAGCTATAAAGATAATAATCTATCATTAGAAAACAAAGGACAAGGTAAATGGAAAGTTTCTGAAAGGATGCTGCTGATCTGGCTCTGCACTTTGAGATAATGCATTGTAAAATTATCACTATCACTGCTTAGTTACACAAAAGGGCATTGAAGCTTTGCAACAATAAATGGTATTTGATCAATTTTATAATATTAAATATTAAAACAATACGGAAACATATAAATTTTGTATTTTGGGTTTTACGGCACACGACACTTGATAGGTCATGACAGCGCCGAAAAACATAAATGTTATCTCAAAAACCTTTTTTTTTTTTTTTATCATATCTGACACACTTAAATTTTTAACTACACTATTTAAAAAAAAATCATCATCAATAAAACATAACATAACTTTTATGGGCACTTTCTGTGCTAGAAGAGGTTGTTTAAGCTTTATTTACATATTCAATATATTTCAAGCCATTACCTGTCTATGCATTATAAATAAATTACTGTTATCTCTATACCATTGCAATATCTGAAACATCATCATCTTGCAGACTTCTCGATTTATTGGTTGATACACATTTTTAAACTCTGCAGACAGGTCTATAATCCATCCAAAGGCATTCTGGGTCGCCATTTTAAAGTAAATTTAAGAATACAGACAGGAACATGTCAATTTAATGCATACAATATTGTCATTGACATAAGACCAAAGCAAACATTATCTTTCATTTGAATGAAATTGCATAAACAATTTATATCTTTTTTTTCTGTCAAGGAAGTTGTATTAAAATTCATTTATTAAACAGTTCTTCAGTGGTCCCACAAAAGCATATAGCTGAATATGTCAATGTAAATCATCCTTCATGACCAATTATGATCAACATAGCAACATCTACTATTTTGTTGGAGGAACTCCCCAAGACAAACGTCTGGGTAGAACCACCAATGCATTGCAGGTCATCTGGAAGACCTTTTATGTCCCCGAATGGGACTCGAACCGACATTGTTAGAGGAATTTAGTAGTCAGAGGAGTTACAAATCTGCAACTCTATCACCATGAAATATTATGTTCATTACTAAACCTGCATACTAGTATACTCCTTTTATTCTGAAACATCCATAATGACTTACCAAATGTATGAAAATGTAGCACATCTGTTTTAAAAACAACTGCACTCATTATGGAACTCACTGTGCACTTTTCAATAAATTATATAATATTGACTGACGCAATCAATACATTAATATATGATGATCAATGTCATATATGAAACGTTTTTCATTAGATATATATCGCTGTAAAAATTAATATAAGTTTCAGTTGCAGTTGGCTTAGGTCACAATAAATTAGCGAGACCAGCAAACCAGGGAAGATCAAGATACTTAACCATGATCAACACTATTTATATTGTTAAAAAAAAGTTGCAAAAAGTTGATGCAGAGCAACAAATATATCATAATATATCAGCAAGCTATGCATATTTAGCATAGTAGCATTTAGCAACACTTCATTTGATATTGAGGAATAACATTGTTTCAAAAAGCGTACATTGTTAACTGAGTAAATTTGTAAGTGTGAATGACATTTTTTTTAATTCCTTTGGCAACACAACAATATCTGCGAACAACACCTACTCAACCACTGCCCTAAATAATAGTAGTAAGACTTTGAAATGGTACGAAGTCACCAACATCCGCCTTAGCACGAGAAATCTTTACCACACGCAACAAAAACACTGAAATTATATGACCTGTTTATTTCTTCGCAACATGTCTCAAAAATTAATATTCTTTAATATAAATGTAAAACAATTAAGTCTAAAATTTAACAAATCTTGAATACAGAGCAAATAATGCACAAAGTGTTCCAGCAAAAGTGTTTGATAATTAACGCAGTCTGTCCAAATTTAAACTAAACACACCACTAATTGTTGTAATATTCATTGAGCTGTTATTGTGCAATTTGCCCCCAAAAGCTTTTTTGTTGGGTGTAAAAAAAGACCAAAACTGCAATTACTGATTATTAACAAAGAAACAAAGAAGTTCTTTAGAAGAGACAACAAAAGAAACAGAGCACTTGAGCATTAATATAACAATGTGTTATTTAATTTCTGAAATAGAATAAAATTTCCATTTAAAAATAAATGATCGCTTCTTAAAAGCTGTGTCACCCCAAAGGCATTTCCAAACCAATTATAAATACAAGAGTGGCCGAGAAAATCTTCCCCATCACAAGTAATCCAATTATAAAAATGATACAAACCAAGTTTAATATTTAGCTGTTAAATGGCAGACCAGAGCTGGAGATGTCTGATCAGTATCTAATCTTATAAGAACTGATTGATTTTTGGTTGACATTTGTTTCACTTGAGTCCTTATTGTGAACAAAGATATGTATAAGACTTTGGTATTTGTTTAAAACATATATCAGTATATTTGATGTTATTTATATGCATTTCTAAAGTGAAAACATGCAAGATTCCAAGAAAAACAACAAACTTGGAGTCTAAGCATGTTCCATACATAAACAAATATTCCTGTCATGTGTCAGAATAAAAACTGACATATGTTGACATTATTTGTCTTTATTAGAGCAGAAACCTGCTGCAATGGAGGGGAGTACACTGTGTAACACTAGAAACCTGTTGCAATGGAGGGGAGTACACTGTGTAACACTAGAAACCTGCTGCAATGGAGGGGAGTACACTGTGTAACACTAGAAACCTGTTGCAATGGAGGGGACTACACTGTGTAACACTAGAACCTGCTGTAATGGAGGGGACTACACTGTGTAACATTAGAAACCTGCTGCAATGGAGGGGAGTACACTGTGTAACACTAGAAACCTGCTGTAATGGAGGGGACTACACTGTGTAACACTAGAAACCTGTTGCAATGGAGGGGAGTACACTGTGTAACACCAGAAATCTGCTGCAATGGAGGGGAGTACACTGTGTAACACTAGAAACCTGCTGCAATGGAGGGGAGTACACTGTGTAACACCAGAAACCTGCTGCAATGGAGGGGAGTACACTGTGTAACACTAGAAACCTGCTGCAATGGAGGGGAGTACACTGTGTAACACTAGAAACCTGCTGCAATGGAGGGGACTACACTGTGTAACACTAGAAACCTGCTGCAATGGAGGGGAGTACACTGTGTAACACCTGAAACCTGCTGCAATGGAGGGGAGTACACTGTGTAACACTAGAAACCTGCTGCAATGGAGGGGAGTACACTGTGTAACACCTGAAACCTGCTGCAATGGAGGGAAGTACACTGTGTAACACTAGAAACCTGCTGCAATGGAAGGGAGTACACTGTGTAACACTAGAAACCTGCTGCAATGGAGGGAAGTACACTGTGTAACACTAGAAACCTGCTGCAATGGAGGGGAGTACACTGTGTAACACTAGAAACCTGCTGCAATGGAGGGGAGTACACTATGTAACACTAGAAACCTGCTGCAATGGAGGGGAGTACACTGTGTAACACCTGAAACCTGCTGCAATGGAGGGGAGTACACTGTGTAACACTAGAAACCTGCTGCAATAGAGGGGAGTACACTATGTAACACTAGAAACCTGCTGCAATGGAGGGGAGTACACTGTGTAACACTAGAAACCTGCTGCAATGGAGGGGAGTACACTGTGTAACACTAGAAACCTGCTGCAATGGAGGGGACTACACTGTGTAACACTAGAAACCTGCTGCAATGGAGGGGAGTACACTGTGTAACACCTGAAACCTGCTGCAATGGAGGGGAGTACACTGTGTAACACTAGAAACCTGCTGCAATAGAGGGGAGTACACTGTGTAACACTAGAAACCTGCTGCAATGGAGGGGAGTACACTGTGTAACACTAGAAACCTGCTGCAATAGAGGGGAGTACACTGTGTAACACTAGAAACCTGCTGCAATAGAGGGGAGTACACTATGTAACACTAGAAACCTGCTGCAATGGAGGGGAGTACACTGTGTAACACTAGAAACCTGCTGCAATGGAGGGGAGTACACTGTGTAACACTAGAAACCTGCTGCAATGGAGGGGAGTACACTGTGTAACACTAGAAACCTGCTGCAATAGAGGGGAGTACACTATGTAACACTAGAAACCTGCTGCAATGGAGGGGAGTACACTGTGTAACACTAGAAACCTGCTACAATGGAGGGGAGTACACTATGTAACACTAGAAACCTGCTGCAATGGAGGGGAGTACACTATGTAACACTAGAAACCTGCTGCAATGGAGGGGAGTACACTATGTAACACTAGAAACCTGCTGCAATGGAGGGGAGTACACTATGTAACACTAGAAACCTGCTGCAATAGAGGGGAGTACACTGTGTAACACTAGAAACCTGCTACAATGGAGGGGAGTACACTGTGTAACACTAGAAACCTGCTGCAATGGAGGGGAGTACACTGTGTAACACTAGAAACCTGCTGCAATGGAGGGGAGTACACTATGTAACACTAGAAACCTGCTGCAATGGAGGGGAGTACACTGTGTAACACTAGAAACCTGCTGCAATGGAGGGGACTACACTGTGTAACACTAGAAACCTGCTGCAATGGAGGGGAGTACACTGTGTAACACTAGAAACCTGCTGCAATGGAGGGGAGTACACTGTGTAACACTAGAAACCTGCTCCAATGGAGGGGAGTACACTGTGTAACACTAGAAACCTGCTGCAATGGAGGGGAGTACACTGTGTAACACTAGAAACCTGCTGCAATGGAGGGGAGTACACTATGTAACACTAGAAACCTGCTGCAATGGAGGGGAGTACACTGTGTAACACTAGAAACCTGCTGCAATGGAGGGGAGTACACTATGTAACACTAGAAACCTGCTGCAATAGAGGGGAGTACACTGTGTAACACTAGAAACCTGCTGCAATGGAGGGGAGTACACTGTGTAACACTAGAAACCTGCTGCAATAGAGGGGAGTACACTGTGTAACACTAGAAACCTGCTGCAATAGAGGGGAGTACACTATGTAACACTAGAAACCTGCTGCAATGGAGGGGAGTACACTATGTAACACTAGAAACCTGCTGCAATAGAGGGGAGTACACTGTGTAACACTAGAAACCTGCTGCAATGGAGGGGAGTACACTGTGTAACACTAGAAACCTGCTGCAATAGAGGGGAGTACACTGTGTAACACTAGAAACCTGCTGCAATAGAGGGGAGTACACTATGTAACACTAGAAACCTGCTGCAATGGAGGGGAGTACACTGTGTAACACTAGAAACCTGCTGCAATAGAGGGGAGTACACTGTGTAACACTAGAAACCTGCTGCAATGGAGGGGAGTACACTGTGTAACACTAGAAACCTGCTGCAATGGAGGGGAGTACACTGTGTAACACTAGAAACCTGCTGCAATAGAGGGGAGTACACTGTGTAACACTAGAAACCTGCTGCAATGGAGGGGAGTACACTATGTAACACTAGAACCTGCAACACTAGAAACCTGCTGCAATAGAGGGGAGTACACTATGTAACACTAGAAACCTGCTGCAATGGAGGGGAGTACACTATGTAACACTAGAAACCTGCTGCAATGGAGGGGAGTACACTGTGTAACACTAGAAACCTGCTACAATGGAGGGGAGTACACTATGTAACACTAGAAACCTGCTGCAATAGAGGGGAGTACACTATGTAACACTAGAAACCTGCTACAATGGAGGGGAGTACACTATGTAACACTAGAAACCTGCTGCAATGGAGGGGAGTACACTATGTAACACTAGAAACCTGCTACAATGGAGGGGAGTACACTATGTAACACTAGAAACCTGCTGCAATAGAGGGGAGTACACTATGTAACACTAGAAACCTGCTGCAATAGAGGGGAGTACACTATGTAACACTAGAAACCTGCTGCAATGGAGGGGAGTACACTATGTAACACTAGAAACCTGCTGCAATGGAGGGGAGTACACTGTGTAACACTAGAAACCTGCTGCAATGGAGGGGAGTACACTGTGTAACACTAGAAACCTGCTGCAATAGAGGGGAGTACACTGTGTAACACTAGAAACCTGCTGCAATGGAGGGGACTACACTGTGTAACACTAGAAACCTGCTGCAATAGAGGGGAGTACACTGTGTAACACTAGAAACCTGCTGCAATAGAGAGGAGTACACTGTGTACCACTAGAAACCTGCTGTAATGGAGGGGACTACACTGTGTAACACTAGAAACCTGCTGCAATGGAGGGGAGTACACTGTGTAACACTAGAAACCTGCTGCAATGGAGGGGAGTACACTGTGTAACACTAGAAACCTGCTGCAATAGAGGGGAGTACACTATGTAACACTAGAAACCTGCTGCAATAGAAGGGAGTACACTGTGTAACACTAGAAACCTGCTGCAATGGAGGGGAGTACACTGTGTAACACCTGAAACCTGCTGCAATGGAGGGAAGTACACTGTGTAACACTAGAAACCTGCTGCAATGGAAGGGAGTACACTGTGTAACACTAGAAACCTGCTGCAATGGAGGGAAGTACACTATGTAACACTAGAAACCTGCTGCAATGGAGGGGAGTATACTGTGTAACACTAGAAACCTGCTGCAATAGAGGGGAGTACACTGTGTAACACTAGAAACCTGCTGCAATAGAGGGGAGTACACTGTGTAACACTAGAAACCTGCTGCAATAGAGGGGAGTACACTGTGTAACACTAGAAACCTGCTCCAATGGAGGGGAGTACACTGTGTAACACTAGAAACCTGCTACAATGGAGGGGAGTATACTGTGTAACACTAGAAACCTGCTGCAATGGAGGGGAGTACACTGTGTAACACTAGAAACCTGCTGCAATAGAGGGGAGTACACTATGTAACACTAGAAACCTGCTGCAATAGAAGGGAGTACACTGTGTAACACTAGAAACCTGCTGCAATGGAGGGGGGTACACTGTGTAACACTAGAAACCTGCTACAATGGAGGGGAGTACACTGTGTAACACTAGAAACCTGCTGCAATGGAGGGGAGTACACTGTGTAACACTAGAAACCTGCTACAATGGAGGGGAGTACACTGTGTAACACTAGAAATCTGCTGCAATGGAGGGGAGTACACTGTGTAACACTAGAAACCTGCTGCAATGGAGGGGAGTACACTGTGTAACACTAGAAACCTGCTGCAATGGAGGGGAGTACACTGTGTAACACTAGAAACCTGCTACAATGGAGGGGAGTACACTGTGTAACACTAGAAACCTGCTGCAATGGAGGGGAGTACACTGTGTAACACTAGAAACCTGCTACAATGGAGGGGAGTACACTGTGTAACACTAGAAATCTGCTGCAATGGAGGGGAGTACACTGTGTAACACTAGAAACCTGCTGCAATGGAGGGGAGTACACTGTGTAACACTAGAAACCTGCTGCAATGGAGGGGAGTACACTGTGTAACACTAGAAACCTGCTGCAATGGAGGGGAGTACACTGTGTAACACTAGAAACCTGCTGCAATGGAGGGGAGTACACTGTGTAACACTAGAAACCTGCTACAATGGAGGGGAGTACACTGTGTAACACTAGAAACCTGCTACAATGGAGGGGAGTATACTGTGTAACACTAGAAACCTGCTGCAATAGAGGGGAGTACACTGTGTAACACTAGAAACCTGCTGCAATGGAGGGGAGTACACTGTGTAACACTAGAAACCTGCTGCAATAGAGGGGAGTACACTGTGTAACACTAGAAACCTGCTGCAATAGAAGGGAGTACACTGTGTAACACTAGAAACCTGCTACAATGGAGGGGAGTACACTGTGTAACACTAGAAACCTGCTACAATGGAGGGGAGTTCACTGTGTAACACTAGAAACCTGCTGCAATGGAGGGGAGTACACTGTGTAACACTAGAAACCTGCTACAATGGAGGGGAGTACACTGTGTAACACTAGAAATCTGCTGCAATGGAGGGGAGTACACTGTGTAACACTAGAAACCTGCTGCAATGGAGGGGAGTACACTGTGTAACACTAGAAACCTGCTGCAATGGAGGGGAGTACACTGTGTAACACTAGAAACCTGCTGCAATGGAGGGGAGTACACTGTGTAACACTAGAAACCTGCTGCAATGGAGGGGAGTACACTGTGTAACACTAGAAACCTGCTACAATGGAGGGGAGTACACTGTGTAACACTAGAAACCTGCTACAATGGAGGGGAGTACACTGTGTAACACTAGAAACCTGCTGCAATGGAGGGGAGTACACTGTGTAACACTAGAAACCTGCTGCAATGGAGGGGAGTACACTGTGTAACACTAGAAACCTGCTACAATGGAGGGGAGTACACTGTGTAACACTAGAAACCTGCTACAATGGAGGGGAGTACACTGTGTAACACTAGAAACCTGCTACAATGGAGGGGAGTACACTGTGTAACACTAGAAACCTGCTGCAATGGAGGGGAGTACACTGTGTAACACTAGAAACCTGCTACAATGGAGGGGAGTACACTGTGTAACACTAGAAACCTGCTGCAATGGAGGGGAGTACACTGTGTAACACTAGAAACCTGCTGCAATGGAGGGGAGTACACTGTGTAACACTAGAAACCTGCTGCAATGGAGGGGAGTACACTGTGTAACACTAGAAACCTGCTGCAATGGAGGGGAGTACACTGTGTAACACTAGAAACCTGCTACAATGGAGGGGAGTACACTGTGTAACACTAGAAACCTGCTACAATGGAGGGGAGTACACTGTGTAACACTAGAAACCTGCTACAATGGAGGGGAGTACACTGTGTAACACTAGAAACCTGCTGCAATGGAGGGGAGTACACTGTGTAACACTAGAAACCTGCTGCAATAGAGGGGAGTACACTATGTAACACTAGAAACCTGCTGCAATGGAGGGGAGTACACTGTGTAACACTAGAAACCTGCTGCAATGGAGGGGAGTACACTGTGTAACACTAGAAACCTGCTGCAATGGAGGGAAGTACACTATGTAACACTAGAAACCTGCTGCAATGGAGGGGAGTACACTGTGTAACACTAGAAACCTGCTGCAATGGAAGGGAGTACACTGTGTAACACTAGAAACCTGCTGCAATGGAGGGGAGTACACTATGTAACACTAGAAACCTGCTGCAATGGAAGGGAGTACACTGTGTAACACTAGAAACCTGCTACAATGGAGGGGACTACACTGTGTAACACTAGAAACCTGCTGCAATGGAAGGGAGTACACTGTGTAACACCTGAAACCTGCTGCAATAGAGGGGAGTACACTGTGTAACACTAGAAACCTGCTGCAATAGAGGGAGTACACTGTGTAACACTAGAAACCTGCTGCAATGGAGAGGAGTACACTGTGTAACACTAGAAACCTGCTGCAATAGAGGGGAGTACACTGTGTAACACTAGAAACCTGCTGCAATGGAGGGGAGTACACTGTGTAACACTAGAAACCTGCTGCAATGGAGGGGAGTACACTGTGTAACACTAGAAACCTGCTCCAATGGAGGGGAGTACACTGTGTAACACTAGAAACCTGCTCCAATGGAGGGGAGTACACTGTGTAACACTAGAAACCTGCTGCAATGGAAGGGAGTACACTGTGTAACACCTGAAACCTGCTGCAATAGAGGGGAGTACACTGTGTAACACTAGAAATCTGCTACAATGGAGGGGAGTACACTGTGTAACACTAGAAACCTGCTACAATGGAGGGGAGTACACTGAGTAACACTAGAAACCTGCTGCAATGGAGGAGAGCACCCAGCATTAACTATGTGTCTCTACATCATGCCATTTAAATTCATGTTTACATGAAACTGTAAATCAGTAGTTCAATACCTTTAGAAAGTACATCAATTTTATCTGAAAACAGACTTTCATTTTAGATTAGTTTTTAATAAATTTATGATTATATTATATTTTCATGAATTAAATAAGATATAGAGCCACAATATGTAAGAAGTGACCTGCAATGCATCAGCCTGTGATTGTACCCAAACATATCTGGGATGATCCTCCACCAAAACAGCCAGATATAACCATAATTGTGTCTTACTATGTATACTTTAAAGCAAAATCAAAAGAAATCAACAATAAATGATTGTCCAGTACAAGAACAAAGCCATAACCATATCAATGCATATAAAACTTAAACTGTACTAGAAACAAATTAACAACATAAATATAAAATATTGGGACATATGTTTTGGATTCTCTCTTGGAGAAGAGGCGCATTTAATTTAATAATTTCTTTGAAAATGATCAGAATGTTGTGTCCTGTGGTATTTTATAAGAAAATACGCACTTGGTTATTTTCTGCTGTATGATATCTAAATGATGCCACCATCATCGAATTATAACAACAGAAACTATATAAAACTAGAATATGCTCCAGAAATTCCTGATGTTATGGCACCAGCACAGTTAATAATTGACAGATGATCATAAACCTCTTGATTCACAATAACCTCAATGTCTGTTTTGTTTTGAAATTCATTGCAGTGACCAAGTATGATCAACCCCAATGTTTAAAAACTAAAAACTGCTACACTATGCATATGACAGTGAAGGTACTATTTATTTAGGGACGATTTCTACAATAATAATCCTTTCATAGAATTTTCTAATTTTTTGATATCCGTAGTAGAATTCAATGGCGAGTTTGAAAATGAAAAGAAAAAGTAAGGTTGTTAAGCTACTAATTTAGTAAAAATGAAGTTTCCATGGTAACCAATTTGGTGAAATCTTACAAAATGGTCCAATTTATTTCAGTCACTCAAATTATTCCAGATATTTTACACAAACATAACAAACATGAATTTGCACACAAAATAACTTTATTTTATGTAATACTTCAGTAATTATTCCATCTGTACATTTTTTCAGCACAATACAGCCATTTTGAATTTCCTCACAGGGTAAAAATGAAAGAAAAAACATGCATGTTCTGCAAATAAATTAAGATTAAATAATAATCCTTTCATGGAATGTTTCTATTTTTTGATATCCATAGTAGAATTTAATGGCGAGTTTGAAAAAAAAAAAGAAAAAGTAAGGTTGTCGGGCTACTTCTTTAGTAAAAATGAAGTTTTCATGGTAACAAATTTGCCAAAACTGTAAAAAAAATCATAAAACTTCTTTTTAAATATCTAGAATTTACGTTATGTCTTGCTCACTTAAAAAGACACAAAAAGAGCACAAATTTATCTCAAAATATTGAAAAATAATGTTTCTGTGTTAATTCTGAAATGTCCGAATAATATTCAACTATCTCCTTTTTGAAGAATAAAAGTCGGCAATTATATCCCCTAGATGCGCTTGAGTGATGCGCAGAAATTACTCCCAAAAATATCCTTAAAAAGCTATTTTTTTAGGAAATACATCAGAAGCTCTATATATGTCTATATTTTCTCTATACCATGTTAAAGAAAAAGCAAGGAGATATTACACAGATAATAAAATAAATGGTGATTGTTAGAACAGAAAAGGTGGACACAATAAATTACTGTATTAGTGTAATTAACAGTCAAGATGTTCCTGGATATTAAGTTTAGCCTCCATATATCTTCATTTTCTGACCCAAGTATCTATCAAAGTCAGCATTAATAATGATTAGAGAGAAAGAAAAAGGTCAAATCATTCTCCCTAAACATACAAGCCTCTTAAACAGGGACAAAACTTCAGAGAACCCGTGACAATGGAATTTTTGTCAAAAACATTAGCACACTTTACAGAGAAATATAATTGTATTAAAATTGTAAAATATGACAATTTCTAAATTGTTTGTGTGTAAAAAAACAACTTATACAAAATATATGACAAAAATCTAGATTGAGTCTCTTTTAACACTTTTAGTCTCAATCTGAATTTTTTCTTGTAAGAATCGGGGAAAAACTTATTCCACTTCGGAATATGACCAAATAACAGCTACAATACAAAAAAGAAAAAAAATCATCCCTGGATTACGTTATCTTATCTTTACTGTCAGTATAAAAAAGGCCATTCCTAAAAGATCAAAACGTCTTTCCCTGGTACAATGTGTAAAAAGAAATTTTTAATAAAAGAACACCAGTATTTATAGCAAAAACAAAAAACATCAACGGTGGCAGATATCATAAACATGGTGGACTTTATGACATTATGCATAATGTGACAACTCAAACCAATTTTTGAAAGAACTCAATTATATGGATGATCAATTAAAGAGTATAATTAATCACTTAATTACAAATTAGGTATTTACTATACATAATGTAACATGCATATTTTTTATAATAAATAATTTCATAAAATCATAAGACACCATTAATTATGCTCTTTTTATCAAAAGATGCATTCAAACCTTCAAACTAGTTATCACTATCCCTAAAACTTGGTAACAAAAACTTCAAAATCATTTTAACTTCTAACATGAGTTGCCTAATAGACCAATTACAGGGGCAGTCTGCTGACTGTCAATCAAAACCGTTTTACTACTTAACATGATCCAAATCATTTTCCCACAGCTTCTTTGTATTTCTTTTAAAAGCAGGAGAATCTTACATTAAGGCATAGAGCATAAATAAAACACAATGAAACATAAAATTTAGAGAGAATTTCAACAGTATTCAATATAATCTTGAAACACACAAAGAGCTTAAAAAGAAGCCTAACGATGTAGCTCCGCACTGCATCCAAGGTATTATATATATGAGACTGTATATAATTTTATAAAAAAACCAACTTCTACATGAAATTATGTTTATTACCTTTATTATCTTACACTTACTAATGATGACCTAGTATCAATTTATAATTTATTCTAAAAGGCTTTCAGTATGTCGGTCTTAATAAATGTCAGTTTAAATGCTATATTAAATTTTTGTATAAACTACTTTTATTGACGTTTTCTACTCTAGACTGGGTTCTTTTAGCCTTATTTACATACCGTAAAGTTTTATATATAAGACGCACACATAGATAAGACGCACCCCCTCTTCGAGGTCTAGAATCAAGGAAAAAAGCAAATTCTCAAAGACAAGACGCATCCCCGATTCACTAAACCATCTGGCCGCCATTACGAAATTCCCGCTTCGCCGCATCGCTCGATTTGCCTCGAGGGAACATGTTCCAATTGTTCCGTAAATCGGTGTTTGCGCCGAGTGCTTATTATTCTCTAAGTGTCTTGAATAATACGTCGCGACTGTTTGCCTAGTGAGACCGTGTGTATTGTGTTTCGTTATGACACTCTACCCCAATATATCGTTTACACGCCAGACAGGATATTCTCGCGGCTATCCCAGCCCTACACATGAGAGAACATCCTGTTTCACGCGGCAGCATGTCATAAAAACAATTAAGTTCTCGGCCTATAATTAAGTTCTCGACACATGGGACAAACACACAAATGACATTTAAAATAACAACTGAAGGCTTTTATATGTTCATTTTCACACCATGCTATTTAAGTGACCGCTTACCAACAAATTAGTTTATGCACCTTTGTAATTACTTACGGATGATGGACGATCTATTAACATCCAAAAGAGGTGTGAAAACTTGTCTGCGCAAATAGCCGATGCACATTTTATTGTTGTTAAGTGGGTTTTTAATTTCAACTGAAAATTTATTCGTAGTTAACATTTAAAATAAAACAAATTTCAATTCAAAATTGATCAATTGAATAATACCATATTACTTAGACGATGATAATAACAGCGTCGTCAATGAATACGCCCGTTCCACTAAAACTCAATAACTGTTTCCGGATTATGAAACTTCGCCGATTTTGTTTGAATAAATTGATATTTATGCAAATATCTATTGCATATGGTTGTTTGATGTATACACAAACGAATTTAAATGTCTCTTTTTATGTTTAATGTCAAATTTTAGGTAAAAACAACGTAACTTTCCCCTTAAAATAGCACAATACAGTTGTCTATGGCCGATACTATCGGCGATATTCTCTGCGGTCGGATTAGTCTAAGGGTCAATTTTGGTCTGGGAAAAAAGGGGAAAACTTAAATTCGCATGTATAAGACGCACCCCCCACTTTTTTATCATCATTTGATGCAAAAAACTGCGTCTTATCTATAAAACTTTACGGTATTGAATATTTTTCAAGCCACTGCATTTCCTGCGCATTATAACCAGATCAATCTCATCTGTATACTATTCTAAAGGCGGGAAAACCATCCTCCAGAAGGCAGACACCTCCATTTATTGGTTGATATGCATTTTAGATGTCTGTCCAAACAGCTCTTTTCCCTCCAGAGGCATTTTGGTGTCGCCATTTAAATTATATTTTAAAAATAACAAATGGAATTTGTCAATGTTGTGCATGCAATTCTTTCATTTATAAAAAAAAGATGGCAAGCCTTATGGTGCCCTTGTTCATAATTGCATTAATAATTTGATATTTGTACCGTTGGGAGTTGTAATGTATGTTTATTATACATTTATTCATGCTGGTACCCACAAAAGCAACTACCTGAATATAATCTGTCAATGTAAATACTCATTTGTTGCATAAGGCACTAAATATTTATGATATCTGTATAAACCCACATTTTAGAAGACACATTTATATTCCATGTACAATGAAAATAGGAGAGGTATAATAAGTACTATAGAACATATAGAGACAGATCTATAAATCTCAGTTTTCAATAGAATTACATCACAAACATTAACATGTTTTCAATACAACGAATGGCAAAATGCAAAGTAAATTGATCCTGAAAAGTTAAACATCTATGCTAAACGGAATTATAAATTCCTGGATAAGAGACATTACTTCAAATTTACATAATATGTATGGTGTAAATGTTAAATTGTTATTACAGATGCAGAATTTTAAACAGGGAAGATAGTGTATCCTCAATAGCATTATAAATAGCGGCAACATTCCCAGCACTAACAACTGGAAACATTAGGATATAGGTATACGATTGCCAGCAACATTCGTAGCACTAACAACTGGAAACATTAGGATATAGGTATACGATTGCCAGCAACATTCATAGCACTAGCAACTGGAACCAACCGGCTATAGGTATACGATTGCCAGCAACATTCGTAGCACTAACAACTGGAAACATTAGGATATAGGTATACGATTGTCGGCAACATTCGTAGCACTAACAACTGGAAACATCAGATATAGGAATACGATTGTCGTCAACATTCGTAGCACTAACAACTGGAAACATCAGGATATAGGTATACGATTGCAAGTTTAATGTTTTCAAAATGACTTTTTAATGAGGCATCACCAACAAGGTGTATATATGTAGCAGAACAGTGTCCAGTACACAAAAAGCCATAATTGCTGAATCCTTTGGCTGTTCCCTACCAATTTCTTTCACATAGTAAGCCAATATAAAAATTATTGTGTTGTTCAGTACCAATTTGTTTACATAAAACTGAAAGCCTGTATGACAATCATGTTGATGTTCAGTTAACCAATTTGTGTACACAGAACTGAAGCCTGTATGACAATCATGTTGATGTTCAGTTAACCAATTTGTGTACACAGAACTGAAGCCTGTATGACAATCATTTTGATGTTCAGTTAACCAATTTGTGTACACAGAACTGAAGCCTGTATGACAATCATGTTGATGTTCAGTTAACCAATTTGTGTACACAGAACTGAAGCAAGCTAGTATAACAAATATTTGTGTTGTTCATTAACAATTTGATTTACATAGAACTAAAGACAATATGACAACCACTGTGATGTTCATTAAGATTAACAATTTCGACTTACAAAGAACTAACAACAATTGACAACCAATCAATGTAATGTTCATTAAGTTTAACAATTTGACTTACATGGAACTGAAGCCAATATGACAATTATTGTGATGTCCACTGTCCAGTGTGAATTTATTTTACATAGAAAGGAAGGTAGTATGGAAATAATTGTGATGTTTAGTAGTAATTAGTTTTACATAAGATTGAAGCCAATTCTTGCTACAAAAAACTAAAGTCAGGTAACAATGAGTTTGATTTTCAATGCCATTTTTTACATAACCACGTGATTAGTATTAAAGATTGATTTTTTAAATTCTAAAACCATCATTCAGTGAGAATTAGAAAACAGGTGAAACTGTAAAATGAAGGCATTTTACAAATAACATCCTATATAATTCATTATTTTCAAAACTAACCATTAGCTTGTTACATTTTCTTATAAAGCAATGCTAAAGTCTCAGGATAATTTGCTTGAATATATGTCACATGCCAGGGTTGATATACTTAAAAACAGAGACTAAGAAGCAAATCGTGTAGATCTAGATTAGACAGCTAAAAGACAAGGACTTGGCTGATCTAGATCTTCAACTATTTGTCTAAGCCTTATAACATGCAAATAGCATGCTAAGAGTGAAAAATTTGATTGTCAACTTTTGCAGTTGAATTATCTACTATACATGTATTGATATTAACAACTTACTGCTGAAACCTGGAGCTGTCTCACCAGCATCTGTACTGTTTGCTTTAGAAAGCCTGGGCTTATGTCTCCTATTATTACATTTCCATGCATTAATTTCAAGAGAGAATAAGTAAAGGCTTTAAAATATGTTACAGCTTTCTAAATAAATCTACTTTGATATGAGCAGTATTTACTTATTCATCTTTATGGGATTATTTAGCAAGAAATTTACTTAACTTCCCAATCAATGCGTAACCAATGTTCATTAAGCCAATATTTACATAAAAGAAGGCATATGCTTATGTATTGCCAGTCACTGTGAACCCACAATATCTAAATTAGAGGGCCATCAAGATTGAAAAAGGTTAATTATATACCCATCTCTAGAATATCAATTGTACTAACAGACAGCCATTTATTGTTGACCATGCCATTACTTTAGTCAGGAAACATTATGTGTTCCAAGAATAAATGTCTGACAGTCTGTATTATTGCCGTTTACTGTTAAGCTGCTAACGGCCAATTGATCAGCTCCTGAACCAACAATGATAACTGAGTAAAACCAGGTCCAGAATCTAATCAAAAGCACTAACAGATCTCCTCACAACTATTGATGCAGCTGCTTTTTTTCCCCAGGGCAATCCTACTGCACTAAAAGGCTTAAATAAAAATGTCATACAAACTATTCTTGCCTCCCTAAGCACATGCACATACATATACAGGGTTAAGCTTGTATAGCCGACTGTGCTTTGTTCTATGTGAAAGTAGTTAGAAGTTTTAAGATGACATAAGCCAACGAGTTGATGGGATAATTATCACACACAATGTACTGCTTGTTTCATTATAAAAATACAAAGCTAAAGCTGGAGGTGTAATTAGAATGTAAGAGTATTACTTTAATAGGGATTAAACAGAGATTGTTATTGTGTAACCTATATCATGCCTTTCTTTCTACAATGAAGCTGTAACTCCAAAATAACTTTTATTTTATTTTGCAAATATGGACCCTTAAACTGAAAACAGTTAAGGCTTGGTCAGTGGTGAAATACTTTTAATGAATGCAATACTGAAGGGCAAAATCTTAACATATTTAAATATGAAATTTAAAAAACAACATTTAATGATGTATCCAGATTGGAAGAACATACTGGACTCGCCTGACGTTTTTTCAATCTGGGCACTTGTCAAAATATATTACTGGATACTTCATTGTAAAATAACTGTAATTATATTATTGCTACATATAGACATGCTGCAGATATGAATATTACTGCTGAATATATAGACATAAAGCAACTGCTTATATATTACTGCTATGTACAGACAGGCTGCAAATATGTATATTTCTGCTGAATATAGACATAAAGCAAAAATCATTGATGTATGACTGCTGAATAAACATATAGGAAATACTTCCTGGAATATAAGAACTGAATACACAATACTGCAAATACTTTGATAACTTAGATTATAGTGACAACCGTAAATACTGGAATATTACAATTGAATATAGACATACTGCCAAAAAATAACTGATGAAGAGACATACAGCAAATATAAAGATTATAGCTGAATATAGACATACTAAATTACACCTGCTTGGTGATTTTACATAATTGGTACAACACATTCAAAACAAGTCACATGGCATGAAAGACTGATCAAAGCAATAAAAAATGAACCTTCCTGACAGATGGAAATAGACTAATGCCTGGTTGAAACCCACCAAATTTATACTACCGGACCAGGTAGCGCAATCGGTAGAGCGTCGACTCCAGGTATGGGAGGCCCCGGGTCCGATCCCGGACCGCGACATACCAAAGTCGTTAAAAATGGCAGTGGTATAGCTCCCTTGCTAACGCTCAAGCAAATATAAGGGTAGTTCCACGACTGGTTGGCCCGTGTCATGATAATGTGACTGGGTGTGGTATCATGCCAGGTGTTCACGGCATGCTATACACAGTGAAGGCAGCACTATATCTGCTTCAAGTGGACACCGTCTCCAGATAACTGAAATACTGTTGGTGGGACGATAAACCCAAAAAAACAAAACAAACAAACCAAATTTAAAACAAGATTATAATAAATGTGCCTTGCAAACATTTAGAACGTTGGTCATTGCAACTTTATCCATAAAACATGGCCAAAATCTCAAATAAAGGATTTTCACTCTCCAGCACACTGTTTAATTAAGTTTTTAATTCTTTTGAAAAAACTTGTTAGTATATACTTTCTTTCCATGATTAACATTTATTTTTAGAAAACAACAAAACAACCTTTATCAGTCCCTGTAATGACATGTAATCAGTGTTTGTTGGTAAGCATGCCCCAATGTCAGAGCCAGTTAACATCATATATCCTGTCTGTTCCAAATAGTGACACAGCACTGAAAAAGGATCACCACTTGCTACTTGAAGTGTGAAGGTTATTCACTGATAGTCTAGTGAATAAAAAATTACAACAACAAACAATATTTTATTGTTGGAAATAAATTATGTACAAAGGTCATACTTTATTGAAAATTCTAATTTTGTAGAGAAAAAAAAATCCAAAACAACACATAAAACATCTCCCTGATGCACATCCATAAAAAAGAAAACAGACAAAATATTTGTAAGAAAATTGGAAATATATTTTTGAAGTAGGATTTTGGAACAAAGCGCCCCTTTAAGGACATTTTCAACTCGTGCACACGCTGGGAAACAATCCAGATACTACTGCTATAAAGCTTTAAGTTAACATTTGCTTTCTAAAATTTCCTTTTTCAAATACACCAGTAAAAGAGATAAGAATAAGAATGTTTGATGAGTACTTGGTGAGCTTCTCAATGCCATACTGACCTATGAGAAAGGAGATGTGTAAAGCAGATGCAATTTATTTGATAGAAATGATATCATATCTTTCTTTAACAAATTCTTTTCTTATTTACTATTTAAAGTCAATGCCAATGTAATATTTTTTGTAAAGGAAACCTGGATTATGTATCATCTAATGGTTATATTTGAAGAAGTCATTATGATAAGTGTTATCAAAAGATCGGAGTTGTACGTAAAATCTTTCAACCCTTCCTAGAAAGAGAAATCAAAGAAAATACCTCTGCATTTTGGCCGATCTCAAAAGCTCTGCTTTGATTTTTTATTGTCAAGCATGGTTTAATGACTTTCTTCTCCATGAATAAAGACAAGATAGCGGACAAATTATCATTACCACAAAAAATGCTTACAAAAAATAATTTGTCAAGAGTATCTGATAATCGGCCATATTGATGAGGTGTAAAATAATATTTCTAAATGTTCTGTCTGGAAGCTAAGCATTATTCCTGGAGTACCCATCAATCATTGGCCACAGACTTTCAAAAGGAGTTACCTTCTACTTCAAGCAATGGTAACACTGTGGAATATTTAAAAGTACACAAGGTCCAAGCAAAGTCAGTAACACTTGAAGACAATAGCCATAAGGTGTATCCATTATTATGGATAAAAAATCACACCTTAATAAAACTGGCTTCTGATACAGTTTCACAAGCATCTCTCAGGTTAACTGCGCAGTTGTTTAGTATTTCAAAAATGTAGCCATTTTAATCAATCCAATATGTTCAAAAGTTGACTGGCTGATATTTTTACTTCAAAGTTAAAGGAAAAAATGGGCCTATCATTTTGACATTATATGCATGTGTACCTTGTCTACTTGATTTAAAAAAATGGCACTTAGGTGCATTTGAAAAGCATCTCTGTATTTGTTGAACAATGTGCTGGCAGAGCTTCATAATGACTTATACTGGCAATATAGAAATATAGTTCAGACATCCAAGTAAGTGACAAGTTTACACCTTTGTGGCTTAGTGATGCATTACAAAACAACTAAACAGAAAGTAAGACTGCCATGGACTGCTGTAATAATCATTCACCCATACTCAGCTGTATATAATTGTTTATGACACATGTCGTGGAATTTCCATTTACTGTTTGAAAGCAGTATTTTTCTTAAGTCTTTCTTACACTGGCAGATTTTAATCGAAACATTAACAAACAAAAATGATGTCATGTTTCGCCACTGACATCATGTGCTTTCCTTACAATTTATCAACAGACCAGGCGAACTGAACTGAAAAAATAAATGAGTGAATGTGCATCCAGATCAACTCATAATCATGACTATTTTGGAACTATAAATAGAAACAATATGTATGATGAAGAAATAAAACGCATTTATGTGGCAATATAAGTTGAGTAAAGACTTGCAGTCCGAGATTTGTCATATGTTTATAACAACTACATGTGCTCTGTTTGTCTTTCCACAAGCCCAGTTGCATACATGAAGCTACCACATCCCTATTGTAATGACAGTCACTGCATTATGTAATAAGCCATTTATGAGTCAATACATTAGAAGTTATCTCCAATAAAAAATATATAAAGAAAATACTAAACATAGCATCTATATATTACCACTTTAGATAGTGAGATAACATAGTTCATGCTAAACGAGAAAAGGACCCCACAGTAAATTACATTATTAGGTAAACTTCCAGTCATGGTTTCCCGAATGTATTAATGTTAAGCCTCCATATATCTTCATTTCCGCACATTAAATCCACCTTATTCCACATTTATAATGATAAGAGGCAGAGACTAAAGTCCATTGTCTATGTTCAAGTAAGGAAACCACGTAGACAAGAACGCAGCTAAAAACTATGTAGTTTCTCCCATTTTTTACGTCAAAGACTTTCTTCAATAGAAAGCAACTGCAATACAGACTGTTCAGCTCTGTTGACTAGAAGATCAAATCATTTTGAAATAAGAGAACTCACCCAAATGCCACATTTATCAGTTGAGCTTTTAGTCAAGCTTAAATTTTGACACCTTAATTGAATCCATCTTACCGAAATATGACAATTTATGTTGTTACACATCATTGACTTGGCTAGGTTAATATATTGTTATAGTATATACAGGTATGGAGGATTCTTGAAATATGAAGTAAGGCATTTAAAATAAGAGGCTGAGTGAAAACTCAATGTAGAATGTATTCTGCAACAAAGGACTAGAATAAAGTTTCAGAAGTGACTAATATAATAAATATCACAGTCTGAATATTACATGCATATTGCATGTACAAATGAAGCACAATTGAGAAAATAGATGTGACCAATCAAAAAAGGGTATATCTAAACACTGATTAACCAAAGGATGGAAATTTATCAACAAACATATTATGCATGGGTCAACAGCTAAATAAATTTAATATGGTGTATCATGAGCCTTTCTCAAAACTACAAACAGGCGATAAATAATGATACATATTTGTAAAAAATATAACAGTATGAAAAAGTAATCATGATACACATTTGTACAAAATATACCAGCATGACAAAGTAATTGGCTTTGGCAAACATCCAAAGATGTTGCTTGTCTAGACAGTATCTGAACTATTTTTTCTAGATAAAATCATTTTTTTTTATATTTGAGTTTTCTTTTAACATTGTTTTATGTTTTAAACTGGATTTCTATTTTTTTAAAAATCGTAACTGTTATAACTTTAGGAAAACGTAAGGAATATGCGGGTCCTATAACAGGAGAAGCAGGGAGGGAGATTATCCAAACATCTGTCCAATTATCTGTATTTACACATTACTATCATGCTTTCCTGAAATGCCCTGATCAAGCATACAATATTTTTTTACAAATGTAATGTAACATCCTAATGTACACACATGCTACCACAAACATGAACATGTCATTGGCTCATCGTAATGCAAGTGAATGAAGCATAAATTACCATCTTTAATTTGCACATTTTATTGACAGATGCCTCCACACTTTCAAATGCAGGCAGTCATTTGCATTTTTATCATGCTGAATGTCATTTATAACTTCGCAGCAAAGTTTGCAAAACTAATTAAAATTCCCCCGATTGAATTAATTAAGACACATTATCGGAAACACAGGTGAAGCTTCCCTATGTTTCCAGCTGCTGTCAAACCAAAGCATGTTATATCCAGTCTCATGCAGGGTACAGAATATCATAAAGAGCAAAATGACCTTGGCCTTTGGTATGTCTGTCATAAAATGCACCATCATTACAGAGAAAGCATGAGAATTATTTTCATTTAAAGAATACAAAACATACAAAACAATTCAGAAATATATGGCATGAAACATTAAACAAAACAATGCCATTGACTCCTGCTTGAATTCATGTTTAAGTCAACTATTTGATCCTGCTGTGCAGATCTACAGGGATTTACCAAATGCAGATTCCTGTGTCCATATACAAATAAATCACAGCAAGGTATGCACACAAAATAAATTCTGCATCCATGTGGACGTACAAACAAAGTATGCCCAGAGTAACTCATTTCGACATCAAATGTTTTGGTTATGGACAATTTGTCCTTGACATTTCTGATGCTATATAAATTTCTTACCATGTCATCCTGTATATAAATTTACCAGCCAATCAATGTGTACGTTAAAATTAAAAGCCAATGGTTTAAGCACTTTTGCTAACAGCGGATGTTGTTGTTAAGAACAATGTACTGTTCAGATGCATACCTGTGCCATGTCAAAATGAAACATGAATAATATTGTTTTCTTTTGAATAAAAGTTGGAAATATTATTCAGTGTTTATTTACATGCACTAATAATTACATGGCTATAATGTTCAATTTCTGCTACTAAAATGACTTGGACCCCCTAAATTTTTATGCTGGACCCCTGTTGTCAAAGATCCTGCATCTAATATAAATCCCTGGATCTACTATTAAAATCAGAATATATATAGCCTATATTGACAACTGATGGCAAGTATTGCAGAGAACATCCATGGTGACAAAAATATCCACTAGCTGAAAACACTTGACAGTGACAGAAAAATCCACTATATGAGGATTGTTAAAGTTAGAATGAGTGCTGCAGAATTGGAATAAGACATCTTAAAAACACAGAACCTATCCAATATGTTTGTTTTTGTCATACTTTCTAAATGTAATTCTTATTGTATCATGATTATTTCATTTGCCATGATGAATATTTGTGTCATAAAAAAATTGAACAAAACTGTTTGTCCAGTTAACTATTACTTGGCTATTGAGACAGTTCCTGTTGTGCATGCCATTGTTTCTTATAAGCATGCTTGAACAGGCAATTCTACGTGGTGACCAATCCAGTCCATAAATTGTTACAGTGGCAAAATACGTAGGCCACAATCTATATTCAGTTTAAAAGACCTAACATTCATCAAAAGTCTAGGGACATTGGTCCTTTTATGATTGGCAAAATGAAAAAGTAGCATGGCTGATACTACTGATAAATAAAATTGTTATTCAAAAAGCAATTCTGATGGGCTTTAGTACCACTTAAATGCCTAATATTATCAATTCTTTCAAAAGACAGAAAATTAAGGGATTAACACCATTGTTAATACAGTCAATGTATTAACATTGTGTACTTCTATAAAAAATAATATTTACAAGCATAATGTGTTATCAAGTTTCATCTATCATGCAACCATGAAATCCTACATTATAATTACATCTTTATGCTTTTTCCATTAGTGGCAATAACAACCATGCTTACAGTATTGTTATTTTGATTGCAATACTAAGACAACACACTGACTGCACTTTGTATTCTGGTACAGCAGCTGCACTAATTCTGGTTAACTTATACCCTCATTAACAAAGATTCCCCACAAAATCCATGTTGGAATTAACCATGACACCAATATACTAGTTAATATTCATTGTGTCATTATGGTTATTACAGATCAGAATAACAGCTCTGCAGTATTCACAGTGCTTCCAAAATGTAGTTATAACATTTTATTACAATGAGAACTGTTGTAGATAAACTTTCTTACATTACAATGTCTATCAGTTGAGTGAGTTGACTATACCTCCTCAACAATATAACTCTGGTGTCATTGTAGAGAATATAAACAGAAGGATAAGGATCATGAGTTAAGACTGGTGAACCTACCAGGAATGGTGAGATTCAAATCCAATTTTAGTAGAAAAGCTCTTATCAAAACCACTAAGTCATTTAAGACTCAGCTCCCTAACACAGTTACTAAAGGTTTAAGCTGTGTATGGACAGGGAAGTAAAAGCAAAAAAGATATTTGATTTTTTTTTTTTAAAATAGAGTCTTCAGGATACTCAAAAGGCATTTTATCACCTGACTCATGCATCTCCTCACAGTTTATCTGTAATATAATTTCAACAAAGGAAAAAGGTGATCCTACTCATATGTTCATTTCAAGCTTCATGTAACAAAGTTGCTTAAGCATTTTTTTCTGGAAACCCTTGTTACCCCACTGTACAAATTATAGCCCCCCCTTATGGTGTATCCAGTAAGAATAAGGTTGAGTAAATCAGCCTTGCTTTGAAAATCTTGAACTTTATTACCTTTGAACCTAAATGAACATGCAGGTACCACTCAAATGTGTTACAGGAAAAAGAAAATATAACAAAAACTGCTTAGGAGAACTGCAGATTCCTAATTGTTTTCTTCCAATGATTTTTATATATATATATATATATATATTATAAAGTTCATATACACTTTATCAATAGTCATCCAAACTCAGCATAAATATGTGACCAGCTGCAATAGCTCAATTGGAAGAGTGTCAGCTTGCAGATAGGAAGGTTGTGGGTTCAAACCCAACCAGGTCAAACCAAAGACTTTAAAGTTGGTAGTTAAGTGGCTTCCCTCCTTACGCTCAGGGCTAAGGGGACAGCATTACGCCTGACTCGTCAGTGTCAGTATAATGGACCATGCAGCCTGGTTCAGTCCCTGGGCACCTCATATGTGCCCCTGTGCTATATTGATAGAAATGTTACTGCACAGTATCAGCAAAAGTGCCGACAAATCCCATCCCATCCCATAAATATGTAAATCTATATTCTTCTGGGCAGCTAATTGTTTACTTCTGACAGCATTTAGCAATCTTACAACTCATAACAATTGTCAATATGGTCCAACATTAAATAAAACAGAACCAGTTTTTACCCTTAGCTTGCTAATCACGGCTATTTATATGGCTTTGTAAAATAGTGTAGATCCAGATCAGCCAGCTTTCTAATGGGAGCTGACCAATCAAGATCTCCACTGTTTGCTGCAAAATCTTTTCCAATATGTCTAGGCAATATGTCTAGGCACCTCTGCATATCAACGTTAAGAAGATGACAAAGAATTGGTCTGGGTTAATAACAAATGTAGCAAGCTAAGGGGTAACATGTTTAAATTTACATGTAACAGGTTTTAATTAAGAAGTTGCCTATGTATCAACTCAGTGGCAGTTGCTCTGTCTATCATTTGAATTCCTAACCCGTGTCCGATTCAGGAAACACGATCCTTTCATTCTTTAAACCAGGTGCGATCCAAACGCTCATCTGTTTCATTGAACACCTAAATAACATGACTTTTGCAGACAATTGTCTGGCTCCTGATGCAATAAATACAACTTTAGAAAACATCTATCATTGGACAAAAAAACACTAGGACGTTGAACTAATGAGAATAAATCACTGGGTAGATTATATGCAAAAATACAAAATGAAAGGCTAACAAATGACATGTGGCTCTTTAACAAATAACCATCCATGCCAGAATGTCAGAAACTCATACATCATATTTAATGGCAAAGCTGTTGAACTAATTAAGGCCTTTGATTTTGAAATGTTTGTAATTTTAAGTGCTTTTGTAGTCAAGTATGTCATTAAAAACAACAGATACTAAGAAGCGTTCTGAAGGTTATTCCTAGTCAGTTTAAAGAAATGCATTGCATTCTAGATGGACGGTTTCATATGGAATGTTAAGTTGTCAGCAACAATAAAAAATATGCGTCTTAAGTACAAAGACACAGTCTTGTTTAAATTGTTTTGAAGAGACATCAAACCACCATAATTATGGTCGATATAGTCCCAAATAATGGAAGGTAGTCATTTCCACCAAGCTTGCGATCAACTATAAAATATTTCAATGACCCATTCTACATGTATAGAATAACAATTGTATTAATTTAGATTGCTTTAATTTTAAAAAAGTGATAACATTCCAATACAGTGATCAAGTCCAAAAGAGCTGTCCCAAAACAGCTTGCTTGACTCATTAGGTGCTTGATTAGAAAGATGTATGCTTGACAGTAATGCATTACAAACTGAACCAATTCCATATTTCTCACATAATCAAACCTGGAACTATCAAGCTGGATTAGTAAGTATAAACACTGAGAAAACACATGTGAAACTTCATGCCAATCTCTGAGCTGGTTATTGAGATATATATGTTCAAGTATTTCAGCTCACAAAACTTTATCAAGATACTTGTGGCATTATGCTTGAGTTAGTTAAATAGCTCTTCTCATTCATAGAAATGTCAAGTTAAACAGGAACACCAAAGGCAGAGCAAAATACACAAACCAATTGAGCAATTTGAAACAAACCGCTGTGCACTCTTGTGCAATGCAGTATGGCACTGTTTTGGACAACACTCTGGGATCTGTTGCAAGCAAAACTGATATTAAAGTAGAATAACATAAAAAAAAATCTTTATTCTGCCAAAATACTAACCGCTGTGCACTGTTGTGCAATACTCTCTGGCATGATTGTGGACTGCTATTTCGGTAAATGAAAAAAAATCAAAGGGGAATAAACATAAAATATAAAAAAAAATACATGAGAGTAAGGGCATTTGTCTAGACAGTGGCATTACTCAAAAAAAAGATGAGCAGTGTCAGTTCTTGGGCACTGCAATCAGTTTAAATAACATATTTTAACTTGTTAAGTTTCAAGTCAATAGGTTTAATAATGAAGGAGAATGGTCCAGACAATCATCAAGTACGAAAATTGAACTAAGGGGAATTACTCCAAAATCATGACGTGTACAGTGACAGTTCTTGTGCACTGCACTCAGTCTCAGTGAGATCTATCAACCTGTAAAGTTTCAAGTCAACAGCTTTGATAACATAGGAGTTATGCTCTGGACAAGAAAATTAAACAAAGGGGCATAACTCCAAAATCATGACGTACAGAGTTACTCTTCATGCACTACACTTTTCCTCAATAAGACTGAACTACATACTAAGTTTCAAGTCAATCGCTTTGATAATGTAAGAGTTATGCTCCGAAAAAGAAAATTAAACAAAGGGAAAGAACTCCAAAATCATAGAAGTGCTTGTGCACTGCACTCCGTCTCAATAAGATCTATCCACCAAGAAATTTTCAAGTCAATCGCTTTGCTAGTCTTGGAGTTATGCTCTGGACAAACATCAGTCTGCCGTCAGCCACCCACCTGCTTGCCATGGGTGATCCCAAAAATACGTCCCATCTTCAACGGGCATATAAAAATTGTACCAGAAAGTGAACTTATAACACTTCCACTGTAACAACAATAACTTATTTTCAAAATATTCAACAATTTTAAATATATCAGCAATCAGGATTTACAAAAAAAAAACAAAAAAAAACATGATGCGATCTTTTTACAATTTTGGAATAATGGCAAGTTTCCTGCCAGAATGATATTTTTAAAAAACATTATCAAATTGAAAGTTTTAAAAGAGTTGTGGATCTTGTTAATGTTTGGTTATATATAAAGTTAGAACACTGGTGGCATATAGCTCTGTATTTTTTGAGTTTCAGTTTGATTTGTCCATCTATAAAACCACCAGCCATGCTGGCATGTTGTCCATACAGCAATCACTAAAAATGTAGACAACTTTTTACATGTTGCTGCACATGTTCCAGGAAATCCCACATTACACAGCTTTCACAGAAGCAACCCTGCCATGTTAAGATCATGTAGAAAAATCTGCATTGCAAAAAGATGTCTGTATCAGTTCCAGTGGTTGAGTTGACGATCATTTCTGAATGTATTCAATAGGATTTAATAAGGTGGTTTAATAAGGACAACAATACTGCTATATTTCTAGACCAGCAAATTGTAACACATAGAGTTATTACAGAATTATATATTAATTTCAATTTTTATCCTAACTATGAGAAGTATGGTGCTTTATCTGTGTGCTTGTCCAGGCAGTGTGTTGTTACTGTTTTTTGTTCTTGTTTTCAAAAGTCAGGCGGGATTAAATGTATTAACTTGGTGTATTTGCTGATTTTTATAAAGTTATTTATAACATGCAGATATTTTGGTCACTTGTAATATGTCTTTAATGTAGAAAACGGATTTTTAATATTTACAAAAAAATGTATCATTAGCTATAAATATGATTGATTCTGCTCTGTGTTAGAAAGCACCTCCTTCAGGGCTTATCTTCATGCTGTAAAATACGGGCTTTACTGTTTCAAATGTCAAGTTTTTAGTTGACATTCAACATATAAACAGAGACAACTCAGTTGACATTTCACATATGAACAGACAACTCAGTTGACATTGGATATATAAACAGAGACAACTCAGTTGACATTTCACATATGAACAGACAACTCAATTGACATTTCATATATAAACAGAGACAACTCAATTGACATTTTACATATGAACAGAGACAACTCAGTTAACATTTCATATATAAACAGAGACTTTCGCTTTAGGAAATATGATCCCTGTTTGTTCACTCAGCGAACTTCTGATGTATGAGGGGGTTATGTGGAAATTGAGCTACTTGTTATTCCATAGGGTTTCTAATTTTGTATCTGATTTATATTCACTGTTAGTCAGACATAAATAAAACCTAATAAAATATTGTACAATTTGTTTTGCTTAGTTCTATATTTGTGCTTTTAAATTGTGATTTTTTTCCTTTGTAACCGAAAATTCTGAACACGTAATTCAAATATTACTAATTATATAAAGAAAATTCATGAATAGATGTGCCATTTTTTTTATGAAAATTATAACTGCTGTGTGAAGCCAACCTGAACAAGAGTGCCAAAGTGCCACAAAATATGCCTGTTGAAAATTTTGGTAAATGGTTGAAAAGTTTGACAGAGATATTATAGACACCAACGATTAATGAACAACTATTTCACTAAGAGTAGAGGCCAATTTGGCATAAATTATTTTAAATTACGAACCATAACTCTGAAGTGTGTAGGGCGATTTGGCCGGTTATTCAACTTGGTTGAGATATTATGCCCATAAACATTTTTCTCAAGTTTCATGAAGATCGGACAACTGTTTGAGTTAGAGAGAAGAAAAGCGAATTTGCAATTTTTTTTATAAAGGGCCATAACTCTGAAGTGGCTAAAGTGATTTGGTTGGTTATCGAACTTGGCCGAGATATTAAGCCCAAAAACATTTTCCCCAAGTTTTATGAAGATCAGACAACATCTGTTTGAGTTAAAGAGCTGAAATGACTGTGGATGCCGCCCGCCCGCCACCAGTCTGCCTGCCATCGGTGTTCCGATAATACCACCCGTCTTCAATGGGCATATAAAAAGTAGAGTCTATATTTACTTGAAATAACTGGCAGGCAATAAAAACACCTCACCATCATGTTCAAGACATGTCCAAATACAACTCTTATTCAGATAAAATATACATCAAAACCAATTCTTTTGATAACTGAAGCCAGTTATGTGGCAGAACAGGGACTCTACTGGTACAAAAGAACTGAAAACTTTTTCTTTCTCTAAATGCTTCATAGGGAGGCTTACTTTAACAGTAGTATATATATAAATATATATATATATATATATGCAAACAAGCAAAACAGTTTCACAATTATTGATTTTTTACTTTTTTTTAATTACAGTCATTTATATTATTATCATATGCAATTTTTGTTTAAGTGCATTGTTTAAGCAAAAGGGATATGATGGACAAAGTTATTGTTTTAAAAAAAAATATCATGCTTTGAAGGCTTATGGGTAAATAACGTAATTTTTTATCAGGTCGGTAAAATGTATAATATCTGACCTTGGTTAAGCATTTATTTGTTTTTTAATGTCCCATTTCATACAATAATTACGTCTATTTACATCAAACACAAACCTTTAACTTTGTGATTTATAGTTAATTTCTGACAGGTCTTTAGATGAAATCTTACACTTATGATCAAACTTATAGCAAACGTCACTACTGGTCCATGCAAACTGTGCCTAGATCATCTGATAACGTTTAAATGCCATGATTCAACTTAAGATTTTACTTTATCAGAGTGATTTACACATGTTATTTTCTTGAAAACTGATTTCGATTTCCAGCCAACTAAAGCCTTCAAAGACTGATACGATGCTTAGTTACAAACATCAGCTTCATTAAGGTTTGCCATGCCTGCTAAATCAATTACTGACGGGGATAGTTATAAAATAATGTTAATTGTATTGGGCAAGGCTAGACACAACTTTTCTTTGTTCTGGTAGCCTGATGATGCTAAGAATTTCACAAATAAATGAACATGACACCATGTTTACTTCCTGCTTTGTATCACTTAATCCTGGAAAATGTCAACAATGGCAATAATTTACTTTTTTCTGTTACTGAAATAGCACTGCATACATATACAGTTACAATAATACATCTATTACAGGTATCTTGTATGTGACATGGCTCCCTGTTAATGTACATCAAAAAGACAGTTTGAATGAAAATATTTTTATTTTCTGTTTTTTTTTCACATTTGTTTTTGTTAGTCTTTCTATCATGGAATAAGGTAAAACAAAATCAGACAGGGCTGTGTGCGAAGTAATTTTCCTAGCAAGATGCTTCTAAAACTGACAAGATTACCATGCTTGTATTTATGACTACATTTGGGTTTTAAGGTGATTTTACTAGTAGGGTCATAAGCCTGAGAGATTAATTTACACAGCATCTGTACAAACTGATTTTTTTCTAATGTTTACTTACTTTTTTTACTTTTATTATAAAAAAAGGATAGAAATCAGTTTTACCATGCATAAATCAGGAAAAAAGTCAACAGTAAAAATCTCAGTATGTTTATACTGTATATATCATCAATGGTGTTAAAATAATGTCCTGGTGAGTCAGCCCTATTACAGGTGACCTCATTGTTAATTGTTTCAAACTAGTCAGCTCACTAAATGTATATTTTTAACATGGCAACATCAAAAACAAAAATATTTAAATTCATATACATTGACATGAATTAGGCCATATGGAGCCGATTTATAGGTATTTTTTATCTAAAAAGAATGTATCTTTGTGTAAACTTGGAAATCGCCTGTATTTCGATATCACTGGTAATCAGGTAAATGTCTATGTTGCTTTGAAAAAAACAACATTAAAAGTAGAATTGTTAATTGTCGTTAACGTTTTTAAGACTGAGAAGCATGCATGCTGCCATATATTTTTAAATTATATATACCGGTACACCTTTGTTGCTTGGTTACTCTTGCACTGTTGTATGTTTATTGCAATTTTACTACGTTCATAGAAAGTCTAACCTTTGTATGCTGGAATAAACTCTCCCATGGACAATTCTCTTCATTAGCCAGGTAAGCCGAAAGATTTTAATTTAAAGAAAAGAACAAGACCATTTAAAATTGAATAAGGCAATACTAATCGAAATATAAAAATGTATGAGAATGAAAAGAAATAAAATGAGAGGCTGAATTTAATGCCACTGAAATTTAAACATTTTCATTAGATGTATTTAATGTCCTAGAAGGCAAATGATCCTGTATTACAAATTGTACTATTGAAACTAATGTACTTAAATAAGAATGAACTTCACACTAATCTAATGCAGTTACTTTACAAAACACAGTGCAGAAATGGCAGAGAGAGACTGCTCCTTGACTGAAGAACAAATATCAGGAAACAGGGAAAACTGTACAGAGTAAAGTACAGATAATAATTGTTACATGCTTATTTTATGGACAGCAGAAAAAAGTAAAGATCGACATAGTTTAATCAGGTCAACATTTCAATGATGAGCTCATTATGCTTATAAGTATATCATGGTGTTTTTTAGTTAAACAATTTCATAATATTTCATTAAGTTAATATGGAATGTTTTATTAAGTTAATTTACAAGTATAAGTGAAAGGATGTTTATTATTCTTGTTTCTATTCCCAACTATCATACTGGGATGGAAACGAGAGGTGAACAACAACTACCATAATACAGTATTTTCTGTATATGAAAGCAATTTTCAATCTGTATAAAATATACTTATTATATAGGTATGTTTGGGAGACAAAACTTAACTTTAGCCTGCCTTGTACGAGGAACTGGGTGTTAGAATACTGTCAGACTATAAAGGAATTCACAAAAATTTTACTCAAAAATCAATTTTATTTCAAAGTATACAACCTACTAGAAGCTTCAGATAAATCTTTAATCCAATATCCGTAATGCATCCTCTAGACAATAAATGTCTATTTCAATACTCTCTTTGTCTTCAGTTTAGTCATTGAAATTCATTTCAGACAAAAGATCCTAATGGATCAAAACTAGCAATCTACTTTCAGTTTAGGAAAAATCATAACAAGAGTCCAATATTGTTACTAAGCCTGCAGTGTTACATGCCATACTAATAAGCTTAATAATCAGACATTTTGTTAGAAAGATGGCAAGTCATATACAAACTTCATTAAAACGATTATACTATACCATATTTTTAATAAATCAAAACCATTGTATGAAAGTTTTTAGGCCAGAATATATTCATTAGTTTATCTTCTGAATAATTCTTATTAAGATTAAGCTTGCTAAGCAAGTATTTATACAGTTATGGCATAATAGTGTAGATATAGATGAAACAGATTCTATATACCTGTAAGCTGTCTGTTTTGTGTTTGTTTTTGAGGTACATCGTAGTGACCAATTATGATCCTTATAGCAACATCCAGCTATTCTGGGATTGGGATTAGCCAGCATTTTTGCCAATACTGCGCAGCGACATTTCTATCATTAAAGCACAGGGGAACATATGAGGTGCCCAGGGACTGAACCCGGTCGGTCCATTATACTGACACCGACGAGTCAGGCATAATGCTGTCCCCTTAGCCCAGAGTGTTAGGAGGGAAGCCACTAGTACCAACTTTAAACTGTTTGGTTTGACCCAGCCGGGGTTCGAACCCACGACCTCCCGATCCGCAAGCTGATGCTCTACCACCTGTGCTATTGCGGCCGGTTCCAGCTATTCCGATGGAGGAAGACCCCAGACCAGTGGTTGGGTAGAACCACCGGTGCACCGCAAGTCAGCTGGAGGACCTTCCCACATTAATTCCTTTGCCCTGAATGAGACTCAAACCCACGCAGTGAGAGGCTAAGCAGTCACAGGAGTTATAAATCAGCGACTCTACCACTATGGCATGGGTCACAAGGATGAGCACATTTTGCAGCCGAGTCTTTAGAATAATAATGTCTACGTGTGTTTTGCTTGATGTTGATGTAAAAAGATGACTAATAATTAGTCTAGATCATCAATAAATATAGAAATCTAAGAGTTAAGATTGCTACAGTTCTTGTTTATTAGAACCACATGCAGACATATCAACAATGTTACTGTTTTAGCCATTTATAATAACAAAAACAGACACACTTAAGTTATTATTGCTATACAGTATGACATTTATAATAATTGGCACTACTGGAAACAAAAACAGGGTGTGTTAGCATGTGTTTGTCAAGTAATTTACCATAACTTCAGGGCATGCTGATAGACTAATTACATGAAATACTTGAGTACATGAGCAACACACTTCTTCCTGAATATTGGTATATAAAATATGTTACCTGTAGCAACCAATTGTGAAAACATCATTTGAAAAACAAAAATAATAAAAAAACAAGATATAAACCACAAAAGTGATAATTACATTAATGCGCAGAACCGTAAAACAAGCTAACACCTCAATAAAGATACAGTTATTCTAAGCAAATTTGCTTAAAAATATAAGCATCAGAGAGATCTTTGAATGCAAATGATCAGGTGTTAAATCTAAATTACTCCTCTTTTTCTATTTAACATCTGTTAATATTGGCAGTGCACATAATCTACTAGAATGTGTGTACAAATCTATTTAAAACATTTTCCTAGCTTAATGATATTATATCTATTTGTTTGCACCTGTGTGCAAAGGTAAAAATGGAGAATGGCATACCTGAAAAGCAATCAATCATTACAGGTTGGTATCTGGTAAAGTATAGGTAGATAATCTGGCCCCAAAAAAAGGTAAATAAATAGTAAAGGCATATGTATATACATATGTACCAGGTAAATAGCATATACACATGTAGGTATATACATGTATCTGGCAAATAGTATTTACACATGTAGGTATATACATGTACCTGGTAAATAGTATATACACATGTAGGTATATACATGTACCTGGTTAATAGTATATACACATGTACATATATAAATGTATCTGGTAAATAGTAAATACACATGTAGGTATAATTATACATGCATCCAAAAAACAGTAAATAGTAAATATACATGTAGAGACTTGGGATTTTGCCGGCATTTTGGCCGATACTGTACACTGACATTTCCATCATTATAGCACAAGGGAACTTATGAGGTGCCCAGGGACTGAACCTGGCCAGTCCATTATACTGTCACCGACCAGTCAGGCGTAATGCTGTCCCCTTAGCCCGAGCGTTAGGAGGGAAGCCACTTCTACCAACTTTAAAGTCTTTGGCTTAAACAAGCTGGGGTTTGTATACACCAGCTCTACCACCTGAGCTACCACCTGAGCTATTGTGGCCAGCACACATGTAGGTATATACATGTATCTGGTCCATAGTATATAAACATGTAGGTATTAGGTAACATGTTTAGGTAGCTACATTGTATCAGGTAAGTAAATGCACAGATATCTCAGGAATTATAAGAATTTCTATCATACAATTACAGCAATAAATGTCCCTATCAGATCCCTAACAATATTAGGTATTTATATACAAAGACATTCTTATTGAGGGTTGTGTGATGCCTGTAACAAGGGTTGTCTTATGCCAGTAACAAGGGTTGTGTGATGCCTCTAACAAGGGTTGTCTGATGCCTGCAAGGGTTGTCTGATGCCTGTAACAAGGGTTGTATGATGCCTGTAACAAGGGTTGTATGATGCTTTTAGCAAGGGTTGTGTGATGCCTGTAACAAGGGCTGTGTAATGCCTTGAACAAGGGCCATGTGATGCCTGTAACAACACAATCATAACTGCCTACTAGCATTGTAGGATTTAGTTTTTAAGTTTATTTGATCTAATGCCTTAAATAGCACAGATCTGAATACTTTGGAGTCTGAAATTAAAGAATAGCACATCAAACAAGAAATTATTATATATGAAGCATTATATGAAATAACCCTACCAGTTACTTCCAAAGGTTTGACAGAAATACAAATATAGCCAAACTTGTCCTAGCAGTCCCGTGAGCGGTCATATTGATGTTAACAGTCAAATTCAGGTTCTCCCAAGCAATTTCTTCTTAAATTGTTGTCTAATCAGCTGCAGTGTCTTTTGCAGCCAGTGATCAGCTTGATTGGGCAAATCTTTCTTTAATTGAGTCCTAATAAGTGACCAATCAGCATGTGTTCATATCAGTCCTGATTACATGCTCAAAGTGTGATCATGTATCTCCTGCTCCCAACATATCATCATTACCATACTTAACTATCCTCAATGGCCAATTAAAATGGTTTGCAGGCTATTGCCAATGTTGACAAATAATGGTAGTTAAGGCAAAATAGGTGTCGCTGCCAATTAACTCAAAGTCAAAGTCAAAAAGTAAAAACGCTTATTGACACAAGCCATAAAGGCCATTGCCAAGTCTACAAGCATAATTATGCAATAAAGCTATGGCTAGCAGAGGCATTAATTTATGTGCTTATATTTATGCACAGACTATGGCTATACTACACATCAAAGCTTACTTGGTCAAGTACAATACATTGCTGCAGTTTCAGTTCCCATGGATACATAATCTTGTTTAAATGACATTTGTAACAATTTACTTGCCATAGTTATGCATTACTTGTCGTACTCTGTTGGCAGTGAGTTAAAAACATAAAAAGTGCACTTTTCGATGATTTGTGGAATAATAAGATATTGGTACACTGAGTTGAACGTTGATGAGAATCATTGAAAATGGTATGTTTTATAATGTAATAGCCTGCCTTAACTCATTAGAGTCAAATATTTTATAAGATTTAGCTGAGGAACTTTGGATGTCTGACACCCCAGACACGATGCCAAAACTGCCCTAAGACAATATTCACATACAAAACTAAACTTAACTAGTCAGACTCAGAGAGAGAGAGAGAGAGAGGAAGAAAGGTAAAACAGAGTTGTTTTATCTAGATCTGATAACTGCCAAACTTCTACCATAAAAGTTGTACCATCATGAGGGAGATCTAACTATAGGTCATCCTCATCAATTTGAGTTGCCTAAAATTGCAGTTTGCCCAAGCAGTCATACATTAATCAAATATGTTAATGTAATCAAACCTCAATTAAATATGTTCAACAAATTCAAACATTTATCAAATATGTTCCAAAAAGTCAAACATCAATAAAATACGCCACATGCTATTAAGGTAAGAGGGGCCTAAAAGAAGCTATTAAGAATCATACACTAAGCATGTCCATAGTGATAAATATCATATATCAGATATAAAAATGAAATTTGAAAGAATTTCACCGTCATGTTTTGGAAAAAATCACATTTGAATAGGGTGACCCCCTCGCCTTGTCCCAGGATCATTTTTTACAAGTGGTTATTGATAAAAAGTCTAATTTAGGGTTCAAAACTATAATATATTTTAGCATCAGTGGTGTAACTTTATAAGCATAACCCTAAACATTAAAAAGAACTCATTTATATTGTTCAAGTACAAACATTTGATGATTTTACACTGAAAAAGGCATCTATACCCCCTCGAAAAATTTCCCTGACACAGAAACATACACAAACTTTCAGAGTTTCTAAATATTTTAATTATACCAGTATATTTATAAAATGCATATCAAAATTTGCTATATACATATACCAATCACATAACAAATAATTACAGACTTTCACCGTTTAGTTTTTGAAATATTAGCTTTAATATTGTCATATTCCATGATTTTCTTCACAAACAACAACAACAACAAACCTGTAAAAAAGATTTTCTGTCACAATTTTGCACAATACCTTTATGTTTCACAAAGATCTTTTACAGATCTGATTAAAACTGACTTCTGAATGTGTATCTGTTTACAATAGAACTTAAATTGTTGATTTTAATGTTTTCCGTTTCACATATCGACCTCTGCTGTCACTCGGAACTCCTCGGGTAATTCCGTCCTCCACATAATCCGAATATATCCGAAGCTTGCCGGAGATCGCCGAGTAGGTACGATTGCTCTGCTGTCTCTGTCTGCAATTTTGGTATTTTCCGAAAATATAACGTCACGCTTTGGGATCCCAGTTTTTTGGTAAATATTTTTTTTATTTAAAGAAATCTAAGATTTTTTTTGTTTAAATTATTACTTGTTTGAAAAAAATATTATCAATATTTGCAAGATACATAAAAAATAATGATTAAAAATGTTTGCTACGATTAAATCCGATTAGTTCCGGAGAACGTGTCGGATACTGCTGAGGGCATTTACGAACTCGATGTCGCCAAACATCGCCGTTTCAGACAGCATTGGCTAATTAGGCCCCTCTTACCTTAAAATATAATATGCTTGAGTCAATCAAACATTGATCAAATATGTTCAAAGCAAGCAGGGATTGAATCAAATATGTTCTGAGCAATCAAACATTGACCAAAATGTTCCAAGCAAACAAACATTGATCAAACATGTTGCAAGTGTATATGTTTTATAACAAGAAGATGCATATTTGCTTTTTTCGGAAAGACAAAGACATAATCAAATAACTTTTGCACGTAATGTTATTGTATAATCAATAATCATATTATAATCTTTACACTGTCTTTGGTATACCTTCTCATTTATTATTGAATTGTTAAAAAGTGTTTGTTTCACAACAAAATATGGTTAACGAAAGCATATGCCTCTCAGTTCACTATCAATCCCCTCACTCTAGTGAATAATTCAAAGATTAACATTACATGTACAACAATTTTATCTTCGGCAACACGGTAGAGTCGAGACATTTGACTTCTCAAACTCTCATCACATGTGTTTGAGTCTTGGCTGGAGCAAGGGATTTAATGTGGTGTTCTTTCAGCTGACAATCAGAGGCCAGTGGCACTACCCAGGTATTTATCTGGGGTCTTCCAGCTGACAATCAGAGGCCAGTGGCACTACCCAGGTATTTATCTGGGGTCTTCAGCTGACAATCAATGGTCAGTGGCACTACCCTGGTATTTATCTGGGGTCTTCCAGCTGACAAACAGTGGTCAGTGGCACTACCCAGGCATTTATCTGGGGTCTTCCAGCTGACAATCAGTGGTCAGTAGTACTACCCAGGTATTTATCTGGGGTCTTCCAGCTGACAATCAGTGGCCAGTGGTACTACCCTGGTATTTATCTGGGGTCTTCCAGCTGACAATCAGTGGCCAGTGGTACTACCCAGGTATTTATCTGGGGTCTTCCAGCTGACAATCAATGGTCAGTGGTACTACTCAGGTATTTATCTGGGGTCTTCCAGCTGACAATCAGAGGCCAGTGGCACTACCCAGGTATTTATCTGGGGTCTTCCAGCTGACAATCAATGGTCAGTGGCACTACCCTGGTATTTATCTGGGGTCTTTCAGCTGACAATCAGTGGTCAGTGGTACTACCCAGGTATTTATCTGGGGTCTTTTAGCTGACAATCAGTGGTCAGTGCTGCTACCCAGGTATTTATCTGGGGTCTTTTAGCTGACAATCAGTGGTCAGTGGCACTACCCAGGTATTTATCTGGGGTCTTTTAGCTGACAATCAGTGGTCAGTGCTGCTACCCAGGTATTTATCTGGGGTCTTTTAGCTGACAATCAGTGGTCAGTGGCACTACCCAGGTATTTATCTGGGGTCTTTCAGCTGACAATCAGTGGTCAGTGGCACTACCCAGGTATTTATCTGGGGTCTTCCAGCTGACAATCAGTGGCTAGTGCTGCTACCCAGGTATTTGTCTGGGGTCTTCCAGCTGACAATCAGTGGCCAGTGGTACTACCTGTGTATTTATCTGGGGTCTTCGAGCTAACAATCAGAGGCCAGTGGCACTACCCATATAATTATCTGGGGTCTTCCAGCTGACAATCAGTGGCCAGTGGTCTAGAGTCTTCCTTCTGACAATCAGTGGCCAGTGGTACTACCCAGGTATTTATCTGGGGTCTTCCAGTTGACATGACATCAGTGGCCAGTGGTCTAGAGTCTTCCTGCTGACTATCAGTGGCCAGTGGTACTACCCAAGTATTTATCAGGGGTCTTTCAGCTGACAATCAGTGGCCAGTGGTACTACCCAGGTATTTATCTGGGGTCTTCCAGCTAAGAATTAGTGGTCAGTGCTGCTACCCAGGTATTTGTCTGGGGTCTTCCAGCTAACAATCAAAGGCCAGTGGCCTAGGGTCTTCCAGCTGACAATCAGTGGCCAGTGGCACTACCAATGTATTTGTCTTGGGTCTTCCAGCTGACAATCAGTGGCCAGTGGCACTTCCCATGTAATTTTCTGGGGTCTTCCAGCAGACAATCAGTGGCCAGTGGCACTACCCATGTAATTGTCTGGGGTCTTCCAGCTGACAATCAGTGGCCAGTGGTACATGTACTACCCCAAGCATTTGTTTGGGGTCTTCCTCAACCAAAGTAGCTGGATATTGAATATGTATAATGGCCCACATGATGTGTCTTTAATATATTTCTAAAAACAAAACAAACCAATAAAGAATATTGATAACCAACTATTTTACAAAAGGAAATAAGAAACACTAAAAAAATATTTAAACTAAATTTTTCATCCTTTTCAACTACAATTTATAAACAAGAGGGCCATGATGGCCCTTAATCGCTCACCTCATATTGCTCAGACTAGCTTTATGTAGGCTCAAACTTAACATCAAGGAGTTATTTACTTTAGAAATCTTTGGTGAAGATTGGACCATTAGTGAGGCTACTGGGTAGATATCATTTTCTAGAACTTTACCAAGTAACCTACTGAATCCACATAAGTCACTTCAAAACATATAAAAGACTTCCCACTGGCAAACATGCTGGCCAAGTTTGGTGAAGATTGGCCCATCAATGTGGCCTTTTAAGTGTTTTCACAAGGTTTTTCTAAAATCTGACCTAGTGACCTACTTTTTGAACCTATGTGACCCCATAATATACTCATCCAAGATTTGATGCAGACAAACAATCTGATCAAGTTTGGTGAAGATTACGCTATGAATATGGCCTCTAGTGTGCTCACAAGCTTTTTCTGAGATTTAACCTTATGACCTACTTATGTCCCCATGTGACCTGGTTATGAACTCATCCAAGATTTCATGAAGGCAAACGTTCTTATCAAGTTTGGTGAAGATTAGGCCATAAATGTGGCCTCTCGTGTGTTCACAAGCTTTTGCTAAGATTTGACATAGTGACCTACTTTTTGACCCCACGAGAACCAATAATTAACTCATCTAAGATTTCATGCAGACAAACATTCCGACCAAGTTAGATAAAGTTATATTATAAATGGAACCTCTAGTGTGTTCACAATCTTTTTCTAAGATTTGACCTAGTGGCCTACTTTTTGACCCCACGTGATCCAGTAACTTACTCATCTAAGATTTTATGCAGACAAACATTCTGACCAAGTTTGGGGAAGATTTGGCAACAATTTGTGGTCTCCAGTGTGTTCACAGGCTTTTTCTAAGATTTGACCTAGTGACCTACTTTTCGACCTCACGTGACCCAGTTAGGAACTCATCCAAGATATCATGCAGACAAACATTCTGACTAAGTTTGGGGAAGTTTGGGCTATAAATGTGGTCTCTAGTGTGCCTACAAGCTTTTTCTAAGATTTGACCTAGTGACCTACTTTATTACCCCACGTCACCTAAAATCGAACTCATCCATGATTTCATGTAAACAAACATTCTGACCAAGTTTGATGAAGATTGGGCTATAAATGTGGTCTCTAGTGTGTTCACAAGTTTTTCCAAGAATTTGACCTCGTGACCTACTTTTTGACCCCAGGTTACCCAATAATGAACTCATCCAAGGTTTCATGCAGACAAACATTCTGACCAAGTTTGATGAAGATTGGATAAAAACTGTGGCCTCTAGTGTGTTCACAATCTAAAATTTTGATGACGGACGAGGAATGACGGACGAAGCAGTATCACAAAAGCTCCACTTGAGCACATTGTTCAGGTGAGCTAAAAATTGAAAAATGGATTTGACAGAAACGTTGTAGTCAACACATAGTCTCATGTGTAATATCATTAATGATTAAGACTATAAATATGTGAAAGTTAAAAAAAACAACCCTTTATTGGATATATTTCAAAGCTTCGAGTAGTGACCAGGGGATAGTGTAAAACCTCTAAAAGTATTTTGACAGATAGAAGCTTAAACCGAAGTCTAGAAACCTCTATTTTCTGAAAACGTTCCTACAGCTCAGGCCCTAGGGAACAATCTAGACAACAACAGACAACAACATCACCATATAAATTAGTTTATTTCTCATGCACGTCTGCACCTATAAAACTTAATGTGCAGAAAACGCCCAGACAGTTTGAAAAATTGTAATTCTGGTGCTAATATAAAACCTAGTGATACAAATTTCACAAGACAGAGCAATGGATTCAATACTGGCATAAATAAATACCCAAATGTTTATGGCTACTGGATGTTCAACACAATAACCTTCAAGAAAATATATAGTGCCAGGGAGTGTAAATGTATTGTTTATGATCAGATTATGGCTCTTACAGATAAGAATGCAACATTTAGCAGCAATTCACAAAGATATATTACAAGTCTTATTTCAACAGTTACCTTCAGTCAATAAATTTTCTGAAAAATAAGACCTGCTCATTTATGTTAATGATCTCATTGCACTATTTAACAGGAATACAATACATTTAGTAAAATTTATAAATCTGCTTATTGCATAAACACCTGAGCACTTAAAACACTGGCACATTTTTTTTGTTAATGAACTGGCATAATGCATATTATCATTCTGTAGACAAAAGGCTGAATTCATAGAAAAGACTGGATGCATATGAATATTCATGTTGTGTCAACCCTGTTCACGCCTGTCAAGGTCCATATCCATATAATTTTATAAACAGTGTTTTGTCTGTGCCCCATCAACCAAGCCAACAATGCATTCTTATTTGTCATGGCATGACAGCATAAACAAAATATTCCAAAACCTTTTGTTCCTGTCTTTGAATTAGTGCAGGATTATTAACAAGAAATTAAAACTGAAAGCAAACCCCCCAAAAAGATTTACTTCGTTATTCTCCATTTAATCTGTCATTCCTCGATATTTATTTCTAAATAAATCTGTCATTCCATAATATTATATTTAAAATTCCTTAATTACATTTTCTACAAAGAACCACACTGCTACAAATTAATTAAAAGAATTGTAGCATCTTTAATATAGCTGTATTTTATTTTCATTACATCAAAAGGAAGTGCTTTACATAATCTAACACAAATAGCAAAAATTTAAAAGAAATAAAATACATCCCACAAAATTAGTAATTCAAGTGAAATTTCTATTCCTGAAAGATATTATAGGCATGGTATATTGAAAAAAAGCAAAGAATATCAAAATATAACTTGATATGCAGCTGGTTTAATATATAGTTGGTTAAATATGTATTAATCTTTGTTCCAGTATACTTCGATGACACTAGGGGATCATGGTATCTTTAGATATATGTCTAGGACACTAGATGATCATGGTATCTTTAGATATATGTCTATGACACTAGGTGATCACGGTATCTTTAGAAATAATTATATGTCGAGGACACTAGGTGATCATGGTATCTTTAGATATATGTCTATGACACTAGGTGATCATGGTATCTTTAGATATATGTCAATGACACTAGGTCATCGTGGTATCTTTAGAAATACGTCAAGGACACTAGGTGATCATGGTATCTTTATATATATGTCAAGGACACTAGGTGATCATGGTATCTTTAGATATATGTCAAGGACACTAGGTGATCATGGTATCTTTAGATATATGTCAAGGACACTAGGTGATCATGGTATCTTTAGATATATGTCAAGGACACTAGGTGATCATGGTATCTTTAGATATATGTCAAGGACACTTGGTGATCATGGTATCTTTAGATATATGTCAAGGACACTAGGTGATCATGGTATCTTTAGATATATGTCAAGGACACCAGGTCATCATGGTATCTTTAGAAATACGTCAAGGACACTAGGTGATCATGGTATCTTTAGATATATGTCGAGGACACCAGGTCATCGTGGTATCTTTAGATATATGTCAATGACACCAGCTGATCATGGTATCTTTAGATATATGTCGAGGACACTAGGTCATCATGGTATCTTTAGATATATGTCGAGGACACTAGGTCATCATGGTATCTTTAGATATATGTCGAGGACACTAGGTCATCGTGGTATCTTTAGAAATACGTCAAGGACACTAGGTGATCATGGTATCTTTAGATATATGTCAAGGACACTAGGTCATCATGGTATCTTTAGATATATGTCAAGGACACCAGGTCATCGTGGTATCTTTAGATATATGTCAATGACACCACCTGATCATGGTATCTTTAGATATATGTCGAGGACACTAGGTCATCATGGTATCTTTAGATATATGATGAGGACACCAGCTGATCATGGTATCTTTAGATATATGTCAATGACACCAGCTGATCGTGGTATGGTATCTTTAGATATATGTCGAGGACACTAGGTCATCGTGGTATCTTTAGATATATGTCGATGACACCAGCTGATCGTGTTATCTTTAGATATATGTCGAGGACACTAGGTCATCGTGGTATCTTTAGATATATGTCGATGACACCAGCTGATCGTGGTATCTTTAGATAGTGTCGACGACACTAACTGATCGTTATATATTTAGATATACATCAATGACACTAGCAGATCATGGTATCTAGATATATGTCTACGACAATAGCTGATCGTGATATCTTTAGACATCTGGATACATAACTTACAATGTCATAAAGGAACTCATTAGTACAGTGTTGCTACAACAACAAACTTATAAAGTCAGTCATTAAGGAACTTTGTGGTACAGTGTTACTACAACAACAAACGGATAGAGTAAGTCATCAAGGAATTCTGTGGTACAGTGTTACTACAGCCTGATAGCTAGCAATTATTATTACTTAAACTATTCAATTGCTAAGGTTATATAACTTGGTTATAGACAGTAGAATATTATCTGTATATACATAAAGTACATATTTGTACCCTGGATATTGTGTTATTTAACATAATATGCCTATTCCTCTTACCACAGAGTCCATTTCAAATAGTTTCTCAAGCAATTTATACTCCAATTATCTGTCTTTGTTCTCGGCAAATTGTAGTTAAGTCTCGGAAAATTGAAAAGGCAACGCTGTTGACATTTGTAAATGTAGTTACTTTTCTTTCTGGCGAAAGTTCCAGTGAGCACAGTTAGGCAGCTATAAGATAGTTCTGAAACTAAGATATTTTCTGAGAAAGTAGTATAAGATGATTAATATTGCAAGAGAGGACATTGTCCTTCTACAGGCTTTTCGAGACAAAACTATACCCTTTAACTAATGTCTTGTTCACACAAGGAATAGCACATACTTTATCAGGAAACACAAAGCCAAACACTTTGAAAAGTGTGAAAATAGCAGAAAACAATAACAAGACAATGATTTGTATGAGTAAGGGAAACGGGACACAGATTTGTCTTGTGTTATATTCTATAGCTTTAGATACATGCAACTGTCATTTACAGTAAGTGTTCCCTACTTTTTAGTTAATATAACAATAAAAACATCAGACAACAGTAGTAGTTTAAACCTATTTATTTATAGCCAATTGGGAAACAAATTCTTTCAATTTATATTAATTCCTCTTGACTACCCACTTCCTGGGTAGAACAAGTACTCAGGTAATAAGTACCTGGAGCAATGTGAAGTTAATAGTCTTGCTTAAGGACTAACATGAGGTAGTCAAATTCAGGGTTCAAACCATGTACCCTCTGATCCGGAGTCCAACATATCAAAGGTAAATTTGATATAGCTGCATTTACCAAAGTATCTGGTACAAGACAGATCAATGCAGTTGACCCATATATAATCTAGTGAACTAAAATTTTACACCGAAAAAAAAATCCATGTACTGCTAGGTTAAAATGTGTATTGTCCTTTAGTTAATTTCTGCATGTATTACCGGTATACATGTACCTTTTTTAGCCAAAAGATCCAAGAATCTGCTATAAAGAAATGAAAGTTTTTCAAAATGAATTCTTGAAATTTAATAATATATGGTCAGCTGTTACAGGAAGTATTTTCCAAGTTCCTAATAAAGCAACATACGCTGCCCAAGGCCGAGTAATACATGTCATGCTCCTCACTGCACGGGTTCGAGTCCGGAACAGAATGAAAAAGTTTAATATGGGAAGTTTTCCAGTTGACGTGTTGTGGGCCAGTTGTTATTCCAAATCATGATTCTGGAGTCGTTCTCCACCAATGAGAAGTTGGACTTCACCAATATTATCTTGATTGTGTTGAAGTGAGATAACAACAACAAAAAAAATAATCAAAAACATCAAAGCTTCAGAGACAAGGCAAAAGTGTTTTTTTTAGACTTTTAAAGTTAAAATAAAAAAAAGACGTTAACTTAACTGTGACAACCTCTGCCCATTATAGATAATAATGAAAAACCTTCTTCTAGCCCTATTTCACTAAAACCGTGATTGTTTTTTCTTTTAAACTTCTATCATTATTAGACAAGATTGAAAGAAAATGTCTTCATGGTTTTCAAAGATTGATAAAGTCCTGATTATTACCACTGATAACATGACGGTATAATATTTTCTGATGTTTATTATTTTTGTCTCAGTAACACCATGTTAAAGAATGGATTATAACACCGACATTCGTCAACAGGCCAGTACATAAGTTCAAGTATGTCAAAAGGGTTTAGAACAAATCCTATCAACATGGAGTAAAATACTTACTAAAAGTCGACTAAGAAGCATGATGTTAACTCTTGTTTTAAGATCTTGTTGATTAAAGGTAAGAATGGCTTAATTCTTACTTTTTATTTGATTTGATTTTTTCTTCATGCTAAAAATCATTTCAGCTTTGTAGACAGTATCCACATTAGCAAAACTGTAGCACTGACTCAGATTTAACCACTTTTTGAAATTCCAGTAACACACAATGGCACAGATGTGACAAGTTTTCAAAAAATTACTAAAAGACATATAATATTGTATTATGCTATACATTGATACCCAAAAAGAGATGATTGTTTACTAGCTAAATATCAAATAAGATGAAATAACAACATGCAGTAATTTATGTAATTGTTAAATATAATTTGACAGAATATATTTTCTAAATGATTTGAAAAAAAAATACAATCCACCTGACAGGTCTAACTCCATCACTTTATTCAAAATAAATAATTGTTACATGACAGAAAAGAGGTTTGAATGCAAATTTACTTACATGGGTTCCCTAGGTTATTGTCAGATTGCTTCGTTAACACCTGAATATAGCTCTATCAAACCTACTGCATGAAAATTGAAATATAATTAAACATCATTAAATGTATTTTCTCAAAAATTTGGCAAAAATATGAATGTTTCCAAAATGATCCAGGGATATACTGTTATTTTTTCATTAAACCTTCTTCTGACAAAATACTTTTAACACAATCTAGAGACAACTTAACCTAAGTTTATTTTTGGTCATAAAGTGACTGTCTGAAAACAACTTCCTTTATCTGAGTCCCTAGACAACACTCAACATTACAGACTTTAGCATACCAATATCCGTCATTGTATTTCTCATGCATGTCTGCACCCATAAAACTTAAATGTGCAGAAGATGCTCAGACGCTTTGAGATGTGGAAACTCTTTGGACAATATAAATTGTGGAAATACAAATTATTAAATAATATCAAGCATGCAGACTTACTGCTGGCACCAAGAGGTAAAGGCTGATTGCAGGTTATTGGACATTCAACAAAAATGTTTATAAAGCTTTCTAATAGTACAGGGAGACATGCAGAGAAATAGTGTTCTTACATATAGCAAGATTCCACATCATTTGTAGAAATAACAAGACAATGAGCAACAATTTGCCAAGACTTATTATTTGAACAATTAAATTATGAATTAAAAACTAAGACACGACCTATCAAATAATGTAGGCATCTTAAATTACGGGCATCATGGAACAAATTTAAGCAGGAACATTCATCCAGTCTAATTATATAAATATTATACAAAATGTGGTCAAGTCTAAGGAATATAGTTAGAGTTTTCCATGACAGTGTCAACCCCATGTTAAAAAAAATATAATGTTGTGTACGATTGAGAAAAGTTAATGTATTGACAAGAAAATATTAATATCATTCATACATCAGACCAAACAAAGCATATAATAAATAGGCAGTAAAATTTCTGCAAACTATATCTCCTGTTATCATTGACATAAAAAAAGAAGATAAATATGAATATTCATGATAGCTATATATGCAGTGTAAATTGGCAAAACATGATAAATATGAATATTCATGATAGCAATGCGGTGATAACTAGCAAAACATGATAAAAATTTATATTCATGAAAGCAATGCAGTGTTAATACTGATAAATTCTTATATGAAAACTTGTATTATTCTACAAATAGGTTTTGTCTGTGTCAAACCAACCAAGTTCATAGCAAGTTCTTTCCTCTCAAGAAGCTTAACACTTGTGTAACCTTTAGACTCTCTCATTCTGAAGTACTGACAGAATTGTTATAAGGAAAAAACTGATCATGTAATAGGCACTTAAAGTTACAAAGTAGTTAGATCGTGCCGGAAGTGAACGGTCTGCTTTGCGGCATATGACAGAGATGATGTTTAAACAAATGTAGGATCAAGTGACATTTTATACACTATATACAATAATACTGTAGGAAATGGGGTACATTGGTAAACTGGAAATTATCTCCCTTGTTTGTTAATATCCGAGGTATTCCAAAGAGTAGGTAGGTCCTTTATAGTCGGAATTCTTGGACTTTATCGCCCATTCTTTTGTAGATTTTGCAGTTACAAATGGTGAAATTTCTTTTGCACAAATATAAGCTTAAAATCCATTTAAATACTTATAGAGATTTGTTATTTAAAAAAGAAAATGGAAGTGTTTGTTGATGATGGTTAACTTGAAAGTCAAAGAAGTCAACATACACTCGAAAAGAACAAGCATAAAAACCGAGTAAAACAGATGAAAGGACCTACTTGCATTTAGGGTTATTCAGGGGAGACTATTCATTAATGTCACTCATTGATACAGACTTGTTTATGACTTAAATACCTGTATAAATAACTATATATCGCCACCCCGAGGACGTTTATTAGAAACACTACGGTATATGATGCTATTAGGAATTTCTACCAATGGGAATCGCTCTGATATTCATTCAGGCTAGCCTTGAGTCAGCATTTGTAAGTAGGTCAAAAGTGAGGTTAGACAGCTACGCCGAAAAAATCAATCAAAGGGGAATAATTCAAAAATGGAACAAGGTAGAGTTACAGTTCTTGTGCACTGCACTTCGAGTCATTGCCAGAAACATGCATACGAAGTTTGGAGCCATTAGGACCTACTGTGACAAAGTTAGGCTCTGGAAAAGGAAATCCGGATGCTGCCGCCGACGCAGCAGCCTCCGAAGTTATCCCTATATGTCGCCTAGTCAGGCGACACAAAAATTGTATCTATAACTGTATCAATAATTATAATGTTTGACCCATTTAAAGAGCCAGCCTCTAGAAGTGAAGTACTGCCTTTGTCCATGCCAACATGGAAGAGATGTTTCAAGTCACATATTGTTTATAGATTCTGTGACTGGAACCTGTTGAACACAGACAACCCACTGGCCACTGGTCCTTGTCTCTCTAGTATAAATGGTCAGGTACATGTTACAAAAACAATACCAAAGTTGTGACTTTAATAGACTTCCTTCTTATCTAGACCAGACAGTTATGGGACTGTCACAAAGCTTGCATGGCCAACATAATTCTAGAAGACATTGCACAGTTTCAACAATTAATAAGTACTGTAAGTAAAATTACTTTTATTAATAATAAGAAAAGGAAGTATGACAAAAGTATCCCAACAGGTTTCAAATGCATACTTCTTCCTTAGAGTAATGTGATTTCAGCTCTAAAGTGTTGTTGTTTTTTCGAACTTTTACTTTCAATATTTATACATCATTGCCCAAAGTATAAGTACACACAAACTAATATAGAGAGGTTAGGATGGAAATTAAAATTATACATACATGTATTGTGTAAACACTATTAAATTTCTGAAAAGATTTTGTTCTTTTAAACTTATAGTTGAGTTGTTGTTTCATTTCTTGTTGTTTATGTTTAATTAGATGGAAGCCATATTCATTTCCAAAATCTGTCTTAATGCCAAGCAAAATGTAATTTGGTGAGGTAAATTGCAAAGAAGCCCTGTTGACAATTTAACAAATGAGTTGTAATGTTTTCTCCTGATGGTAGCTCTGTTCCAATGACCACCATTGACAGACCATGATACAGACTTAATACCAAGCTGTCTCCAGCGACTCAGGGAGGAATAATAAATGCTTCTGAATAGGTCATTGTTTTCCTACCAGCTCAAGGACACACATAATTATTTTAGTAATGTCTTCTTTTTAACTAACTGTAACACTGATAGAGCAAATTAAGCAATTCCAAGCAAAAACCAAATTCAGCAGCAAATAATGTAGTGTAGTAACAAAAAAAAGCTGTTGTAGTTGATATCTTAACAGAATATTGTGATTGCTGGAAAATTATTGTAAATGTCAATAAAACATAAGTAACCATTTCTAGAAAATCTGGTTGAAACAGTCCCAGAACCTGTTTTAAATATGATGCAAAGGATATAGAAATTGTTAATAAGTTCTGTTACCTTGGTATTGTATTTACATCTGGAAGGTCTTACTCAGAAGCACAAAATGTACGTTCCGGACAATTTAGAACTAAAAGCATTATACAAGGTGAAAGGTTACTTATACAAATTTTCAAATATCCCTGTTAGTCATTTACTAAATTTGTTCGTTAAATTAATATATCCAATTCTTAATTATGGACAAGAAGTATGCGATATAACACTTCATTACAAAGTGAGAGAGTTCACTTACAGTTTTGTAAACAAATTTTAGAGGTTAAGAAACAAACTCAAAATGATTTTGTTTATGGAGAATTAGTTAGAATGCCATTACAACAATGGCAATATATTGGTACATAAAAAATTAGTAAAAAATTGTAAAAAGTGATAGCTCGAAAGACACAAAGATAATTTTCTTCTAATTCTCTTCTTGGGCTCATAAGGTCAAAGCTATATTGGAAAACCTTGTTTTTTACTACGTTTCGTTAAATCAGGGAGTAGAAAATAATAAATTGTTTATAATTTAGTCTCTTTAAACAAAGGCTGTATAATTGTTATATACAGACTTGGAATGATCAATTACAAATGTCTTCAAGAGCCACAAGTTACAGACTGTTCTCCTCTTTTGAATTTAAGTCATATCTAGACACAATAACAGTAAAGAAGTTCAGAACTGACCTCACCCATTTAAGACTCTCTTCGCATTCACTTTGTATAGAAACACGTAGATATTCAAAACTAATTAGCACTCCTATAAATGAACTAAAATGCCCTGTCTGTTATATTTTAGAAGACAAATACCTTTTGTTTTTCAATGCCCTCTTTATGCTGAATATCGTTCAAGATACATACCATCTTTTTTTGGAAGTGATATAATGTTCTTAAATTTAAATAATTAATGAAAACAGACAATGAAAGTTTACTAAATAGTCTAGCTATTTTACATACAAAGGAATGAACAAAAGAACTGACTGTATGTAATAAATATTTGAGTAATACATAAAGTATATTATAGCTTCACATTGTAAATGTTTGGAGCTCTATAATATGATACTTATCTTTTAAAAATCTCAAATATTGTAGATATAACTAAAGCATGATTTCTATACACGTCTTGCAATTGGTTTTATCTATCAATATAAGTAGACATGAAGATATTGTATAAGCCACATGGTCTTTCATAGTCTGTTAATATTAATAAGCAATAACTGTGTGTATTCGCATGTATTCGTATAAAGTAGAAGCTAAATAGTAAAAATTTGTAATAAACTATATAAGGTGTTTTGTAAAACCTGCCATATTGACTTGTTTTTGAATGTAATGCTATGTATTATCTGTACTGACAGGCCTATAGGCCTATTGTACAGAATAAAGTATCTACCATGTACAGGTCGAAGACAGTTGTCTAGATGGTTGCTGTGGGCTGATTATGTCTGAATAAATACTCAGTAATAAATAATATAATACAGGTCTGGGTTTGTCATATGTACCTTACTATTAGTTATTTAATATATTACATGACAGTAATAAAAGAATGTGGAAGAGAAAGGGAAATGATCAGATTGGTATTTGCATTTTATTACGTTCTCTTTCTTCAGATTAGTGCTATTTATAGCTAAGCTTTCTGTTTAAGACTTAAGCATAGAAACAATACGAAAGGTTAACCTAAATATATGTCTGCATGTATCAAAAACTGAGTAGTTACTGTGTAATCTTATAGAAGCATTCAACAGGTTCCAATTAACTAAAATTTGACAAGTGCAGAATAAACAACACTTCTACACGATACTTAAGAAAGAAACAATAACAGTTTGGAAATACATATTTTTTCAAACAGAGAAATAAATGTTAATGATAATAAACAGGATTTCAAAGCACACCCCTGTTTCAAGGGACATCTCTTAAAAGCATCAATTTTAGAAAGCCTACAATGCGCACCATCTGAGCTTTATTAGATAATAGAGATGAAAACACTGTGTTATAATTGAAATAATGCATTAAATTTATTGGCAAGAGAACATGCCTACCAGCAATTTGCTAGAAAGGACAAAAGTTGTGCTTCTTTTGGACTTTGATCCTTATTAGATATCATAATAATGAGATTTTCTTTAAGATAATGACAGAAATGTTTCCTGCATTAAAAATTAATGTTGCAATATATTTTCAGTTTCATTATAATAATGTTCATTACAAGAATGAAGACATAGATATTGATAAATACACATGAAAGTTAAGGTGCTTTTTGGGGATTATAATCAAAAGGAGATAAAACAATTAACAGAAGTCATCACTGAAGCACAAACACTTTTGTTTCAGCATTGGTTGAGTTATCACAACAAGCTTGAATTGCCATACAGCAATGCACATATTATCAATAAAGCATTGATATAATTAATAATGCAATGCATATATTGTCAATTAAGCATGTACATATTGTCAATAAAGTATAATGCACATATTATAAATAAAGCATTGATATTATTAATAATGTATTGAATATATTGTCAATTTAGCATGTACATTTTTTCAATTAAGTATTGCACATATTGTCAATTAAGTATTGCACATCTTGTCAATTAAGTATTGCACATCTTGTCAATTAAGTATTGCACAATGTTGTCAATTAAGTATTGCACACCTTGTCAATTAAGCATGTACATTTTTTCAATTAAGTATTGCACATCTTGTCAATTAAGTATTGTACATCTTGTCAATTAAGTATTGCACATCTTGTCAGTTAAGTATTGTACATCTTGTCAATTAAGTATTGCACATCTTGTCAAGAAAGCATTGCAACTCTTGTAAAAAAAGCATTGCACAACTGATCAATAAAGCTTTGCACATGTCAATAATGCATTGCATATATTGTCAATTAAGCACAGTGCAGATTGTCAATAATGCACAGTACATATTGTCAATAAAGCACAGTACATTTTGTCAATAAAGCACAGTACATATTGTCAATAAAGCACAGTACAGATTGTCAATAAAGCACAGTACAAATTGTCAATAAAGCACAGTACATATTGTCAATAAAGCACAGTACATAGTGTCAATAAAGCACAGTACATATTGTCAATAAAGCACAGTACATAGTGTCAATAAAGCACAGTACATAGTGTCAATAAAGCAGAATACATATTGTCAATAAAGCATAGTACATATTGTCAATGAAGCATTGATCATATTGTCATTAAAGCATTGTACATATTGTCAATAAAGCACAGTACATATTGTCAATAAAGCACAGTACATATTGTCAATAAAGCACAGTACATATTGTCAATAAAGCACAGTACATATTGTCAATAAAGCACAGTACATATTGTCAATAAAGCACAGTACATATTGTCAATAAAGCACAGTACATATTGGCAATAAAGCACAGTACATATTGTCAATAAAGCACAGTACAAATTGTCAATAAAGCACAGTACATATTGTCAATAAAGCACAGTACATATTGTCAATAAAGCACAGTACATATTGTCAATATATAGTGTCAATAAAGCACAGTACATAGTGTCAATAAAGCAGAATACATATTGTCAATAAAGCATAGTACATATTGTCAATGAAGCATTGATCATATTGTCATTAAAGCATTGCATGTATTGTCAATAAAACATTGCACATTTTGTCAAATAAACAATGCTCTTTTCTTAGTAAAAGGTCTTCTCAACACAAGCTGACCCTGTGCACTCTTTACAAAAAGTCAAAATGGCATAAATACATTTTTAATTTTCAAGCAACAAATGTTTCATCTTACATCGACAAAAGTCTGAAATAGTATTATTAACCATTTTATTTTTACAAAATATTGATCAAAAATATGTGAAGCAATAATGGGTTTTACCAGTAATAAGTTCATAACATGTGGCATTTGTCACTGATCAACAGCAACAATGAAACCAATCAATAACGAAACCCAAACTGTCGAGACTGTAAGAGTTAGAGCATGTTTACAACATATATATCATGTAGATCTGAGAACTAACAAAACAATATCTACCATATAAATGATCCAAGCATGACAAAGGCAATCAAATATATTGACCAGTTATATCAAAGTATACAACCTAAAAGTGCAGTCTATCTATGCTTCTCAATATCAATCAAATATGTTAGGACTCTGTCTTAAGATATGACCAAAAAATGACTGGGTAGTTTGTTTTAAAAAAAGCAGCCATTCATCAAATGATGTTGGATATGTTAAGTGTATACCATTTTATCTATACTAAACAATTGGAACTATATATTGTGATAAATCTTTTTTAACATTCAGCTCTGCTTCAGCTGTATCTTTACAGTGATTATTGATTTTTGAAACTAATAATCTTTAAATACAGGGAGAAAACTTGTCTGGTTATATCCGGACATTGTCAATCAAACACCAAACTGTAAAACCTCTCTAATAATATTCACATTATTTTTCTGTTTAAGTACCAGCCTTCTTTTCTTATATTTTGTGTAAAATATTTTTACAAATAACATATATAGCTTGCGTATAATAACCCGGACTTGACCTTTATGCAAGAATATATTATCTATCGAATACGAATGCAAAATTAGTTATTGATAATGCAATCGCTGACAGTCGGGTATGTTTGCCGAGGTGGAAGGAAGGCGTGGTATTGATCGTATATAGGTGTGAGCTAGATCGTTAAAAGATGCTAATATTAAAGGTCAAGTCGGGGTTATTATACGCAAGCTATACACTGAAAACTGTATTTCATTAAAAAAAAAAAGGAAAAACTGTTAATTCTTATAAAAGGGTTCAATGGCTATAATCTGATCTTGCACAGAGGGAAAGTTAAAGCTGAAGTCTAGAAACACTTTAACTCTCAACTCTCTAATGTTACAGGTCTCAAATCAGTCCTTTATTTCAGTCCCTAGACAACGATCAACATTGCAGACTACAACATCACCATATATTGTTTTTATTTCCCATACATGTCTGTGCCCATAAAACTTAATGTGCAGAAAATGCTCACACTTTGATAAGTCGTACATTTGGGGAAGATATGGGATTGGGATTAGCCGGCATTTTGGCCGATACTGCGCAGCGACATTTCTATCATTAAAGCACAGGGGCACTTATGATGTGCCCAGGGACTGAACCCGGCCGGTCCATTATACTGACACCGACGAGTCAGGCGTAATGCTGTCCCCTTAGCCCCGAGCGTTAGGAGGGAAGCCACTACTACCAACTTTAAAGTCTTTGGTATGACCCGGCCGGGGATCGAACCCACCACCTCCTGATCCGCAAGCCAACGCTCTACCACCTGAGCTATTGCGGCTGGTTTGGGGAAGATATAAAACTGCACCTGAACAAATGTATAACATAGCCAAGGTGTATAAAAGTCATCTTTAAATGGCTCTATTGAGAAAAGAACATGAAATTCAGCAACAATTTGGCAACAATATTAGTTCAGCATCATCAGAAAACTTGAAAGTTTATATAAAAAATATGAATGAAGGGAAGTTTTTGAATGTAAAAACATTGCAGAAATTAACATGACATTAGCCAAATTTAATATTTAATTTATGGATAACACTCAAAAAAAATTAACAGAAAAATAAAAGTATTTTATCTCATGTGAAACAAACATTAGACAACAATATTCAAGGAAAGAGCAATCGCACTTCAAAACCTTAGTTAGTGTACTATATAGGTATTTAAAATCAGCTACAGAGTTTGATATGTTTCATCATAAAGTATTGATAGAGTAACTGCCTGTTACCATCAAACATTCTGTAGACAAAATGCAGAACATGTATACAATGGATGCATTTAAATATTAATGAGATCTCATCTGTTTAAGCCTGTCATGTCATATACAGCAGGATAATTCTATAAACAGATTTTGTCTGCGTCAAAACAACCAGTTACCCATGCCCTTTCTTTTCAAAAATATAAATACTTGCTTAAATACGGTATGTCAAACCTTTTGTTCTGGCTGCTTCAATCTTTAACAAGTGACAAGAACAATGTTTGGATTGACCTGTTCATGGATGACTGTAGTCTTAATACCTACTTTCTTTTGAAACTGTTTGTTCTCAAGATTTATAAGTTGATGTCGCACTGACTATGTCATCAGTGAATAGATTCTTTGACTGATCAACTGTTTATGTAAATGTAATATGACACAATTACAAGGTCTGCTATTTGTATTGCAACATATATTAAAATTTAAAAAAAATAACAACATAAGACGAAAGCATTAACATGTCAACCAAAAAATTGGCAAAACTAAGGGCTGACTGCTATGTTAAACCCGTTTACAGAGCTCAAAGCTTGCTCTTCGTAGTGGGGTTGTCAAATACAAACAGTGGAAAGAGAAATGATTTATTTCGAACCAAAAGTACAATTGATGATGATGGTGATGATGTATACTTAGACCTGAGTAATGATGTCATCAAGTACAAAATAAAAATGTCCACCTAGTATTTCGGTGAGAAGTATTATTGCCAGATCTTCAAGGAAAGTAAATATTTTAACCAAGAAGAAAGACCATGGAAAGGAGAATTATAAATGGCTATAGCATCATTTTCAGGTGTTCATGGAATTGAGGAACCAAAGTCCAGTGTCCAGCAAAGGAAAATACTTGTAACAATCTAAATCGGATGAATAAAATGACAACATAGTATTAATGCATGGAGCAATGTTTTATGATGACCACACTGCACAGGTTACATTGTTGTATTTACATGTTGTAAGTTATCTAAGTTGTTTCAGCGACCCCCGAGACATTCTTGCAGACACTCCACAGCCCAAGATTTGTCCTCTATCTATTATCTGCTAAACAATACATAGACATTGTCATACACTAGAATCACTATCAATCTATTCTGGACCAGAATGCTAGTATGTATGGTCCGCAAGTCTGGACTCTATTTGATGGGTAGTTGATTCAATGATAAAGAAGGATTTTTCTTGTGTATTATTTCACTGATATTATAATAAGACAGATCCTCTGCCTCATCATTTGTTTTTTGTTTATTTCTGCCACAAATGATAGAGTCACTGGTCTGGTCTGGTCAGACAGACTGATGTGGAATTTACAATGTTCTCGCTCAACACTGGAGTTATAAAGATTGGAATAGTGACTTAATGGTTTTGTCTGCTGATTTCTTATCATGAATAGATTGGTCGAATAACTGGACATGTTAACCATCCAGACAATGTCTAGTTGGTTGTGGTACCAACTGACATACATCATGATATTAACAGATGTCACCATTTAAGAATGTTTCATTTCACCTTTACAAGTAATACATCAGTGAAATGAAGGTTAAACTAAACAGAAGGGGTACCAATAATTAGCATAAGAAGCTATTGTCTACTAATAAAATGAATTTATAGATGAATCATTACTGCATCTCTTACTTGACAAGCGTTGTGGTTAATAGTTAAGAAACAAACTGAAAATTAAATTAAACAAGAGGGCTGTGGTTGCCCTTAATGGCTCACCTGATGACACAGGCTTTTAGTGGGCTTAAATCTGGCATCAAGTAATTAAGAGTTATTTACTTTAGAAATCTTTGGTGAAGATCGGTCACCAATAGTGTCGCCACTGGGTTGATAACATTTTCTAGAATTTAACCAAGTAACCTACTGAATCCAAATAACCCACTTCAAAACATATGTAAGATTTCATACTGGCAAAAATTCTGGCCAAGTTTGGTGAAGATCGGGCTATGAATGTGGCCTCTAGTGTGTTTACATGCTTTTTCTACGTTTTGACCTAGTGACCTCCTTTTTGATCCCATGTGACCCAATAACAAACTCGCTCAATATTTCATGCACACAAACATTCTGACCAAGTTTGGTGAAGATTGGGCCATAAATGTTGTCTAGTGTGTTCACAAGCTTTTTCTAAGATTTGACCTACTGACCTACTTATTGATCCCACATGACCCAGTTATGAACTCATCCAAGATTTCATGGAGGCAAACATTCTGATCAAGTTGGGTGAAGATTGGGCCATAAATGGGGCCTCTAGTGTGTTCACAAGCTTTTTCTAAAATTTGACCTACTAACCGACTTTTTGACCCCACGTGACCCAATAACGAACTTATCCAAGATTTCATTCAGAAAAACATTCTGACCTAGTTTGATGAAGATTGGCCTATAAATGTGGCCTCTAGTGTGTTCAAAAGCTTTTTCTAAGATTTGACCTAGTGACCTACTATTTGACCCTACGTGACCCAATAATGAAATGATCCAAGATTTCATGCAGACAAACATTCTGACCCAGTTTGGTTAATATTGGGCAATAAATGTGGTTTCTAGTGTGTTCACAAGCTTTTTCTAAAATTTGACCTAGTGACCTACCTTTTGACCCCAGGTGACCCAATTATGAACTCACCCAAGATTTCATGCAGACAAACATTCTGACCAAGTTTGATGAAGATTGGATAAAAACTGTGGCCTCTAGGGTGTTCACAAGCTAAAATTTTGACGACGCACGTTGGACTCCGGACGAAGCGGTATCACAAAAGCTCCCCTTGAGCATGTTGTGCTCAGGTGAGCTAATAAAAAACTGTTCTTTAAGATACAGTTTAGTTATTTACTAACACGGTGACATTATACATAAAAAATCTTAAGTAAATTTTCTTACTCAATTTATGAACATTTCACTTAATTTGAAAATAACTTGGTAATTTCTTAAATTAACTGATTTTGTGAATGAAGTTTAATAATTTTCCTTCTACTTATGCAAACATTTTAAGATTTTAAGCAAATGTCTCATTTTATGTCATAAAAAGTAACTAAGATTCTTTATGCATACAACCCCTAGACTTAATACATTCTCTTCTTTTATAAAGAAAATGTAATTTGGTGAAATTTCAAAACGCCACAGTTAACAATTTCAGATCTACTTACACCCAGCTCAAGTGACAATAATTAAAGTGAACTAAGAAAACAGTGGTAACGAACTGATTTCAGGTACAGAAGGAGTGGGTTGTCTATGTTATAAAAGTATTTTGTCCTTCTGCCAGCTTTTAGGAGCAAAATAAATGTTGAAAGTAATGTTAAGCTGACATCTACACAACCACATACTTAGACCAGAAAATAATCCAAGGACACTGCTAGCATAAAAAAGCAGCAAAAAAGACAATATTTGCCTAAGTACAAGAAATAGACACAAACTGGTAATTGCTTTGTATTATGTAAATGTGTTTGCTATTTTCAGATAATATCTTGATAGACAATGTTTAGTAAAATGTATATCTCAGTTCTGTATTGATGATCACTAAACACCATTGTTAAACACCAAATTATTACAGTTGATTTCAATTGTCATAAAATTGCATATTACCATGGTGTCCATAGTGACCATAAGAATATGTGATGCCATTTAACAAAACATGGTTTGTCGAAGGATGTACGAGCATGAACTAGCATTGTATTAGATGGCTGACATGAGTCTTCATCGAATACTTAAAATATTAAATGAATTGGCTGACACAATATAAAACAAGGTTCCCCCAAGATTTGTTTTGTTTCATCCAATTTGTTTACCGGTAATGTTTTTGGGGAATTCAATGAACATGAATTTCGAATACTTTCTTCCCATAACCAATAAATCAGTTTTTGTTTGTTTATTATTTATTGGGTTTATCGTCCCACCAACAGTATTTCAAAAATCAGTTTTTGCAAAATAAAATGTTTGAATTAAAATTAATAGTGCAGAAACTTTGCTATCGAGGCAATGTTATAGTGGAAGAAGGTGTCACCTAAAAAAACACAAATTGTGACAAAATAACAAAATAGTGGGGTATCAAAAAATAACAAGTGTTACTTAATGGATATGTATCAAGTTAGGTGAAAATATGTTTTTATAGTATATGGCTTTTTATGGCTGCAGGTATCTAATGGCATTGTACAAAAACTCATTAAAGCACAAGACCCATTTACATGTTATAAAAGTGTAGAAGTAGCTTACCGAAACTAGGGCTCCCTACCAGCATGCGTTATATATCAAATACGGTATTTTAGAATTTATATATGTATCAGATCAAACATTTATGTATCAGACAATTAAAAATATCGATCTTGAACAAAGTATATAAAAAAGAAAGACGCAGCTTATCTTTTTCTGAAAATGTTTCAAGAATACTCAAAGACGGTTTGAAAAATTCAGGTTGAGTTAGACCAAATTAGGTCTACCTTCATTTTCTGATAGCCTGGTGTTATGGTACATTCGGTTACATTCTCGGTTACATCCATCTGTACTACTGACCGAAAGGTAGGGCATCCTTGTTTTCAAGAGCAGTTAAGCATTTTCTAATTCTCTGCAAATATTTTTATCCTAAGAAATTTAAATTGGTAAACAGTATAGATCTTAGCATTTAATTCTCTTATATGGATTGTTTGAATTTTTGCAAAAGGATACTAAAATACATTTCACATTTCCATCTTTGTTTAAATATATATCTAAGATGTTATTTCTGAAGAAATGGTCTTCCGGTATTTGTTTTGACTTCTTGCCTCACAAAGTATTACACTTAAGTGACCCCCTCTCCCAATCAAGACAGATTCCTAGTTATCATCCAACTGGTAGCTGGAGCAAAATAAGTGTCTCAACCAATATCTATTTTGTATATATGGTAGTGAAATAGGTAGCAGAAGAGTTAATGTACAAGCACGCCATATATACATTAAATGACATCACCAAACTTGCTAGACTGCATAAAATTGTTGCACTTTTGATTTTTGTTGATACAAATCCTGTTTAAATGATGTTTAAAATTATTTACCTCAGCTAATAACACACTGCTTGCTGTTTTATTAAGAATATTTAAAACACGCACCATTCGGAACATGACAGGCCGATGGTAGGTACACTTTTCTGCGATTTGTGGAACTATAGATAGTTTCCATGTGATGTTATAGGCGCAAATTATACTGTAACTATATAGGCTCACACTAATAGGCAAACAATAAATAATGTCATATTTGGTCTTAAGCAGCCAACTTGATTTCAGCAGCAAATTTTAGGCTGTCCCTAGGGTGGCTGCTTAATACAAGCATTGCTGGTCTCATTTTGGCTAAGTAAAGACTTTATCATTTGGGCAGGGGGATGTTAGAACATTATATATTTTAGAAAGAAATGGAATATGTAATGCCTTATCCTTGTTCACTAATTTATGCTATAAAATATTAAATATGAGAAATGTGAAATCACAATGAGATGGCAAAAATACAGATCACCTTTTTTCATAAAGCAGAATAATATCTTAATGCTTTGGCCACGTCAGTAGCATATAAATATATTGTGGGATTGGGATTGGGATTAGCCGGCATTTTGGCCGATACTGCGCAGCGACATTTCTATCATTAAAGCACAGGGGCACTTATGAGGTGCCCAGGGACTGAACCCGGCCGGTCCATTATACTGACACCGACGAGTCAGGCGTAATGCTGTCCCCTTAGCCCCGAGCGTTAGGAGGGAAGCCATTACTACCAACTTTAAAGTCTTTGGTATGACCCGGCCGGGGATCGAACCCACGACCTCCCGATCCGCAAGCCGACGTAAATATATTGTTTTAACACCAGAGAACGAATTTTCTCATTAATAAACACCATGTAATAATAGAAGGAGTGTATTAATTACATTATTTGCAATAATTTTTAATAAGTTTTTAATTTGTAAACACAAGAAAAAAACAATAATAAACATATGTATATTTTAATTTATCATGATATATCAAATATCGATCACTTTGTATTGATACTTGTATCGTATCAATAATTCTGACCGATACGGAGCACCAACAGAAAGTTTAATACTTCTAAATATTTGCAGTAAATGTATGTCAGAAACATACTTAGACAATTGTTTACCCATTTTACCAATCTTAACAAAAGGAGAAAGACACTTATAATATTAATTATACTTTCCAAAATGTAGAAATGATTCATTATCTGCAAGCTGTTAAAGGAAACTTGTCAATGCCCCTAATGGTTTTTCTAAAAGCATTAATTTAGAAAGCACCAAACGCATCTTCAGAGCTTCAAAGATAATAGAGTTGAGTGCATTTTGTTATTGTAGAACTTTAAAAAAAAAAGAAGAGAAAATGTGTTCAAAGGAGAAAAAGACAAAAAAATGTGGTTCATAATAGACTTCCTTCCTGAAGCCTCATCTTGCTAGAAATGACATTACTTCCTTTGCTTTTCAACTGTAATCCTCCTTAGTTTTGACAATATTAGAGAGAGTTTTGAGGGTAACAGCTAAAAGGTTGTTAAGGAGGATTGTCAGCTAGTCCTATGAACGTGAGGGATTAAAGCTTTTAAATTGGATAGTTATTGGCTGTAATCAAAGAAATTGCATGTGACAAGAATGATAACATGGAAATTTGTCCATTTACTTCTAGCAAAGCTAGTAAAGGCAGTTCCAAGTAAACCTACTTCAATTAAATACAGCCCCAACATGCCAAAATATACATACTGGGTCAGAATCATTCTTATACATCAGTAAAAATGCATCCATGGTAATGAGATTTAACCCTTATTTAGCCATTATCATAGGGCAAAAACTTAACAGTGCGACCACCATGGCTCACAAGATAATTATTACCGTGCTTTACAAGGGCAGTTACAAGTTAGAGGTGCAGATGATAACTTACAGCTATTTCACTAATGGTGGGGGGTTAAGGGCACACAACTCTTGTTGGGGTGCAGATGATATTTTACAGCTATGTCACTAATGGTGGGGGGTTAAGGGCACACAACTCTTGTTGGGGTGCAGATGATATTTTACAGCTATTTCACTAATGGTGGGGGGTTAAGGGCACACAACTCTTGTTGGGGTGCAGATGATATTTTACAGCTATGTCACTTATGGTGGGGGGTTAAGGGCACACAACTCTTGTTGGGGTGCAGATGATATTTTACAGCTATTTCACTAATGGTGGGGGGTTAAAGGCACACAACTCTTGTTGGGGTGCAGATGATATTTTACAGCTATGTCACTAATGGTGGGGGGTTAAGGGCACACAACTCTTGTTGGGGTGCGAAGATATTTTACAGCTATTTCACTAATGGTGGGGGGTTAAGGGCACACAACTCTTGTTGAGGTGCAGATGATATTTTACAGCTATTTCACTAATGGTGGGGGGTTAAGGGCACACAACTCTTGTTGGGGTGCAGATGATATTTTACAGCTATTTCACTAATATTGGGGGTTAAGGGCACACATCTCTTGTTAAGGTGCAGATGGTATGTTACAGCTTTATCACTAATGGTATGGGATTAAGAATATTATAAATCTATATACTAATATAAATTAATGCAGCAGCTGAAATTCCTTGTTTGAGCAAATGTCAGGCCAGATCATTTTAATATTAAACTGTATACTGGCATTCCATGTAAAATGGTATATTTGCCATGTTTTTTTTACAAATGCATTAAGAACTATGAACACTGATTGTTTCCCAACAACATATGGATAAGAAAGCCAATCCCTTTCAATCTTTTTCGAATGGATTTATTCCATGCTTGGTTCCTATGGGATTCTAAAACAAACTACTTTTCTACAGATTTAACCAATATCAGTACATAAACATCGTAAGTGTTATTGGGAGATAGGGGAATAAATGAAACAAAACAATTTTCTGAAAGTACTCTAGATACAATTTTACTGAGGAAAAATACAAAATGCATCAGTATTAATGTTGGCAATCTGAAAGAAAACTGCTTGAAGATTACAAGCATATTACCTGTTAACAATAAATGCATATCTAATGTTTAATGGAATTGTGGGTATCTTTTAGGACTTAATATTTCATTGTGAGTAGCTTCAACTTCATGGCAGTTCAGATAATATCTGAGAGTTAATATTTAAAGTGAATTAAGACTTAAGACAAGTAATTCATAACATTGTTTTGATTTACATTCTTTTAAGCCAACTTTCTACATTAAAATCGGGTAACTTTCTAAATTATTATCTCCTAACTTTCTACATAATTATCTGCTTAGATCTAATCTTACTGTGCTTACATTACATTTGTTACTTAAGAACATTAAATTAATAGTTATCTACCCACATCTTCATACAGAATAGTTTGGGTTTTTTTGTTTATGTTACATCAAAATGACACAATTATGGCCCTATATTATACAGCTTACAACCAGTGATGTTAAGACTTAATACAGTTGTTAATATGTTGGCCTAAACCTCATAGAACAAGCCTTGCAGACTTTGAATAAATAGCACAATTAATGTTTCTCGTAAAAGGTTTGCCCTAGCTTGATCAAGATGTGCTTAGCAGGCTTGGAGTTATACAAAAGTTAATACAAAAGTTACTGTTAATTGTTATATGTAATAAGTTTGACTAAGTATATTCAAGATGTACTTAGCAGGCTTTAAGATAATACAAAAAAATAATGTTAATTGTTGTATGTTATAAGTTTGCTTAAGTATATTCAAGACATGCTGAGCAGGTTTAAAGTAAATACAAAAGTTAATGTTCATTGTTATACGTAATAAGTTACTTAAGTATATTCAAGATGTGCTTAGCAAGCTTAAAGTTAATACAAAAGTTAATGTTAATTGTTATATAGAATAAGTTAATTAAGTATATTCAAGACATGCTGAGCAGGTTTAAAGTAAATACAAAAGTTAATGTTCATTGTTATACGTAATAAGTTACTTAAGTATATTCAAGATGTGCTTAGCAAGCTTAAAGTTAATACAAAAGTTAATGTTAATTGTTATATAGAATAAGTTAATTAAGTATATTCAAGACATGCTGAGCAGGTTTAAAGTAAATACAAAAGTTAATGTTCATTGTTATACGTAATAAGTTACTTAAGTATATTCAAGATGTGCTTAGCAAGCTTAAAGTTAATACAAAAGTTAATGTTAATTGTTATATAGAATAAGTTAATTAAGTATATTCAAGACATGCTGAGCAGGTTTAAAGTAAATACAAAAGGTAATGTTCATTGTTATATGTAATAAGTTACTTAAGTATATTCAAGATGTGCTTAGCAAGCTTAAAGTTAATACAAAAGTTAATGTTAATTGTTATATAGAATAAGTTAATTAAGTATATTCAAGACATGCTGAGCAGTTTTAAAGTAAACACAAAAGTTAATGTTCATTGTTATACGTAATAAGTTACTTAAGTATATTCAAGATGTGCTTAGCAAGCTTAAAGTTAATACAAAAGTTAATGTTAATTGTTATATAGAATAAGTTAATTAAGTATATTCAAGACACGCTGAGCAGTTTTAAAGTAAATACAAAAGTTAATGTTCATTGTTATATGTAATAAGTTACTTTAGTATATTCAAGATGTGCTTAGCAAGCTTAAAGTTAATACAAAAGTTAATGTTGATTGTTATATAGAATAAGTTAATTAAGTATATTCAAGATGTGCTCAGCAGGCTTAAAGTAAATACAAAAGTTAATGTTAATTGTTATATGTCATAAGTTTGACTAAACCTGATCAGACATGCTCAGCAGGTTTAAACTTACATGTTTGTTGTTATTTAATCTAGAGGCACTCTCAACAGAATATAACCAAAATATTGTTATTGCCGCGCATGCACACAGCATCAATATGTAATAATTACTTGAAAAGTCCTTTGGATGTTGTTCTATAAACAAGTTTAGTGCAGCACTTTCATACATAAAATTTCATTTATTACTCAACTTTGGAGAATATCAGAAAGAAATTAGATTATAGTTTAAAATGTTGCTATAATTTTACTTGTCACTTTGAAATTGTTAATGTTATATATGTGTGTATATGATTTGCTTAATTTAAACTGGATCTGTTATGACAATGTGTTATGTACGAGTCAAAAAATATGCTGTATTCTATTGTTTGCTTTAGACATTTTCCCATGCATCCAAAGACAATTTGTTATTGCATATAATTTGAAGAAATGAAAACTTGACAGCATTGCAAGTCTTTTAATAACAACAAGGGTTAGCTGTTTCTTGGTCGGTTTGTTGTTTGGCAAAATGTTCAATTGTTGAACAGGATTATAATACATGTATTAAGTATAAAGTAAAACTGTTCAGAAACAAAACTCAGGATCAAAGAAACATACTGTCAATGGATATATCACCTACACAATTCAATGTCATAGCAATGGTTTTAATGTCAAAGTAAAGGTTTTAATGTCATAGAAATAATTTTAACATCATAGTAATGGTTTTAATGTCATAATAATGGTTTTTATTAATGGTTTTTAATGTAATAGTAATGGTTTTAATGTCACATTAATGGTTTTTAATGTCATTGTTATGGTTCTAATGTCATAGAAATGAAATTGTATTCATGTCAAATTAATGGTTTTAATGCCAAAGAAATGATTCAAATGTCATAGAATGGTTTTATTGTCATAGAAATGGTTTTATAATGTCATTGTAATGGTTTAAATGTCATATTGATGTTTTAATGTCATAGTAATTGGTTTTAATATCAAAGTAAAATGTATAAAATACAAAAAAACAACCAATTGTTTTAAATACACAGTCATGTATTAGCAAAGAATAAGTCTTAATAACAATGACATTCAACCAGGATTTTCATACAAATCAAAAACTAAGAGACTGCACTGATAAATCTGATCCAAGAACAAATCACACTTGAGAGGAATGCTGTAGTACTTTCTTCACAAGCATTGCATGCTCAAGTTAATTAAGTTGTGCCTCCTTTAATAATTAATGTTTGTTGCATGACCTGAGAGATTAATTCTTTTCCAATTATTTACCAGATCCGTTAGTAAGGTTCAGGAACAAATGAAGAGGGTCATTCCCCTTTTATCTAAGATAAGAACCATTTAACCATTCAGTAACACAACCAATTACATACAGATGCCATGGGTTTGAATCATTATCATGATAAATATCTTAATATGCAGAACAAAACTTGTCATTTACATATGATCTATATTTTAATATCTTTAAAAATTAGACATATATATATAATTTATTTTCTTTGTAAAAAGATATTGCAGTAAATATTTGTGTATAAATATATATTGGCCTCTGCATTTAAATTTAAACTTTGAATTTATGTTTTTTTAATACTTAGTAAGTTGTGGAATGCATTTTAATTTTTCGTTTCATATTACTGTACAAGTGTCAGTCTTATAACTGATGGTTACATTCTTGTTGTATCAGCATGCAGTATGCCATGTTGTCATGATTAGCAACTTCATATTCTCATCAAAAAATAAACTTTTGTTCCGTGATATATATGGTGGACCTTATTCTACACAATATGGTGCTGACATTGATCTACACAATATGTTGGCTGACCTTGATCTACACAATATGGTGGATGACCTTGATCTACACAATATGGTGGCTGACCTTGATCTACACAATATGGTGGCTGACCTTGATCTACACAATATGGTGGCTGACCTTGATCTACACAATATGGTGGCTGACCTTGATCTACAGTTTAGTGGCTGACCTTGTTCATCACAAAATGGTGGCTGATCTTGATCTACACAATATGGTGGCTGACCTTAATCTATACAATATGGTGGCTGACCTTGATCTACAGTTTGGTGGCTGACCTTGATCTACAGTTTGGTAGCTGACCTTGTTTTTCACAAAATGGTGGCTGACCTTGATCTACAAAATATGGTGGCTCACCTTGATCTACAAAATATGGTGAATGACCTTGATCTACACAATATGGTGGCTGACCTTGGTCTACACAATATGGTGGCTGACCTTGATCTACACAATATGGTGGTTAACCTTGATCTACACAATATGGTGGTTAACCTTGTTCTTCACAATATGGTGGCTTACCGTGATCTACACAATATGGTGGCTGACCTTGATCTACACAATATGGTGATTGACCTTTTACCTACACAATATGTCCAATCAAATCATGATGAACAAGCAGAAAATATAAATAATAGAAATACCTTTATCCTTTTATCTTCCAAATATATCAACTATATTGAGTTTTTGCCTATCTTTGTTTCCAAATTAAATGACATATCGTGACTGTCCTTCATGCTGCATGTGCCCAAGGTTCTGGGAAATGAAGTAAGGGGCTACTAAAGATATGAAGGATTTAAATTCAATCATATTACATTAACAATTACATTGTTAGAATGTGAAATAATCTGTGTCCTTAACATGATTTGGCCACCATCCACTGCCAAGAAAAATTAAATTATAAAAAAAAAATTAAAACAATTTCTGCTTTTACAATGGATTGCTTTAATGATTTATACATTTTATATTAAATAAACCCTTTCTACATCAATTATTTCTTGAAAAAATACAATGCCAAATATCTCTCAGAAAATCTCTGACAACAACAATAAAGTTTATAAAATCATATTATATAACATATAATGATAAATAATGAACATTTCAAAAGAATAAAAAATAATAAAAACAACAAGAATATGAGAAACACCATGGCAATACCACTACCAATCGTCCACACTGGTCAAATGCATAAGATGTACGTGTCAATGCAAGTCAACTATAGTGTCAGATGTACGTGTCAATGTAAAAATATATGACAAAGTCCAATGAGCATTGCCACATATACCAAACTCCGAAAAGGCACAGAACAAAGGTATTTCACATGCAAGACACCAAATAGCGTAATGTTCTGTTAGCAAGAAAAGTAAAAGTAAATTCAATACTAGTAGTTGTAACAACTAAACATCATGAACAGATGTGCCATCAAGTTTTTTTTACAATAGGTAAATAAGAAAAGGTCCTATCAAAATTTTCACAGATATTTAAATTTTATCTACCTGCAGACCAAGGCAGACAAGGTAAATGTAAATGTGACAAAAAACACAGAGACGAGACATAACACACAAAAAGAAAAACCATCAGTTACCGCCTTGGATCGGTCAGTCGGCAAAAGGGCCAACTGGGGTGCTTAAACCTGGTTTGTGGAGCGCTCCAACCTCGCACTTCCTGACGGTTTTTCTATCAAACAAACAGTGTAAATAAAAGTATCCTGTCAAAGTGACACAACTAACAGTAAGCACCTGCATTGGGAGTTAAAACAGATATAATGAACATATTTACAGTATTTACAGTAGATAAAAGCCTCGGCAACCAAAAAATTCCAAATGAGAGAGTAGTTTAAAATAAAATAAAGCAGTACAAAAAATACAGACAGAACCAGAAATGTAAATTACTATATACAATATCAGGCTATGTAAATGCACACCAGTACCAGTAATTCAATTTCATCGTCTACTTTTATACAAAATTTGAACAAAAGCTGTTTAAAGCATTCCAATTCATTCTAAGCGTATTTTCAATTCTAACAACATCCAAACAGCAATGAAAGACATGTAAAATTCAAGGACATGAGTGCAAATGTTATGTTCCTTCCTTCACTTTTCTTCTACTTAAAACACAGTGTTCTTAATTAATCTGTACTTTGCTTTCTTTTTTCTCAATAAAAATGAAGATCAATGTAATTGTTTCTAATAAAAATATTTTCTGCTGTTTAACTAAACAGGACCTGGAGCTTAATTTAATAACCTCAACGGAAAATTAACTTAGTTGCATTTTATCCTTCCATAAATGGCCTCATTACCTTGATTATTTTGCAAAGACCAATCAAACAAGCAATATTTTGTTTGATTAGGTCTTAATCTGATAGGAACTGACCAGACTTGGGCAAAGAATGAAGGTCTGGATCTGAGAGCTCACAAAAGGTTTCAAAGATATAGGTAGTTCAATCCTGAAATCTTAGTGCTTTATGGACAATATAATATACATGTACTTTCAAGGTTTTGCTGCTTGAAAAAATATGTAATAAAAAAAAAAGACAAACTTCATTAAATAATTATGAATTTGTAATAAATAAGTAATAGAGAATACAGAATGTATACACAAGTCTTTTTAGAGCAGAAACAACGAAAAAACTGTATACTTTATACTTGAAATTTGTAATAAAATATTAATTTTAGGATTCTTTTAAATATTCAAGCAATCGATCCAATTCCTGAAAAAAAATTACAACACTTCTCAAATTAGATACCAGCTTATTAATTTTCAAGCCTGTTATTCATTTTTGGACTGTTTCATTGTAAGAATTGAAGAAGTGACAAAATAGTAAAATATAATTATATTTCAAAGAAGTTTATGTTTATGGGGTTTATCATCCCACCAACAGTATTTCAGTTAGCTAGAGACGGTGTCCACTTGAAGCAGATATAGTGCTGCCTTCACTGTGTAGAGCATTATTTTGTAAACATCTGGCATGATACCACACCCAGTCACATTATCCTGACACCGGGCAAATTAGTTGTGGAACTACCCTTACATTTGCTTGAGCGTTAGCAAGGGAGCTATACCACTGCCATTTTTATGACTTTGGAATGAACTGGGGGCCTCTGGTACCTGGAGCTGACGCTCAACCAATTGTGCTACCAGGTCCTGTATATTTCTAAAAAGTATTCAATTACATGGGAAAACAATACATTAGCATATACAATGTTCCAATCCTCAAACAAGATATAAAATTATCTTCTTTTGTCTTTAGAAGAAACTGTATCAATTGTAAAAGTGTGCCCTATTTTTAAGGAATTGGATTACATTCTGAACAAAGACATTAAACACCCATGGAGGTCTTGGTATTCCATCACTTTAAACTCTTAGACTGCTAAGAATAGATTAATGATGTTTAGACAAACAGTGTACAATCAAACCAGACTTTTCCCTGCTGGTCAGTATCAGATCTGGGTCTACACTATTAACTGATAAGTTTCTATTAATATGTCTAGGTATAACTGGGTGAAGTTGTAAGCTAAACGTAAACAATCAGCTTGGATTCTTCTCAAGAGCAGCAGGGTTAGAGTGTACACAAGAACCCCATACATCACATAGTTGGGGGTGTTAATTACCATGTAAAATAGTCCTGTAGGATTAAATGGTGAGAGTCTTGGACAAAATGGTGCTCATGGTGACGACCTGTTTATGGTGGCTGCTCACTATTTCAAGAAGCAATGGTTTGCAAAAAAGTTCACATTAAGGGCATTTTATTTCATGTAAATAGATGACATTTCAGTCTTTCTTCTAATGAAAATGATAGCAAACACAGGAAATAGATGACATATGGAGCTGTGGCGGTTTTGCAGATACTTGCTCAATTGAAGTGTAAAATTAAACTGATATTTTCCCTTGTCGGATTTAGATACAAATGTTTTTCCCAAGATATAAGAAAGTCAATACACAATGTCTGATTATTATTTAAGATTGCTTTGTCTAAAAAAAAAATGAAGTAAATACATTCAAATATCTGTTATATATAACCTAAGAGATGTTGTAGTCATAGTTATACTTTCTTCATAATAAAGACACTAATTGCAAAACATATTTGAGAAACGATATGCTTATGAGCATTACAAAGTCATACTAACAAAGCAAAATAAAAAACTAACAAAGCAAAATAAAAATACAAGTGCTTACTTTGTCAATCGTAATTACTCTAGCTGTTCAAGTATTTTTATAAAGTTTTGGAAAATAGTGTAGATCCAGATCAGCCAGATCCCTGAAACCCTCTCATGTAACAAATTTTTACAAGGTGGTATCCCACAGTTTGTTTGTTTATTGTTTATTGGGTTTATCGTCCCACCAACAGTATTTCAGTTATCAGGAGATGGTGTCCACTTGAAGCAGATATAGTGCTGCCTTCACTGTGTATAGCATGCCGTGAACACCTTGCATGATACATGTACCACACCCAGTCAGTCATTATCCAGACACTGGGCCAACCAGTCGTGGAACTACCCTTATATTTGCTTGAGCGTTAGCAAGGGAGCTATACCACTACCACATTTTTAACGACTTTGGTATATCGCGGCCCGGGATCGGACCCGGGGCCTCCCGTACCTGGAGCCGATGCTCTACCTATTGGGCTACCAGGTCCGGTCCCACAGTTTGGACCATTTCTTTTCCTCAAATAACCAAGTAAGTCATCGTTACCTGAAAAGGCCCTGCAAAAATGCTGTTCATTGATGCTCTAGATCTGTGTGAACAATCAAGTATAAATCCCCAGCCATCATTTCAAACAGGTATTTCCTATCTGAGCGACACTGCAAAGATAGATATACTTTCAGACTAAGGAAACCAGATGACCACCTAGTTTTAGGATAAAATTATATTGTTTATATGTGAAATCTTCTTCGAAGTCATTATCTATTTTTAGCAGTGACCACTATCATGCTTTTTATAGAGTTGAAAAAAAAATAACATAATTTTAGAGTATTTTTTTCTTGATTGTTACTGTCTTTTAATACAGTTAAGTGTTCAAACTAATCTTTATTTAGACCTAATTAAGTATTACTTTATGCAGAACAAATGCCCAAACCCACTAAAGCAGTGGTTAGATTTTGTTACATATATTTGATATCTAGGCAAACTCTCTTAAAAGCTAAAAGTTTGTTGGTGGGACATACAATACAGCAGAACAAAATATTCATTTCTATATGACAAACAATGGAAATGAGTTGAAACAGAAGCTGGCCAGCCTAGAGTTCAAACAAAGTTTTCTTCAGTAGTCTGACTCTACCATCCCTGTGTTCATTAAAGAGGCTTTGCTGAGTGTATTTACTCTCTGGGACAGCCTTAAATTAATTCAATGACAAGAGATCACAGAATATTTGCATGATTGTTGCAAGCCTCCAATCTCCTACTTAGCTGGTGCCAGACACATTGGGCTCTGGTATCACACTAACATCTACATGTAGCTCTCTCTGCACACTGTCTTCATAACCCCAACCTTGCTACAATTTTTGATAATCAAAACTGAGTCATTAGTTACTTGATTACAATGTCATTGACAGATTGTATACAACACTATAGACACAAAGCATAGTGTTGATCCTGACCAGAGAGCTCCTTGCAGATATACACTACCCTTCTTTTTTTTTTTACTTGGCAGGCTAAAAGTTAGTACAATGAATGCTAGCAAAATGCTCTCAGAAAAAAGATAAATGACAACTTAGCATGTATGAGATACATAAGTGGGTAGTTTTGTAATATACTGATATTAGAAAATACATTTTTGTGTTTTGTGTTTACTATCTCTTGTCATGTTATAGGTGACTATATCTTCCTGAGTCCATAATGTGCTACAACCTGTCAATAATCATTAGAGACCTACATGCAACAGTTACATGGTATATTGTTTAAATATATTGTCTTCATATATATGTTTATATACATGAATAGGATTGAGCAACAAGTTATAACGAGTTTTATCAAATGGCCTCCCTTTAAATTTTACATCAACATGACACACTAGGATATGAGAAAAAATACATGTTATTACATGTAGTTGATACAAACATAATTAAGATTATGATAACAGATTTTATTGAAATAAAAATAAAGATAAATTGTGTAAAGATAACATGTGTAAGCGTTCTGGTGACTCTAATTGTTTTGCAACATAGATTATGTAGAAGTTTGTTGGGTTTATCATTCCACCAACAGTATTTCAGTAATCTGGAGATGGTGTCCACTTGAAGCAGATATAGTGCTGCCTTCACTGAGTATTGTTGTATAGTGTTCAATTTTTTGTGGCAAATAATGCAGATCCTATTCTGAATATTCCCAGTGGGAAGTGCCTGCTCTGGATCTGGACTGTTTGTGCTGGATTGATCAAGGGACATCGTCGGATACCCACGGTTGATTCTATTACGTTACTCTCCATTCATCACCCATTGGCAAATTGCTACTCATTTTGTCGCTTTGTTTACTATGAAATGCCGCAATCCGATTGGTTCGCTGAGACCATCCAGCGAATCTGCAAACCAATCAAGTTTACGTTTTCATACCACTTCGATAGCATTGTCGTAAGTTTATTTACGCACAAATTACAAGCAACGTAACTGTCTTCATGGGCAAGGATACCGATTTTGTTTAAAACCGACGTGTATTTTTCAATACTTGCTGGAGTGCCCAAAGATCTGTAAAAACATTTGTCGCAGATCGCTGACAGACATATTTTACACTTGCGATGCGCTGTACCGGTCGCCATGTTTACGTTCTCAGGTCACTGTATTGATCTTCCGATTGAAGAGTATTTAATTTTGTAACCTATCATCTGATTGGATAATGTCTGTTCTGTTCTATTCAAACAGAACAACGAAATGAGCAGCAATTTGCCCACGGGTGATGAATGGAGAGTAACGTAATAGAATCAACCGTGGGTATCCGACGATGATCAAGGGAGAGGACATGAAACATTCACATAATAGCACCATACACACATACTTTACTATTGTGATATTAATGTGATAGTGATGATGCTAATTTTTTAGGAGGAAAGGGAATAGTGTTAATAAAGTTGATGACAATGGTGTTAGTAAGAGAGCTGTTGATGATGAAATTATTAATGATATAGTATAGTACTGGCATGATTGTTCATTTAGATGCTGAATATGGTTGCAGCTTGGGTGATTGTAATTCAATGGAGTATAACATGGTGGTAATACCAAATACAAAGTGGAAACAGGTTGTTTTAACTTTATAAAAATGCCCATTCCTTTATCTGAAAAATCCCTAAAATAAAGCACTGAAATTATTCCTTTTATAATAACAGGAAAAAAATGCTAACAGCTGTCAGACAAATGGTTGTTAACAGAACTACGGACCACAGAAACGCAAGTAATTCAAGAGTGTCCAATTTAGACGGGACAGGACAATAACACATTTTGCAAGCATCCCAGTTTCCATTAACAAGAATAATCTGACTGACATCTTTTGTTTATGCATTCTCTGAATTTCTTCCTTATTTCAGTGTCATTCAATATAAAACTCATTGAGGTTTAAATTTACAAAGAATGTAATTACAAAAGAGTTCCATTATATTAATGCAATTTCAAACAAACAAGAAAATCAGTTAAATTAAAAGAATGATAAAGAAAACCAATCAAATATATTACAATAGCTTCAGATTCAAATAAACAAGATAGCAACAAGTCCTGGAGTGCTGAAGCCTTAAACTATACCATACAAAAATGAAGGTGATTATGAAATAAAATCAATATTGCTTATTCTCAGAAGAGCCCTAGTCAGTTTATCTGCCAGATTGTCCTGTCAAAGTTATATTAAACACACACCAGAATGATAGGCACACCATCAACATTAGATTGTTTGCCTGCTGAGCACAAATTTATCAAGTTTAGAATATATCGTAAATCCAGATCAGCCAGCTCCCATTGATCAGGACCGACACTCTTTGCTGCTGAGTGTCAAGAAAAATGTCTTGATTCTTAATTATATATAGCTGAAAGCAATTAACATATATATTAGATTGATTATTAAATACAGCATTATAAGGATTAACAAGAGACTTACATAGGATAGCAATGTACCATTTTAACACTTCCATCATAGTTTGACTGAAGCAGAAGGCTGTTCAAAAGTTAACATTATTTTCCCAACTTTTTAAAAATATTTAAAGAAGAAAAAATATTAAGAACATGAGGGCCATGATGGCCCTTAATCGTTCATCTGAGGACCTGTGAATAATGGTACAGAAGTTTATCACAGATGTACTGAAATGTGGAGGAGTCTACAATTGCTTAAAAGTTTAAGAATATTTAAGTACTATAACACCTTTAATCAGTGTTAATATGTTAAAAATCATAGAAAATTAAAAGTTTGTCTCATTTCAGAGACCACACAAAAATATACATCAAGACTCTATTTTGAAAAACAATAAATAATTTCAACATAGAAGATTCAACTTCAAACAAAAGTGTATATAACAGATGTATTGTTATTACAAAATTTATATCACAGATGCTTTTTTTATGACAAAGTGAATATTATAGATGTTGGGTTATCACAAAAAAATTTCTTATTTTGAGTAATGATAAGAGTAATTTGCAATGTATCACCAAGTTGTGAAGTTTACTATCTGTATTTATTTATTTATCAATAGCCGTATCCTTATATGCTAGATGTGTAATATCAGTACTGTATGTGCCTATTAAGGCAACAGATAATCATGTTTTGTATTTTTATATTATATATACACTGAAATAAGGAGATTTCTCTTGTTTGCAAATCTTATAGATGAAATAAAATATGTATAGCTACCATACAAGGTAGATTCATGATAGTATTGAGGAATACAGCCTGGTGTCTAGTCATTCTTCATATGAATAAAAAATGGTATTAAAGAAAATTGGCCTATAAATGTGGTCTCTAATGTGTTCACAGGTTTTTTCTAAAGTTTGATCTAGTGACCTAATTTTTTGACCCCACGTGACCCAATTACATATTTATCCAAGATTTCATGCAGACAAACATTCTGACCAAGCTTGGTGAAAATTGGGCTATTAATGTGGCCTTTAGTGTGTTCAAAAACTTTTCCTAAGGCTTGACCTAGTGACCTGCTTTTTGACCCAACGTGACCCAGTTATGAACTCATGCAAGATTTCATGCAGGCAAAGATTCTGATAAAGTTTAGTGAAGATTGGGCCATAAATAGAACCTCTAGTGTGTTCAGAGGCTTTTTCTAAGATTTGAACTAGTAACCTACTTTTTGACCCCACGTGACCCAGTTATGAACTCAGCCAAGATTTTTATGCAGACAAATATTCTGATCAAGTTTGGTGAAGTTTGGGATATAAATAGGGCCTCTAGTGTGTTCACAAGCTTTTAGTAAGATTTGACCTATTGACCTACTGTTTGACCCCATGTGACCCAATAACGAACGCATCCGAGATTTCATGCAGACAAACATTCTGACCAAGTCTGATGAAAATTGGGCTATAAATGTGGCCTCTAGTGTGTTCACAAGCTTTTTCTAAGATTTGACCTTGTGGCATATTTTTTGACCCCACATGACACAGTTACGAACTCATCCAAGATTTCATGCAAGCAAACATTCTGGCCAAGGTTGGTGAAAATTTGGCAATAACTATGGCCTCTCTCATGTTCACAAGATTGGTTTGGTAAGATTTGACTTGTCGATCTACTTTTTGACCCTCACGTGACCTGATAACAAATTTATTCAAGATTTCATGCAGGCAAACATTCTGACCAAGTTTAATGAAAATTGGGCCATAAATGCGGCTTCCAGCATTTTAAATACCTACCTAGTGCCTTGGCTTTTGACCCCACATGACCCAGTTATGAACTCATCAAAGATTTCCTGCAGGCAAACAATCTGTCCCAAGTTTTGTTAAAATTTGATAAAAACTGTAGCCTCTTGGGAGTCTACCAGCAAATTATCGACAACACACGATGGAAGAAGGGGTTATCAGAAAAGCTCACCTATAGGTAAAATGAAATTGTACTAGCTAATTATGAACAAAAAACGTTCTTGTCATGGATACAATTAAAATGAGTACCAACAGAGTTCATTATCTTTATATAACACAGATACAGACTGTTAATGTTTATTTAATGGAGGTACTAACATAATTAAGGTACAGATATCTAGTTGTATGCTATGTAGCAGATCTTATGGGATAAACATAATGGTTAAGGTAGTCATTATCAAAGAAATGTAAATTCTGGTTTTAAGAATAATCTCCCAATAATCTCTGAAAATGAATGTTTATAAAGTGCAACACTTCACAACCTACACCTGTCATAACTTCCATTTACACGTTTCTATGTATGCCATTAAATCTGTTATAAATACTGCATTCTGATTCCCTAAACATATATGTTTTTAATCCTTGTAAGACAATATGAATTATTTATAAATAGCAGTTTTACTTATCTGAAGAGAGCATTAATGTTCGAAGGTAACAGGATCTACAAGTAAAGATCGGCAGCAAATATCGCAGATCTTTCTAAAACAACTACCACGGGAACTCACTGAATAGGATCTTCACTAGTTGACTTAGCCAGATCAGATTGTTCCAAGCATGCTCAGAACTGAAGTATAACACAATGCTGTTTCAATAAGCCATAAATATTGGCAGTTTTGACATTTCCAGGACAGGAAAATTATTCCCAAAGCTCAGATCAGATTTCATACAATAAGAAGGACTAATAATGGAGCAAAAATACAGGTTTATTTTTATACATGTCAGCAATCAGACCCAAAAGACTGGTTGTCACATTTTTTTTATGTTAAATTTCAGTGAATTATGTCCAAGAAATATCTTGTTTAACAGTTACACTGTGAAATACAAATGTGAGAATTTTCAATTAGCATCTTTTTTCCCCAAAACTCGGTTTTAATAAGAATAAGATTTTAAACTGAAAAAAGGTATACATTTTCTTAAGAAACATCAAGGGCAAAAAAACAACATATCAAAGACATTAAAATTTGACCTAAAGTTAAGCAAGCCTCTTTTAACCCTTAGCTTGCTACATTTTGTTAAAAAAAAACATGCTAACTTCTCAGGGTTTTTAGCGTTAATTATAATATGTATGTAATATTTCAGGGTTGATATACCTATAAACAGAGACTTAGCAACAAATAGTGTATATCCTGATCAGACAGCTCCCAGTGGCTTATAAATATGCAAGTAGCAGGCTTAGAGTTAAAAACAATATGGCATAGATAAAAAAGAAAAAAAATGCCATCATCAATTAAAATTAGTTTCTTTGGAAGGAACCGAAATTTTATTATAATTACACTGTTTCATAAAAAAGTCCATGCAATCCACTAAAACCATTACACTACTTTGCAATCAAATTTAATATAAAAAAAATACTGTTACAATTTTAAACAATTGCATGATACTTTAAGTTGCCACCTTGCATTAAGCCATATGTCATCTTTATTCACACAAATATGATATATTGAGATTGGTTTCAATAAACATAATTCAAAGTTTTAGAGTCATGAAACAAATGTTAAATCTGTTAAAGTGTCCCCAGAGCAAATACCTGCTGGAAACATGTTCTGACAGTTCACTCTGAAAAAAATATTTTTTTAAAAAGAGAACAATGTTCCTAAGGAAAAGAAAACATAAACAAGTCAAGGAAAATGAAGAAATCCATTTGTTTGAAGTTTTTGCTGTTGCTCAAGCTTAAATTAAACAACTTCCAAGTTCAAAAACATCTTTTAAAAATCAAAATTCCCCAAGCTCGTTTCACTGATGGCTATATTTCCAATTAAATGGATTGGCCAACAATGCTGATAAAATTGCATGACTCTGTGAACATGCAAACACGCTGCAAATACACATCCATTTTTCAGAAAGGAAAATAACAAGGATCACTTGCTGCAAATGAAATAAAAAGAATTATTTTATTCATGAAAATAAATCATTTTTTGTACTGCTCTTTAAAAAACACTGCACATGTCGATTAATCTTATGTAAATGAGATCTGCCTGGTCTTCGCCTACACAACTTGCTGCCAAATGTCCATTTGTGTTTAAGTTAAGAAGGAAATCTATTATTATAAAAAGGTTTTTTCTCTCCTTAGTATCCAAGAAACCATATTAAACAAACAATTATGATTTAATGCAAAATTGATAAATGTTTTACAATACATAACATGAATGTATGCCCTGTGAAATAATAACAACAGTCCCATATTATAAAAAAACATTGTGTTGTTATAAAATTCCACATGTTAAATATAATAAAGATATTGGACTTGTATGCTGCCATATTAGAAATTACAAAAATAGAATGGGTTATCAAAAACTGTTACAAATGCAAGGTTAATGGTCCTCTTTGCAAGGAAAATATTTTTTTAAATCAAGAGTGGGAAACAAAAGAATCTCCGTAAACTGCCAAGTAAATGGGATGGGATGGGATTAGCAGGCATTTTTGCTGATACTGTGCAGCGACATTTCTATCATTATAGCACAGGGGTACTTATGAGGTGCCCAGGGACTGAAACCAGCCGGTCCATTATACTGACGACGACTCTGGTGTAATGCTGTCCCCTTAGCCCCGAGTGTTAGGAGGGAAGCCACTACTACCAAGTTTAAAGTCTTTGGTTTGACCTGGCCGGGGTTCGAACCCACAACCTCCAGATCCACAAGCCGACACTCTACCATCTGAGCTATTGCGGCCGGTCCAAGTATGTAAATCAAGAAAACAAAATATATTCATGTTAATAATCTTGTCAAAGTAATTTAAAGAAAAATGTTTGTTGGGTTTATCATCCTACTAAATGTATTTCAGATATCTGGAGATGGTGTCCGGTTGAAGCAATTATAGAGCTGCCTTCACTGTGCATACCATGCCTTGAACACCTGGCATGACATCACACCCAGTCACATTATTCTGACCCAGGGCCAACCAGTCCTGGAACTACCCTTATATTTGCTTGAGCATAAGCAAGGGAGCTATACCACTACCATTTTTAATGACTTTTCTAGGTCGCGGCCTTTGATCGAACCCTCCTGCACCTGAAGCCGATGCTACCTATTGTGCTACAAGGTTCAGTGTAAATAATGTTTATAATCAACTCTAACTCTAATTCTGGTAAGCACAAATTAATTGGACTTGGGCAAAATATGTTAATCTAGATCAGCCAGGTACCACTGCATGGGAGCTGTCAGTTCAGGATGTACATAATTTGCATGCTATGTTTTTGGCAGTACAAAATATTACTTGCTCCACAGAAATAGTGGTTTTCACAGTATGTCAAGACATTGCTGCACTCCCAACAGCAGTTGGAACTCAGGGGTGGCGAAATCTCAGAAATGTTTACTTGTCCACGGACAAGTGGTTATAAAAATGTACTTGTCCGTACCAATGCGCTACTTGTCTGTACATTCATTAATAAAAACACATTTTAACAACAATGATTTAATAATCACTTAAATCTGTTAAACCATAAAACTATCATGTAATTACTTCATGTTTAGTCAAATTTATCATATCACAATTACGAACGTAAACAAATCTTTTAATGCTTTAAGTCTTATGTTTCAGTTTAGGAAATAAAATTTATTTTTTGGAATTTGAATTAGAAATTGGATTTTTTCACTTGTCCACGGACAAGCCAATTGAAAAAAGTAACTTGTCCGGGACAAGAAATGTACGACTCGGACAACTCGGACAATTGATTTCGCCACCCCTGTTGGAACTGTTCTGATGCTATCACTTATTGTCCTTATCAGTTGCAATAATGACTACTGGAACTGTTTTGGGTTGCTTTAGTTTTTTGTTATGTTTAATCCCCATTAGGTACTAATCACCAAAGTGTTTTTTAACCATTTTACCAAAATCAAACTATTTACATCAGATGGCCAAATTGACATACATCAAATGTCCAAGATGACATAAACCATATGGCCAAGTTGATATTAGCCATATGGCCATGTTGACACAAAGTATTTATTATGACCATCTTGACATACATCAAATGGCCAAGTTGACATTAAGCAGATGGTCATGTTGACATACATCATATGGCCAAGTTTATATTAAGCAGATGGTAATGTTGACATAAATCAAATGGCCAAGTTGACATTAAGCAGATGGTCATGTTGACATACATCATATGACCAAGTTTATATTAAGCAGATGGTAATGTTGACATAAATCAAATGGCCAAGTTTACATTAAGCAGATGGTCATGTTGACATACATCAAAGGGCCAAGTTGACATTAAGCAGATGGTCATGTTGACATACACCATCATATGGCCAAGTTTACATAAACCATATGGCCATGTTGACACAAAGTAATTATTATGACCATCTTGACATACTTCATATGGCCAAGTTTACATAAACCATATGGCCAAGTTGATATTAGCCATACGGCCATGTTGACACAAAGTATTTATTATGACCATCTTGACATACATCAAATGGCCAAGTTGACATTAAGCAGATGGTCATGTTGACATACATCATATGGCCAAGTTTACATTAAGCAGATGGTCATGTTGACATAAATCAAATGGCCATGTTGACATTAAGCAGATGGTCATGTTGACATACATCATATGGCCAAGTTTACATTAAGCAGATGGTCATGTTGACATAAATCAAATGGCCATGTTGACATTAAGCAGATGGTCATGTTGACATACATCATATGACCAAGTTTACATTAAGCAGATGGTCATGTTGACATACATCAAATGGCCAAGTTGACATTAAGCAGATGGTCATGTTGACATACATCATATGGCCAAGTTTACATAAACCATATGGCCATGTTGACACAAAGTATTTATTATGACCATCTTGACATACATCAAATGGCCAAGTTGACATAAGCCAGAAGGTCATGTTGACATACATCATATGGCCAAGTTGACACAAACCATATTGCCAAGTTGACATAAACCAGATGGCCAATTTGACATACACCATATAGCCTAGATGTCATAGATGACCAAGTTGACACACACCAAATGGCTAAGTTGGCATACATCAAATGGCCCAGTTGACATATGCCAGATAGCCATACACCATATGGCCAAATTGACATACATCATATGGCTTAGTTGATATACACAATATGGCCAAGTTTACATACACCAGATGGCCAAGTTTACATAAACCATATGGCTAAGTTGTCAAACATCAAACGGCCAAGTAGATCTGATGGCCAAGTTGACATACACCATATGGCCAAGTTTACATACACCAGATGGCCAAGTATACATAAACCATACGGCTAAGTTGTCAAACATCAAATGGCCAAGTAGATCTGATGGCCAAATTGACATACACCAAATGGCTAAGTTGACATACACCATATGGCCAAGTTGACATACACCATATGGCCAAGTTTACATAAACCAGTTGACAAACATTATATGGCCAAGTAGATCTGATGGCCAAGTTTACATACACCAGATGGCCAAGCTGACATTAGTTCATATGGCTAAGTTGACATACACCATATGGCCAAGTTTACATACACCAGATGGCCAAGCTGACATTAGTTCATATGGCTAAGTTGACATACACCATATGGCCAAGTTGACATACACAATATGGCCAAGTTTACATAAACCAGTTGACAAACATTATATGGCCAAGCAGATCTGATGGCCAAGTTGACATACACAATATGTTTAAGCTGATATACACCAACCACCAAGTGTTATCATTGCTGGATTTAAATTTAAAATATGTCTACTATTTTAGCAAGCTTATAACTTTTCTAACTATCATACTAAATTACTCCTTAACAATAATTTAAAGGTAATCTACTACTTTTAACCAGTCAAACATTATACAATAGTTTTAGTAAAGCCCTTACATTGGATCAAACATATGCCTCTTAATGAGAGACATTAATGAATAATCTCCCCTGAATAATGCCTAAATGCAAGTAGGTCCTTTCATTTGTTTTACTCGGTTTTTATGCTTGTGCTCTCTGGAGTGTATGTTGACTTTTCTGCCTTTCTTTTGATACCCAGCTTAACCACCATCAATAAACATGTCAATTTTCTTTTTTAAATAACATATCTCTATAAGTATTTAAATTAAGTTTAAGCTTATATTTATGCAAAAGTAAGAAATTTACTGTTTGTTATTGCAATATCTGCAAAAGAACAGGCGATAAAGTCCAAGAATTTCAACTACAAGGACCAACCTACTGTTTGGAATACCTCAGACATTAACTAACAAGGGAGACAATTTCCATTTCACCAATGTACCCCCATTATTTGTTTATCATACAGAAAATTACTGTTCTTGTGATATCTCTTGTCTGATGATCAGAAAGTACAATGATTTACAAAATTCTATTTTCTTCTGCTGCCAGCATGCTGAGAATTTCAGCATATCAATTAATGAACAAGTTTCCTCTACTTTAGGACAACACTTTGAGATCTGAACAACAGTTTAATTATCACAACACGACCCCAGAACGAATGTGGGTGTGTCTATTTATAATGCTCCTCAGGGTGGTCAAAGCCACAACAGACTGAAGGAGATTAACAGCACAAACACAAATAGGACAACAGTGCTGTAATCAATTTCAATTTGAAATCAAATGGGATCTGGTGTTATCAAGTTTTTCCCTGATATTGTGTTTTCAGTTGGACTTGTTTAGATGTCCCCAGTTACGTGACAAACATGCCAGTTAATTTGAATAAATTACAAAAATCATCCTTCTGAAATCATAAAGCCATCATGGAATTGGACAAATAAACTGATTTTGAATATGGGTGTTATTGAAGAAAATTTAAAAACAAATCTGCCTTTGCATAGATAAACACAGATAAACCCTCATGCATTCCCCCACCCACCCCACAAAAAATAAACCAAATGCTAGATGGACAAAGTTACCACTGTTAAAAGTCATTTATGATTAGCAAATTTATGTTTTATTTAGTATTCTCAATGTAAAGACAACAAGTGTTAAGTGCTGATTTAACAACCAATGTATTTAATAAAGAACTGTGTATGTTGTTAACAAGTTGACCCCAAGTAATGAAATTGGAAGCTGAATATTGTAGCCAGGAGACTACTGTATACATTATCAACCAGTGAACTAAAGTATTAAAACTATCATAGTTTGTTGCTGTAGCATCCCTATAAGCAAGAGACACTATACTATAGGTTATATATTTTACAACTTTCTTATGGTCATATGTGCAGACAAACTGCCTATAAAAGAATCTAATAAACATTTTATCTATAAATAAATTGTATTTTAGTATTTTATATGATATATATATGAGATAGAGATCCACACACACATTTATATAAAACTATTCTGTGGCTGTTATACATTACTGTTTTCTATGGACACTGATGGTTTACATTTGTGAACACACATGGCCTATAATGTTATTTAAAAAAAAACAAAAAAAAAAACATTGAACTATATTTTCTTAAAATCTTTTTATCAATCTAACCAATTAACCAAAATATATGCCATAATTATGTATATATTGCATGTTTACTGAAATTTTACACTCCAAAAACACAAATGTATTTAGAAAATATTAGCATGTACAGTAGCATAACTAAAGCACACTTTCTAGTCTAGTCAAGTACATTGACAGGATCTAATTATTATCTCATACATATTATTCAGTGCTTGCTTGCAATTTTTCTGCAAAAACAAAGATGCAGACCATCAAACTTCATTGAATATTGATAATGACATATTTTCTGACAGTAAATCCTTAATCCCCTGATTCAAACAAGCAAGCCACCTTTAATTACTCTGTGCCATGATTGATACAAACAAACTAGCATTCACTGCATACCTGTAGGATGTTAAAACAGGCTGATCTCTTTGTTCTATCAGCTTTCAAGCTATGGTTGATTATTTACATTGAATAAAGAGCAAATTTGACCGGGACTTTTGGTTTTATTCGAACTACCCAGTTATGTCAGACATTTCTTAAATCCGAACATTGTGCAATGAAGATTCAATTGTTCTTGATTTGCTTGTCAATAATCAACAGAAGAGTAAACAATAAAAAAGTCACAAAGCAAATTAAATCAGAATTGACCATCCCATAAATATTAACCATATTTGCCGTCTTTTATAGTAACGTCTTTATATTAAAACTATGAACAAGTCAATAACATATATAACTGGCCACAAATTAATCTCCCTATACCATTCAGTCCTTTGAAATATACAGTTTTTGTGGATTTTATTTCTTTACCTCTATTTTCTGATTCTGTTGTTTTTTCAGCAATATCATTGTGAGCAATTACATTCACCGTGAGACCACCAGAACATTAGGGGAGGATGAAAAGTGATCATTTGATCCTGGAATCATTTCATTTGGCATCATTCAACTGCACCGACATGCAGTCGTGCAACATTAAGAACAGTGAACAGCTCAGTTTCTCTTTATGAGGTTTTTAATTGCTTTGCCTTGGTCATTTGTATTCATGCATATTTGTGCATTTGGGATATTTAACGGCTTCAGGAAACTAGATGGGTTTTTTTAACCTCTTAATTTTAGATTTGAATGACCAAGTGCTGTTAGAAGTGTTCCTAGTAGCATTATGGCTGTTCCATGTGGCTCATTGTGTAAATAAAGCAATGTTCCAGTTGTGATGTATTTGGATAAGACAGAAATCTAGTAGAAAATCATAAACCAGTGAGAAATGCTTTGCATTTAGACAAAAATTTATGGTAAATTCTAAAACAGTGATATATGGTCTGCATTTAGACACAAGCAGATAGTGAAGCACAAACCACAAAGAAATTGTTCTGCATACAGACAAAAACTAATGGTTTAAAGAATACACCAGAGAGAAATCCTCAGCCTTTTAACAAATACATTGACCAGTGAGAAATACTTTACAGTAAGACAAACACGTAAGTTGTAGTATGAAGCAGTGGGAAATGCCTTGCATTTAGACAAAAACTGACAGTAAAGCATAAGCCTGTGAGAAATGTTCTGTGGTTTGACAAAAAAAAAAAAAATACGGTTAAGCATAAACCAGTAACATATGCTTGGTTTATTAAAGAATAAAGCCACATGAACACAAGGGAGACAACTGCTACAAAGACGCTGCTACAATAGTGTCCAGAGTGGTCAGTTTGTACAGTGAACATGTACCTCCCCACTGTATGTGGGGCCTGTCTTAAAAGGCATCTTGAAAGGAATGTGGTATCCCACTGAGCCAGGCCCCGACCTACTGAGACCAGACCTGCTAATTGCTGGTCATCACTGCAGGGAGTCTTAAGCTAACATAGTACTAATCTGTCACAGTAAAACCTCTGATGGGTTAATGCAAAACTTAATTACCTGCTGGTATGAAAGTGAGACAGTAGGCTAGTTTTACACAAAGCCATAAACATTAATGTTAGTGATAATGTGGGTTGTTTACTGTAGGATCACTTACATATTCTTTATTGCATTAATTACTAGGTGTCAATTTTGTAACTGCATGATTATGTATTTATTTCATAGTTAAATATTTGATTTTGAAAATACATGAGAGATACAAGTTTTAGTATTCAAAATGACTTAAAATAAGTCTGAAGGACATTATTCTGACAATGAATGACTTTTTAAAATGCTTTTGTTAGATACGTTTCGTAACATTTTACAAATCAAAATAAAATATAACTTAAAATATATATGAGAACTAAAAGAATGAAAGAAAGAAATAACAAAATGTATAAGAAATACCAAAATCAACCAACAAAGTAAGAAGGAAAACAAATAAAGATTTATATATATATATATATATATAGGATTGCATAATTGGTATATTCATAACTGTTTCCTTTACAAACTGTGAATGACTATGTTTAACCCCATACACTTGGATCTTGAACAATACCTGTGTGACAGACACATCGTTACAGACTGTGGCAGCCTGGCTTATCAGAAAACAGATGCCCTCACACGCTGGGTGGGGCAATAAATGGGGGGGGGGGGGGGGGGGGGTGTCACTTATATAAGGGTTTTGAGATGCCTTTAAAGTGGGAAACAACTCAGGAAGCCTTCCTCCACCAAACTTTGTAAACCACATAGATCTGGCCTAGACAAATAGTTTACATCCAAATCAATCATGCTGGAAACAATCTAATCAGGATTTACACAATTTGTGTCTTTAAGTCTCTGTAAGCATGTTTTCTAACCTACACATGAAGGTTACAACAAAGTAAGTTTGGGGGTTATATTATAATAAAACATAGTAAATGTTTCATGTAGCATTTGTCGTATTTTCAGAAAACAGCTTTTGCAGGCAGACAGCAGTTTTTTGTTGTCAGGACTGCAGAAATGGAGACACGTAATATGTGGAATCGAACACCTTCCCATTCTTATTGCTGACATTTCTCTTATTACTTCACACACTATCTTCAGATATTGTCTACAGTGAGAGACAGAACTGCAAACATGTTTCATCTATTGTCTGGTGCTAAAACATTTACCCACCATTTACATACATAATCAATGTTTTCTTCCAAAGTTTCATGACCACTTGAGGTTTATTGCTAGACAGTTGACATTCAGCAGAATTATTTCTCCTATATATCACTAAAAACTAATGCTTGCCCTTTAAAAAACAAAAGAAATCACGACTGATCAGGGACGGTTCTGAGACAACTTTTCAAAAAAGGTCTAGTAAGTGGATCTTTTTTGTCTTCTAAAACATTATTTATGTATGTTTAATTAAAAGTTGTGCAAATAGTTACATGTTACAGGCAAAAATGCTAAAATGCTTTCCTATTCAGAAAAAAAAACATTTTTTGATATTCTTACATCTAGGATTCTATGAACAATGATCATCTTGTGCTCATGAGAACTAAAATTTCCTTCCACATTACAATAAGGAAACTCTCAAGCCATTAAATGTAAATGTTGCTCCTAGTGAAGATTGTCCACCATTCAAAGCTACTTATTAAGACCAAGGAACCCCAATGATATCTATCTTCATTTATCAAGTGCATGATGATTTCCAACCAACATATCCAACAAATGTGACAATTAAAATAATCACATCCCAATGTCAGATAAAGCTGAATCCCACCTTTTCCTTGTATACCAAGAATGGGTTGGCATTCAAATTACAAATTTGCTATTGACACAATTCTGTTGGGACTTAAATCTCATTTCCGCTAGCAAGAAATACAATCTGTATTTTCCCTGCAGTTTAACAAGGTTGCTATTAATGAGACAGTTCACACTGTGGAAGACCATTCACCCTCAGATGCTCCCGCCTCTCATTTCGATCACATGCAAATGCATTTTGTGCAGCCATTCTGGGCACTGATGCATTTTCCTGTTCATTACAACACTTCTGTTAATTCGTATTTTCTGCCCTGTGTCAGTTCCTGATTTTAAACACTTCAATAATGTGGGGTTTATACCTTGACATGTTTTTATCTCCTGTCACTGTACCCAGTCCCGGCTATCAGACACTGGCTGTAAAGCTGACCCATAATACCATTGTCTGCAAATACAGTACTGTCAAAAATATAAACTTTTCATTTTCCTGTGTTTTATACTTTCTCAATACTTAATTATTTATACCTGCTTTAAGTATTAAAAATGATTTATAATTATAGAATCAAGTAGATGCATCTCAATTTAATCACTGATTAGTAAGTGTTAAGCTCATTTTTAACATCATAGGTTTTGACACTGTAATTTACCAAGCCAGCTCTATGGATCTCAGTCTAAGGAAACAACAGTGTTTTGTGAACCTTTATTTCTTGAAAGGCAATAATTTAACAACACATTTTCAAAGAGCACATTTTCAATTAGCAAACTATCATGAAGAATTAATTGTGCCATAATCAGTGCTTAGCTGCCCATTTTCTGAAGTGGTGCTGAATAAATGTATAAAATAATGAAGAAGGAAATCACATTTGTTTTGAAGTTTTGAGACTTGATCATTGACATATAATTAGGCTTCTTTTTTATGAAACATAAAGAATGTTATCAATATAAAGTCAAGTGCAAGCAATTTAGTTATAGTTCATTTAAAGGCAGGATTTTCAGATCAGGAATAAATTATAAAAGGAATGAGAATCTAATCTAATATTTGGAACTGCTGATGGATTGGTATTTAAGAAATTTTGTTTTTTTCATTAATAATATGTTTAAACAAATTCTGTTTGTAGACAGTGTGCTCTGCCGATCTCAGTGCTGGAGAGTATTATAAACATTCTAAAAATAACAAGGGGCATAACTCTGCCTACACTAACATAAGAGTTACTCATATATATGACACAGGTTTCCTTTTTGAAAGTGAACATGTATTACAAGTGAATATCTTTGACAGTTTTCTGTAAATGGACAGTAACAAAAAGGTTAAACAATGCCATTGCTAAAGCAGATAGCAATGACAGGGTCATGACAAAAGTGCCGCTTTTTTTTCTTCAAAAAGTGGGGCAAATAAAACCAGTTTTTTGTTGCAAATAAGGCATGTAAAGTTTTATATCACATTATTTTACTGAAACAATTATTAATCTGTGTTCCTTCTTTAACCAGAAAGGCGCGAGTAGGTGAACAATATTTTCAAAGAAGAAAGTTACCTCGCTAAATGTAGGCCTTTTATATAAATTTTTCCGACAAATGACACATTAATCATCGATACATCGATGTCAACCTTTGCATCAGAACAGAAACAATATAGACCTGACCTAACGTAAATGAATAATGCAAACATATTCATGTGAATTCATATAAGCATAAAAAATGCACACAGTTAAGTATTTGGAGTTTGTGCCCTTTGTAAAAAAAACGCATGCTTATTTTCATTCTCTTTTGCTGTCTTTTCATTGCATTTAACTATGTGTCTGTCTCAGAGTACCTTAGACCACGTGACTCAACATGGCGTCAGGTAAGGATTTTTTTATATATAAGTGCAATATGGCTTCACACTAAGATTGTGAAAAATAAACTGGATTTTATATTGTCTAAATTAAACTTAGGTTTATTACAAATTATTTGTACACTAAAGACATGAAAACAAACAACAGTAAAGAGCTATGTGAAAAAATAAACTATAGAACTGTCATAAAAAGAATTACATACAGAAAAACATGTGACTCAGTGTCCGGAATAGACGAGTGGAAGGTAAAATAAGTCTCCTAAACAATGTAAGGATAATGTATCACATTCATAACAATGTGCCATACCTGATCCATGCCATCAGCTTGTACGACAATGCTCTTACAACAGAGATGTTCAACTACATTTAATTCACAAGTACAATACATCTTGCAGGGACAAAGGCAAATGTTGAACATCAGGATAGATGCCGAACATGGACATATTGTAAGCATCTTAATGTAAAATTTCACTTTAAATAAATTTTCACAAAACATTTACCAATTTGGTTTATCTAGACGAATTTATGTAAATTAAAGCAATTAAGTCCATACTGTGTATGTGTTTGTTGCCTACCTGATTATTTTTAAATGTGTCCAATTACACATTAGGCTGGTAGATGGTAAAAAGAACCCATAATGTATTCTGGATCTTGTGTTATGTAAGAGTCACCAGAAGTTGTGGGCTGGTGGGAGTGTAACCCATGAGTGCTATGAGTTACCCAGATGTTGATTTCAAGAAGACACCAGCCACCGGAAATGACTTATCTCTGCTTACTTATCTTAACATGCTTTAAAATGCCAAAGAAAATTACTGAGTAAATTGAATAATACCACATTCATAAACTGTCTGTGCATCAGAATGGATATAATATTATAACTGAAACTGTTCACATATTATTTAATATTTCTTCATCATACAAGTTATTTTTAGTTGATTCTTTATATTTTCTTTTCTTCCAGGAACCAACATTATTCAAACATTTAATACTGAAATCTGCAAATTTGTGATCCCCAATACTTTCATATCATTCTATTGCTATATATCATTCATTTTTATATTTATATATTTTTTTACTTTCAATTGATTTAGTTGTATTGAGTAAACTAAGATTACCAAATAATATTTTTGTGGTTTGTTTTTCATGTAAGAATACACATAAATACATAAAATAGTCATTCTATATTGTACCCAGCAATACAATATGAAACAAGAATAATTTGAAGTTTTAACTTTGAAGAGTTCAACACCATAAAATTTCATGAAAATAAAACAGCCAATAAAAATGCAAATTGAATATGTCAATCCTTCCAAATTTTTCGAAATCTTCTAACTGAAAAGAAAATTCTGCACACACAAAAAAAGTACCTTTGGGAAAACTTTGACTGTTGACAGAAAAAATACTGTGAAATAATACCAGTATGAAATATAACAAAAAAACATAAATTCAGATAAATGCCATTTACCTATTAAAATGAATGATTTTCTTGAAACATGCAATATCATATCTTATCCTAATTATTCTCATTTATGCAATAAAGAGGTATAGACCTATAAATATAAGATATAGATAAAGCCATATTTACGCCCATATATCCTTCTTTTTGCAGATTGCATGGCATCAAGCCATACTTACTCTCATATATCCTTATTTGTGCAGACAGCATGGCTTAAAGCCATAATTACTCCCATATATCCTTGTTTGTGCAGACTGCATGGCTTAAAGCCATAATTACTCCCATATATCATTGTTTGTGCAGACTGCATGGCTTAAAGCCATAATTACTCCCATATATCCTTGTTTGTGCAGACTGCATGGCTTAAAGCCATAATTACTCCCATATATCATTGTCTGTGCAGACTGCATGACCTAAAGCCATAATTACTCCCATATATTCTTGTTTGTGCAGACTGCATGGCTTAAAGCCATAATTACTCCCATATATCATTGTTTGTGCAGACTGCATGGCTTAAAGCCATACTTACTCCCATATATCCTTCATTGTGCAGACTGCATGGCTTAAAGCCATAATTACTCCCATATATCCTTGTTCGTGCAGACTGCATGGCTTAAAGCCATACTTACTCCCATATATCCTTCTTTGTGCAGATTGCATGGCATAGAACCATACTAACTCCCATATGCCCTTCTTTGTGCAGATTGCATGGCATAGAGCCAAACTTACACCCATATATCCTTCTTTGTGCCGGATTGCATGGCTTTAAGCCATACTTACTCCCATATATCCTTCTTTGTGTCGGATTGCATGGCTTTAAGCCATACTTACTCCCATATGTCCTTCTTTGTACAGGATTGCATGGCTTAAAGCCATACTTACTCCCATATATCCTTCTTTGAGCCAGATAGCATGGCTTAAAGCCATACATACTCCCATATATCTTCTTTTGTGTAGGATCATATGGCTTTAATATCGAAAGGTAAGATTACATATCTCTTTTTTTTTCTTCATTTAAATGATGCTCTCATTTTTTTTCTCTTTTCCTTTTTGTTTAGTACAGTTCAGGTAGTGCAAGGGTAAATATAGCACCAATACAATTCAATTAGCCCATTTAATCCTTTAAACAGAAATAGGAACATATGTACAAGGTAATAAATATTTTTACTAAATACTTCTTTTCTAAAGAACAGCATAGTACTTGGTATTAGAAATTGTGTTGATCAAGGTAACATTGTCTGTATTAAATGACATTATTATTTTTGTTATAAACTACAATATCCAAGAAATATAAACTTGCGTCAAGAATAAAATGTTGATTATTGCTTTTGAAATCTAATATTTATTGTTTTGAAAAATAATAATACACCAATTTGTCTCCTTAAATATCTGGTGTGCAAAGATAATTTGACATCCAGTAGAGATATAAATATAATGAAGCAGCTCTAACAAACTCTACAAGCCTGCATTTATAATGCTTAATAACCAGATTAATGCTTAATAACCAGAATTTCAGTACTTTGCTCTTAGAAATAAGTTAAAAATGCAGCATTTCCAATTAAGGCGTTGCAGTTTAATACTAATGACTTGACAAGCACTCTGTTATTAAATATTAGTGGTGTAAATAAAATCTTCCTTCAAGGTTCTTTAATTAATATTTTAGATGTTCCCAAATGGAATGCTGTAATTACAATTTAATCAAACATTTTACCTGGTATTAGCGATGTCTAGGATAATGTTCAGTTTTAACTGACACAGATTAAAGAAAATGTTGTCAAGGAATTATCAAAAACAATAACTTAATTCACATGTATTAGCACAATGTAAAAACTGCAGATATAACATACCATTCTATTTGTACTTAAATAAGGCAGTAACAAATGTTGCTTTACAATAAATGGCAAATAACTTGTACTGAGCTCAGACACTATATAAAAAATATAGAAACAAGTGGGCTGAGGTGACCCTATATTGATCACCTGAGTGCCATAGACATTAAGTATAGAGCATGGAGTATTAGCAATGTTTAAACAGGCCAGAATAATTGTAAACTATGAACATGAGCAATATTCATACAATGAGTTCTTTTTTCAAACATACTCATATATGAAAAATGTCTAATCATGCTTTTACACAGATATAAATTCCTTAAACAATCTTGATACAAAGTCACCAAACAATATATGGCACCAAATATCAAGGCTCTAGCTATTGTAGTTTCTCACATGAAGATTTTCAAAGTTTTCCAATGAACATAAATGAAAAAATAATGCCCCTGCTGGCGATGTTTTCAGGTGAGCTGAAAATGAGCCAAATTGAATATTGTTATCCCTTTATTTGCTGGAAACACCATTAGTGTGGGGTATGTTTTATGTTAATGGAGTGAATGGTGTTTTCAGGAAGTTAAGGCTTAAAGTGCAATCAGTCAGAAAGTGACAGATATTTAAAAATTTACTAAAGGTTTGTAATGAGCTGAAAAAATGAATAAATAACAAAAAGGTTCCACAAAACAAATATGCTTGTGCTCTAAAAACTGCAGGGAAAATAATGATTGTATTTCTTCCTAGTGAAAATGAGATTTAAATCCCCGCAGAATTGTGTCAATAGAAAATTTGTAATTTGAATGCCAAGCAGCTTTTTTTGTAAATAGAAATTAAATAATTCAGCTTTATTTAGCATTAAGGGGGGCTAATTATTGTTGTCATATTAGTAACACCATACTGACATAACGTTTATTATATGAGGTGTAGATTCATAAAGAATGTTCGTTATTTTTCTAGGACATTTCTCGGTATTTTTTAATATTTAAGGAAAGTTCTTCATGAATAAGATCCCCAAATAATGAGACATGTACTAGTATATAAACTCTTAATGGATGAGGAAGTGCAATTGGTAGATCTACGGGTGTGGGAGGCCGCAGGTTCAAACCCAGGCTGTGACATAGCTTAATTAGTTCTTAAAATAGTAGTGACATAGCTCCCTCGCTAATCTCGAGCAAATAAAAAAACATTTTCATGACGCATACGCTTGATGTCAGGATAATGTGACAGGATGATGTATGATCCCAGGTGATCGAAATGTGCTACGAACAGTGAAGACCATACTACATCTGCCTCAAATGGACACCGTCTGTGGTATAATGAAAGATTGTTGGTGGAACTATTTTTTGTTTTATGAAATACATACATCGCAGTGACCATTATGATCATTATAGCGATGTCCTGCTATCTTGGTGGAGGAAGACACAAGGCAAAACCACCGAAGCACCCCAGGTCAGCTGGCACACCTTCCCACATATGTTGGTGGAACAATAAACCAAACTGAGAAACAAACTTCACAAAAATTACCTCCTTACCTGCTAAGGACAAATAGACCACACCTACGCAATACTGTAGATGGAGATCAGGCTGCTCCTGCTAGTACCTGTTACTAAATGTATGTCATCGCTACTACCTGTTACTTGTACGTCATTACAGAACTGTCCATATTTATGCAGTCAAGGCCTCTAAAATTTTATTTGTATGTAAAACAGAGAAGTAAGTATAATTTATTAACAAAAGCTGCAGCAAAAGGGATTCATTTGGCTCCAAGGTCTTAATTAGGATGCTTCCATGGAGCAAATCCTCACTTAGTGGGCAACAAATCAGGAAACATTTCAGCCAACTCAAATAAATGTAACATTCTGTGATATACTGATAGCCCTTAGCTCGCTACATTTTGTTAAAACCCATGCTAAATTTTCAGGATTTTTTGCTTTAATATTACATATGTTATATGTCAGGGTTGATATACTTATAGAGACTGAACAGGAAATAGAGTAGATCCTGATCAGACAGCTCCCAGCAGGGATATATATATATATTACATGTCAGGGTTGATATACTTATACACAGAGACTGAACAGGAAATAGAGTAGATCCTAATCAGACAGCTCCCAGCAGGGAACTGACTGAACTGGATCTAGACTATTTGCCTAAGCCTTATAAATAGATGAACAGCAGTCTAAGTAAGAGGCAACAGTCCTTACAAGAAGACAGCAGGAACCATGCTTTTGCAGCTCTTAAAGGAGGACAACTGAAACTAGTTTGGAATCAATTACAGCACCATCCCTCTCTCAATGCAAACAATTCTGGTGCTTCTTAACTTCAAGATGTTGTTTTTTTGAGAATGTAAAAGTAATCAAGGCTTTTAATTTGACAGTATTTATTCAGGAACAGATATGATGGAATCAACATGAGTGCATTAATAAATGGGACCTATTTTTGCTTTGGTCACATTTTCTATTCATGGTGTTCACTGAATACATAAAGGCATCATTTTGGTTTTTGCATTTTATATCAGAAAATAATGCCTGGTTTTGCATTCTGATGCATAGTAATCTAAGTCAAGAAAAAAAAAATTTTCCCCTTGCCATGATATATAAATGTCAATATACATATACACAGTAAAGTTTATAAAATGCAAATAACATAAGGTTTAGTTTAAATATTGATTGGTTTACAAAAGGTGACTTATAATTATAAACACATCAGAAAAAACAAAATTTTGAAAACAAAATGGTAAAAGTTTGACTGTTATATATATTTTTTGCTTATTTATTGAAGTTTTTACTGATATCTGGTTTGTTAATATTTATGACAAATGTCACTTATGTATGCATTGGAATTATATTTGAATGTGTCTTTGACAAAGCAATTCTTATTGCACATATTATTTACATTTTTTTTTTCAGGTAATAATTCCATCCATTATATCTTATTATATAGCCACTAAATTTAAAATTATAAAAAAATAGATAAGAGGAAATTATTTTCTTAAGTACAAAAAGGACTTTTCATGTACCATGGTACTTTTAATTGATTTTACATTAAGGTCACGTGCTAGCTTAGGGGTGCTCAATTCTTGTTTATATATCAAATGTTTTGACAACTTTTCTTTTTTTAAGATAAGGAACATAAAAGAATACATTATTTTTCTTTAAAATCTGATACAAATGATATAGAAATAATGATCAAAAAATGAAAAAAAAAATGGTTCTTGTTGAATAACCCAACACCCTCAGTTTCAAAGTAGTTTCTAGCTTTTTAATGATACTCTTCAAAAGGAGGTGCTGTATTATATCATTATAAAAAAAGGCTAAATAGATTTGTTTTGTTTTTGAAACACATCACAGTGAACAGTAATGATTATTATAGCGACATCCATATATTTGGTGGAGGAAGACCCCAGACACATATCTGGGTAGAACCACTGGTGCACCACAAGTCAGCTGGAAGACCTTTCGACATTAAGTTCTTCACCCCGAATGGGACTCGAACCCACGCGGTGTGAGGCTAAGCAGTCTGAGGCGTTACAAATCGGTGACTCTACCACTACGCCACGGGCGCCCCCAGCTAAATAGATAAAAGAACAGAACAATAAATTATGGTTTTCTATGACTATTACGGCCACTTCACATATTTACTTTGTTATAAAAGTACAGCAATGTTTTAACAGAAACCTCTGAAACATCTGTTACTGTATCGCAAGCACACCGCCATGCAAGGCACACCTTGTAGGATCATCCAATAATAAAACATTCTGCTTCAATTGAACTTTCTCCTGAACAATTAATCACAGGTCCAAATTCTTCCTGGTATGAAAATGCATTCAACAAAAATGCAAATTGAAGGCCTCTGGGTGCCCTCCAGCTAAAATGAGGATCCTAAATTACTGGGGTGCCATGGCTCTGCTTGGCATTCAATATGGAAATTAATTTCTTGTCAGTAACTATTAGAAATAAAATTTAATAAAATAATATAAAATATACTGGGATTAATATGGCGTGTTTCAATGCATACAGCATAAAGGAATTAAAAGAAAGGGTTTAATCAACTTCTAAAATTGTGCATGGTAATTTCATGGTAAGAACTTAAGCAAGATTTACTAAAACTTTAAACAGGAAATTCTAAACATCAGATTTATTATTTCTAAAATGAGGTAAGGGGTTTTATATCTTGGTTTCTTGTATGAAACAAAGGAATAAAATACAGCAAGGACTCTACATCTCTTTTTTGTGTTATATTATATATATAGCGATGGGGTGGGATTTGCTGGCTTTTTTGCTGATACTGTGCAGCGACATTTCTATCATTATAGCACAGGGGCACTTATAAGGTGCACAGGGACTGAACCCAGCCGGTCCATTATACTGACACCGGCACGTCAGGCGTAATGCTGTCTCCTTAGCCCCGAGTGTTAGGAGGGAAGCCACTACTACCAAGTTTAAAGTCTTTGGTTTGACCCGGCCTGGGTTCAAACCCGCGACCTCCTGATACGCAAGCCGTGCTCTACCACCGGAGCTATTGCGGCCGGTCTCTCTCTCTCTCTATATATATATACATGTATATATACATATACATACAAAAAAGGGGGAGATACACAGCCAGCCCCAAGCATATATTGGATAAAATAATGGGTTGTTATGCAGCCAGGGCTTATCAGATTTTCTATTTTTGTATGAAACAAAGGGATGCTATCCAGCCAGACAGTAGCAGATCTTGGATTTTTTTTATATGAAAATGATGGGATGTTGCCTGCAACCAGGGCTTAGAATATTTTATATTCCTGTATAAAGGAAGGGATTTTATACATCCAGGTTTAAACATATATACTTGCTTCTCATATAAAATGAAGAAGTGTTATACATCCGGCCCTAAGCATATCATGGATTCTTGTATGAAACAAAGGGATATAAACAGGTAAGCACCATTTTAACATAACCACATAAATTGTGTACAGCTAGATAAGCCTACAGGTACCCTTATCTTTAATATCATCTTTTAGCTTTTCTGGATTCCAAGTTAATGAATATATTATTACACCAATTAGGCTCATGCAAAGAGTGCAGATCTAGATCAGCCAGGTCCTGCTGCAAGGTTTTTAAACAAAATTTGCATTACTTGCTGCTTAATCTCTACAACTATGCCTTGTTGTCGGTGTATAAAGATCTAAATGAAGAATGAACAGAAAGTATGAGTTATTTATACAAATGTATCAGATTAACCTGCTGATATTTACAAATGCCTCTAAATTTTGCCGCTTTGCCTCTCACCATGTGGGTTCGAGTCCCGTTCGGGGCAAAGGACCAAACGTGGGAAGGTCTTCCAGCTTACCTGCAGTGCACCTGTGGTTCTACCCTGACATATGTTTGGGGTCTTCCTACACCTAAATAGCTGGACGTGGCTATTATGATCGTAATTGGTTGCTGCCACATATTTCAAAAACAAAAGAAAACAAAAGTCTTGACATGTTTGACATGTTGTATAGGAGAGGGTTTAACAAATATAGTTTGTATGTATACTCTGGAATGATTAAAGATTTCAACACGCATTAAAAAGAGATTTAAATTATGGCTGTGGAAATTTAGGGTTTCAAAATATTAAAGTTAAACCTTAAACAGACCTTCCCATAGCTTAACAAGACAACAACAACAAAAAATAACACTACTCTCATTTATAAGGTTTCATTTCAGCAAAACCTAACATTGACACTGCCTTTTGGGTTTTCAATGACAACTGTCATTTTAATAAATTTTCTTTCTTGTAAAAATGTCATTTGTTTCAAGATTAAAATCCTGTTACAAAATAACATTAACTTAATCTTGTAATACCTTACTGGATAAGTAAAAAAGTCTTAATCATAATACAATTATCATTTAAGAAATAAATTAAATATTGCTACAAACTGGATAACTTATAAGTATTATTTAAATATACATGTAATTGAAACAGATCTAAAATGTCGAATATATAACTTAAGTAGTAAATGTCAAGTTAAACATCCAATGATAACATATAATGGAAACGATTTTAAAAATAGCTACTGTAGGCATTAAAACTATTAATCAACAAAATCTATAGCATTCCTAATCATGATATCCCTTTACTTGCTGGATACACCATTAACATAACACATACACCATACTTATGGAGTTTCTACGCAAGTCAATGGTTAAAATGATAAATATTCTCAACAGTCTCAAATGATTTCAACTTTAGTATTGTGAATTATCCATACCTTGATGGTGATTCACCTCGTGCTACCTCCTATGGTATTTACATATCACAACTTACAAGGTTTGCAAGAGTTTGTACTAAAGTAGAAGATTTCAATGCTAGAAACCTGTTTATTTCTTCTAAACTGTTACAGCAAGGCTTTCGTTTTCATAAATTAAGAAAGGCGTTTTCAAAATTCTTTCACCGCAATGATTTTATTGCTTCTAAGTATAATAGCAGTATGAAAACACTTATGCAGAAAGGCATAAGCCATCCTGCATTTTATGGAAATGTTTTATACAAGTTAAAGAAGATCAAGGGTCTCAATAACTTTTCTGACCACTTTACAAAACTTATCAGAAAATGTATTGCAGACGGTTACAACCCGGGAATACTTCGATGTACTGCATTGCTTGCAATTGACTCTTTTACAGTCAAGAACTTGCATTGCTTTTAAATTACACGATGACCGGACAGGTCGTTGAGACTATATGAAAACAGTGACTTAAAGCCATAATTGGACAGTCACTGTTGGATTTCTTGTCTCTTCATCTCTCCAGTCATGCCCTATATAGGTGGGACAACTTGAGCAGTCTCCATACCCTTTACGTGAGATTGCACAGTAGGTATAACATCGGGATTTTTTTTAATCTTTATCATATATAATATGTCAACTGCGGATAAATCCTCGGCGTTTATAATATGTTTTTTAAACGATTAACTCTAAACAATACTACGTTTTATTTTGTTGATTTTCTAAAATTCTATTGTTTCTTCCATATTGTGTACATTTCACTTTTGACACTTTTGGCATATGACGTCATGGCATTTATGACGTCGTTATATGGTTCTTATAATATATCAGCGCTTGTACTGCTTTATTTTATTTTAAACTACTCTCTCATTTGGAATTTTTTGGTTGCCGAGGCTTTTATCTACTGTAAATACTGTACATATGTTCATTATATCTGTTTTAACTCCCGATGCAGGTGCTTATTGTTAGTTGTGTCACTTTGATGGGATACTTTTATTTACACTGTTTGTTTGATAGAAAAACCGTCAGGAAGTGCGAGGTTGGAGCGCTCCACAAACCAGGTTTAAGCACCCCAGTTGGCCATTTTGCCGACTGACCGTTCCAAGGCGGTAACTGATGGTTTTTCTTTTTGTGTGTTATGTCTCGTCTCTGTGTTTTTTGTCACATTTACATTTACCTTGTCTGCCTTGGTCTGCAGGTAGATAAAATTTAAATATCTGTGAAAATTTTGATAGGACCTTTTCTTATTTACCTATTCAATCAATTGTCAATTATTTCTATTTAAGCTTCTTTTTTTCTTTCATTTTAAACAAAGTGCAATGGCATGTATCTGGATAAACATAAAGGAATGAAATATTTATGACAGTGTCGTCATACTCTGTATTATAATTTACAGATGGATTACTTCTGTTTTAGTAACAAGAGAAGTGGTGGATGTGAGGCACCAAAGGTGACACAAAAAACTGATACAGGTAAACAGGTTCATGAAATATGGGAGCAAAGTAACACAGACATATTTGAAAAGTTGTGGTTTCTGTTTGAAAGTTTTCAGTATTATAAATCTCCAGAAAAAAAATATGTATAATGTAAATTCCTGTGACCATAGAATGATTTCAAACAAAAAAAAAAGGCAACATTGACAACATTTTATATGTTTTCCAAGATATTTCATATATAAAAAAAAAGTTGCTAACATTATTACAATTAACTATAAATTTAAAGTGTACAAGCAGAAAATGTGCAGGAGCACCAGCCTCACATTACACAAATTATTATTGTTTAGGTGGTAATTTTTTTCTGGAACATGGCATGTTTTTTCAGTTCTCTGTATCTTTTTTTTTTAATTTCAAAGTTGTTTTGTATGGGAGCATTTTTGTATCTGGGTTAAGTATACATTAACAACAAAGTTTATTTCTTCTAAACTTAACCTACTTAACACATCTAAAGTGAAATGGATGAAGACAAACTGAGATAAACAGTAAAAACAGAACTATCTTGAACATCCTTAAATCCCAGTGGAACTAATGTTGTAACAAAGCAATGTTATTAAGTAAGTATACGCTATTATGTTCATTAATTACACACTGAACTGATATTAAGAATAAAACTTAACAAAAGTTGCCGTCAAGTGAAAGATTGTATGTCATTCAATATAGGACCGAAATACTACAAAATATCAAACTGATTTATAGTTAAAAGCAATATTTTTATATTATTCTAGATAGATACTGCTATTTAGTAAGTCTGGGTGTAAGGAAGTAATAATCAGTCTAAACATTTTCGTTTTTGCAAAATGTTTATGTAATAAAAGTCATGGACAACGAACAAAAATCTCATGTCAGGTCTAGGGTTTGAACCCTAAACCATTCAATCCCGAGCCAACAGTGATACCCTTAACCTCTTGACCAAGAACACTTTACAGAGGATATAAAAACATTCCTGCATGCTGGTTGCACTAAACATGCTGTTTTCAGATTTGTGCGGACCATATAGAAATATTTTATGTATATTGCGAGTATCTTAAGATGTTGCATAAACATTGCACCTAAAGTCAGATTTTCCCTACATACTCAATGGATTGTTCAGAACAAGTTTTTTTCAGGTAATGGACTGGTTTATTGCTAACAGATAATCTCAATTTGTTAACATACAGCATTCTGTGTACATTTAAATTAAACTTTTAGAAATGTTAGTAAGAAACAATTAAATAAATCGATAAAATAGTATGCTGTTAACCGAATTAGGGCCTTTATTCTTTTTTAGGGTTAGAAAGTCCGCTAAACAGACTTTCCCCATGTGCAAATTTCAGTGAGAATTCCATATATAGGCATTGAGCTCATGCACATCGCAAATAAACAATAGCTTCACAGCACTCAAAAGATTATAAACCCTTATTCTGCTATATAATTTTTATAAACTAAACAACCAACTCTAAGTAATCTACACATTGTAGTGAGCTTCATGCACAGGAAAGTTTGTATTGTGGCATCACACCATCACAATTCTGGTCATACTGGTGACATCAAGCACAATTCTGGTCGTACTGGTGACATCAAGCACAATTCTGGTCATACTGGTGACATCAAGCACAATTCTGGTCATACTGGTGACATCAAGAACAATTCTGGTCATACTGGTGACATCAAGCAAATTCTGGTCATACTGGTGACATCAAGCACAATTCTGGTCATACTGGTGACATCAAGCACAATTCTGGTCAAAGCGGTGACATCAAGCACAATTCTGGTCATACTGGTGACATCAAGCACAATTCTGGTCATACTGGTGACATCAAGCACAATTCTGGTCAAAGAGGTGACATCAAGCACAATTCTGATCATAGTGGTGACATCAAGCACAATTCTGGTCATAGTGGTGACATCAAGCACAATTCTGGTCATACTGGTGACATCAAGCACAATTCTGGTCATAGTGGTGACATCAAGCAAAATTCTGGTCATACTGGTGACATCAAGCACAATTCTGGTCATACTGGTGACATCAAGCACAATTCAGGTCATACTGGTGACATCAAGCACAATTCTGGTCATACTGGTGACATCAAGCACAATTCTGGTCATACTGGTGACATCACGCACAATTCTGGTCATACTGGTGACATCAAGCACAATTCTGGTGACATCAAGCACAATTCTGGTCATACTTGTGACATCAAGCACAATTCTGGTCATACTTGTGACATCAAGCACAATTCTGGTGACATCAAGCACAATTCTGGTCATACTGGTGACATCAAGCACAATTCTGGTCATACTGGTGACATCAAGCACAATTCTGGTCATACTCGTGACATCAAGCACTATTCTGGTCATAGTGGTGACATCAAGCACAATTCTGGTCATACTAGTGACATCAAGCACAATTCTGGTCATACTGGTGACATCAAGCACAATTCTGGTCATACTGGTGACATCAAGCACAATTCTGGTCATACTGGTGACATCAAGCACAATTCTGGTCATACTGGTGACATCAAGCACAATTCTGGTCATACTGGTGACATCAAGCACAATTCTGGTCATACTTGTGACATCAAGCACAATTCTGGTCATACTGGTGACATCAAGCACAATTCTGGTCATACTGGTGACATCAAGCACAATTCTGGTCATACTGGTGACATCAAGCACAATTCTGGTCATACTAGTGACATCAAGCACAATTCTGGTCATACTGGTGACATCAAGCACAATTCTGGTCATACTGGTGACATCAAGCACAATTCTGGTCATACTGGTGACATCAAGCACAATTCTGGTCATAGTGGTGACATCAAGCACAATTCTGGTCATACTGGTGACATCAAGCACAATTCTGGTCATACTTGTGACATCAAGCACAATTCTGGTCATACTGGTGACATCAAGCACAATGCTGGTCATACTGGTGACATCAAGCACAATTCTGGTCATACTGGTGACATCAAGCACAATTCTGGTCATACTGGTGACATCAAGCACAATTCTGGTCATACTGGTGACATCAAGCACAATTCTGGTCATAGTGGTGACATCAAGCACTATTCTGGTCATACTGGTGACATCAAGCACTATTCTGGTCATACTGGTGACATCAAGCACAATTCAGGTCATACTGGAGACATCAAGCACAATTCTGGTCATACTGGTGACATCAAGCACAATTCTGGTCATACTGGTGACATCAAGCACAATGCTGGTCATACTGGTGACATCAAGCACAATTCTGGTCATACTCGTGACATCAAGCACAATTCTGGTCATACTCGTGACATCAAGCACAATTCTGGTCATACTGGTGACATCAAGCACAATTCTGGTCATACTGGTGACATCAAGCACAATTCAGGTCATACTGGTGACAACAAGCACAATTCTGGTCATAGTGGTGACATCAAGCACAATTCTGGTCATAGTGGTGACATCAAGCACAATTCAGGTCATACTGGAGACATCAAGCACAATTCTGGTCATAGTGGTGACATCAAGCAAAATTCTGGTCATACTGGTGACATCAAGCACAATGCTGGTCATACTGGTGACATCAAGCACAATTCTGGTCATACTGGTGACATCAAGCACAATTCTGGTCATACTGGTGACATCAAGCACAATTCTGGTCATACTCGTGACATCAAGCACTATTCTGGTCATACTGGTGACATCAAGCACAATTCTGGTGACATCAAGCACAATTCTGGTCATACTGGTGACATCAAGCACAATTCTGGTCATACTGGTGACATCAAGCACAATTCTGGTCATAGTGGTGACATCAAGCACAATTCTGGTCATACTAGTGACATCAAGCACAATTCTGGTCATACTGGTGACATCAAGCACAATTCTGGTCATACTGGTGACATCAAGCACAATTCTGGTCATACTCGTGACATCAAGCACAATTCTGGTCATACTCGTGACATCAAGCACAATTCTGGTCATACTAGTGACATCAAGCACAATTCTGGTCATACTGGAGACATCAAGCACAATTCTGGTCATACTCGTGACATCAAGCACAATTCTGGTCATACTGGAGACATCAAGCACAATTCTGGTCATACTCGTGACATCAAGCACAATTCTGGTCATACTGGTGACATCAAGCACAATTCTGGTCATACTCGTGACATCAAGCACAATTCTGGTCATACTCGTGACATCAAGCACAATTCTGGTCATACTGGTGACATCAAGCACAATTCTGGTCATAGTGGTGACATCAAGCACAATTCTGGTCATACTGGTGACATCAAGCACAATTCTGGTCATAGTGGTGACATCAAGCACAATTCTGGTCATACTGGTGACATCAAGCACAATTCTGGTCATAGTGGTGACATCAAGCACAATTCTGGTCATAGTGGTGACATCAAGCACAATTCTGGTCATACTGGTGACATCAAGCACAATTCTGGTCATACTGGTGACATCAAGCACAATTCTGGTCATAGTGGTGACATCAAGCACAATTCTGGTCATACTCGTGACATCAAGCACAATTCTGGTCATACTCGTGACATCAAGCTAATTATTGATGGAGGAAGACACCAGTCTTAAGACTGGGTAGAACCACTGCACACCTTCCAACAAGGAAGTTATCACCAAGACTGGGACTCTACCTTCCTACGCAGTAAGGGGCTGAGAAGTTACAAATCAATGTCTCTTAACAACTGCACCCATCCCCCACCCCCATAGGAAAGATGTACTGATAAACTTATAATAGCAAACATAGTAGATCCTTATTAGATATGTCCCAGCAGGTATCTGGTAGATCTGGATCTACACTGTTTTTTTAAGCCCGAGCAATTTGCAGTCTGAGAGATCATATGACTCAATGATAGTTTGCCAGCAGAAATATTTAAATTTCAGACAGGACTTGTTAATCAGGTTTTATGAGCAATAGTAGGCTCTAAGCAATTATGCCTTGTGTTTATTATTTATGGTATGCCATGTAGCCTCCAAGCAATTTACCATGTGTTGGTAATCATATCCTCATAAAACTGGATTATTATATATCCACATGAAATATAATCATAATTATATCCACATTAAATAGTATTGCTACTACATCCACATGAAATATTTATGTCCATATAAAACAGAATCATGACTTCATCCATAGGCAATATTTATATAATATACACATCAAAAAGCAACATTATTATATTCATAAACAACAATAACATAATTCTATCAACATGAAACAATATCATAATAATCTTCTTGAAACAGCATCACACTTCTATCATAATATTATAATTATATCCACATGAAATTTAATTATAAATGTATATATGTTTTTGTTTATTGAGTTTATTGTCCCACCAACTAGAAATAAGTATATATATATTGTCATACAAATGATAGAAGTTAAGTATATATGTTACCATACAAATGGACATATATTACCATACAAATGGACAGAAGTAAGTATATATGTTGCCATACAAATGGACATATATTACCATACAAATGGACAGAAGTAAGTATATATATTACCATACAAATGGACAGAAGTAAGTATATATGTTACCATACATATGGACAGAAGTAAGTATCAATATATTGCCATACAAATGGACAGAAGTAAGTATATATGTTGCCATACAAATGGACATATATTACCATACAAATGGACAGAAGTAAGTATATATGTTGCCATACAAATGGACATATATTACCATACAAATGGACAGAAGTAAGTATATATGTTGCCATACAAATGGACATATATTACCATACAAATGGACAGAAGTAAGTATATATATTACCATACAAATGGACAGAAGTAAGTATATATGTTACCATACAAATGGACATATATTACCATACAAATGGACAGAAGTAAGTATATATGTTGCCATACATATGGACAGAAGTAAGTATCTATATATTGCCATACAAATGGACAGAAGTAAGTATATATGTTGCCATACATATGGACAGAAGTAAGTATCTATATATTGCCATACAAATGGACAGAAGTAAGTATATATGTTGCCATACAAATGGACATATATTACCATACAAATGGACAGAAGTAAGTATATATGTTGCCATACATATGGACAGAAGTAAGTATCAATATATTTCCATACAAATGGACAGAAGTAAGTATATATGTTGCCATACAAATGGACATATATTACCATACAAATGGACAGAAGTAAGTATATATGTTGCCATACAAATGGACATATATTACCATACAAATGGACAGAAGTAAGTATATATGTTGCCATACAAATGGACATATATTACCATACAAATGGACAGAAGTAAGTATATATATTACCATACAAATGGACAGAAGTAAGTATATATGTTACCATACAAATGGACATATATTACCATACAAATGGACAGAAGTAAGTATATATGTTGCCATACATATGGACAGAAGTAAGTATCTATATATTGCCATACAAATGGACAGAAGTAAGTATATATGTTGCCATACATATGGACAGAAGTAAGTATCTATATATTGCCATACAAATGGACATAAGTAAGTATATATGTTGCCATACATATGGACATAAGTAAGTATATATGTTGCCATACATATGGACAGAACTAATTATCTATATATTGCCATACAAATGGACATAAGTAAGTATATATGTTGACATACATATGGACAGAAGTAAGTATATAATTATATTACTATACAAAATTAGTTACAAATATAAAAGAAACAACACTGAAACCATTCTAATTTTCATAATGGCCCTAAATTGCTCACGTGAGTGCCGTAGACATTTTGCCTTGGTGGCTATGATTTTTGACAGATCAGAATTGTTTCAACTATCTTGATACAAGGCCACCAAAGGAATACATAAACCAAATGTCAAAGCTCTAGCTCTTGTGGTTTCTGACAAGAAGTGTTACAAAGCTTTTTGATGGATCAAAATTTGTTCAACAGTCTTGATACAGGGTCACCCAAGGAACATGTATTCCAAATATCTCTAGGTCATGCAGTTTTTGACAAGATGATTTGTATCTTATATCAAGGCTCCAGCTTTTTTTTGTTGTTGACATTTTTGACAAAAAGATTTTGTAAGTTTTCCTATATAGGACAATATGGAAAATTGCCATGTCCCTGGTTGACATGGATCAAAATGATTTGAACAACTTTTCATTCTCTGTGTCTGCCTAAGCTACTGAGAAATTTTGGCTGAATTTGGCTGAGTGGTTTCAGAGATGTTGTTTTAAAATAATGACCGACAGATGAAGGGTGATCAAATAAGCTCAGGAAAGCTAATAAAAAAAATCATGAAAACTGTTTATTATCTGGTGGCAAAAATATGCCACCATACTGTAGTATTGAAACTGTAAGACAGAGAATGATGACCAGACAGGAAGTTTCATGTCTGATCAAGGGTGTGGAGAAAGCATTAACATTTAGCCGACTATGCAACAATTGTTTTAGCTTAGATAAAAAGTGTAGCTTAAGATCATCAGGTTTGCACTGATGTCTGATCAGGATGTTAATTGGCTAGGGATAAGAATGGGTGAGAGAAATTAGTAAAATAAAAGTTAATATTGGTGATAGGAAGCTATGGACAGAAGTTTCAGTACAATCGGCCCAAAACTCTGGAATGATCTTCCATTAAATATCAGACAATGCTCATCAGTTGATAGTTTCAAGAAACACTTGAAGACTCATTTCTTCAGAGACTATTTTAATCTTGTCTAGTCAAAGTCAGTAAAGTGTAGAAACACTAAGCAGTGAACTAAGAGACAATGTTTTTCTGCGCATTAATTCTGTGATGAATATCTGATTTTTCAATTTCTTTATTATCCAAGTTACATTTTCATGTCTTTTATCATGTCCTTTAATAATATAGCCATATGTTTAATTATTTTAAATAACATTACTTTCTTTTACTTTTGATAACATGTTTTAGATTTAGAATTAATTGTTTTATCATTCTTAAACTACATTTATTTATTATTTTTAATGTTCTGATATAATATTGTACAACGCCATTGAATATGTATTATATGTAGAAATAGGCGTTTAAGCAAATAAAACAGTTTCAGTTTCATGGAGTCAGTGAAAAACATTTCATCACAACAAGTGACTGCAAGCTCTGTCTTAGTACAATGGTGAACAACATTACAAAATAAACAAGAAAATTGCACCTTAAATTATCAAAATACAAAAGATGGTACCAATGGTGGAAAATTCACAAAATGGTTCTTATCAGAATGAAAGCGAATCAATGCAATGAATGGCTCTAGTAAACACAATTGCATGTGATCTAAATCAGAGGCTGAAGCTTTCATTGGGGCATGAGCTACAGAAGTGTGAACTGCCTCATTAATAGCAATCTGGTAGTTCTGCTGGGATGATACAGATTGTATTTCTTGTACACGGAAATGAGGTTTAAGTCCCTATAGAATTACATTTGTATGTCAATAGCAAATTTGTAATTTAAATGCCAACCTGGTTTTGGTATACAAAGAAAAGGCAGGATTCAGCTTTATGGCATTGGGGTGTTTGATAATTGTTATTGTCGGATTTGTAACACTCTACTGACTTACTGGTTAGAAATGGTATTAGATCAAAGGAGTAGAAATATAAATGGAGATAATGGGATTCAACAAGGTGGCCATAATGGGGGAATTCTTTACAGAGATGAACAAGTATATGACCATGGTAATTAAATTATGTGACATTGGCCAGCAACCAGAAAATGGGAAAATGTTCCGACACAAACAGAATGTATGAAGTGACATGACTAGAAAGAGTGAAATGTTCCCTGACACAACCAAATTATGGACTGTGAGCCTAACACAGCCAAAAATGTGTGACAGGTTCCCTGACACAACCGGAATATCTGAAATATTCTATGACACAACAAGGACGTGACACATTCCATGACACAACCAGAATGTGTGACCTGTACCCTTAGAAAAAAAAAATGTATAAATAGTTCTCCTTGACAACCAAATTGTGTTAAATGTTCCCTTTGACAACCAGATTGTGTTAAATGTTCCCTTTGATAACCAGATTGTGTTAAATGTTCCCTTTGACAACCAGATTGTGTGAAATGCTCCCTTTGACAACCAGATTGTGTGAAATGCTCCCTTTGACAACCAGATTGTGTTAAATGTTCCCTGGCACAACCAGATTGTGTGAAATGCTCCCTTTGACAACCAGAATATGTGAAATGTTCCCTGGCACAACCAGAATGTGTTCCCTGACACAACCAGAATGTGTTCCGACACAACCAGAACTTGAGAAATGTTCTCTGACCAAACCAGGACATGTGAAATGTTTTCTGCACTAAACAGAATGTCTGAAATGCTCTTTGACAGACCTAGAATGTTCCCTCGACAACCAGAATGTGTGAACTGTTCCCTTTTACAACATAAATTGTGTAATGTTGCCTTACACAACCAGAATGTGTTCACTGACACAACCAGAATGTGTTCACTGACACAACCAGAATGTGTGAAATGTTCCCTGATACTAACAGAATGTGTAAAATGTTCCCTGACAAGACCAGAATGGGTGAAATATTGCTTGACATAATAAGAATCCACACAATATGCACTCACATAACAAGAACCGGAAGTGGTCCATGATACATTTAGAATGTGTGAAATATGCTCCGACAAAACAAGAACATGTGAAGTGCTCCCTGACACAACTTGAATGTGTGAAATGTTTTCTAAAACAACCATAATATTTTAAATATTCTCTGAAAAACTAGAATGTGCCAAAATGTTCCACTGCAGCTGTATCAGAGACATATTGCTCCTATCGCAGATCCATGTGCTACTCCGCAGACAAGTAAAAGGCCAGTAATTTTCTAATCAATCAACTTATGACAGATTTCCAATTAAGCTTCATGAAAACTGAATCAAACTTATGAAAGAAAAATTAAATGTAAAAAGATGTGTCAAATTATTTTTAGGAATTTTTAATAAATTCCGGTTCTTTTTAAAATAGAATATTTTGATTTTGTCAGTGTCATTTGGTGTGTGTTTCTTATTATCTCTTTTTTTCTCATTCCTCTTTCAAAAGATTTTATTTAAGGTTCTGGAACTGTAATAAATAACAGGAGGTATGAAAACGCATTAATATTGTATTGTATTGCTAAAAAAGTCAAAATTGAAATTTCAGCTTAATTTTAACACAATTTACCGCACTGTGTTAAACTTGCAATCCCAAGTAGGTCAACTGTTTGCCATGTCATGTGGTTTATACTTTATCTGTTTGGATAAATGTACAGTCGAACTTTGTTTATTCAAAGTCGTCTGGGTTGCTGATTTACTTTGAACAATTTGAACAATGCATGGGTTGGACTAATCCAAATTGCTTTTACAAATTTTTCAGACTAAGAGTCCACCATTTTAAATTACTTAATTCTCTGCAGCAAATTTGTGCAAGGAGTAATGTATATACCACAATACTTTTAACAGTGAAACATAAGAGAAGTTAACAGCTGTAAAAACATGATTAATAGAATAAGTGGATAAGTATTTTTGAATAGACATGAAGATGTTATCAACAAACTGTAACAAACATTACATAATGGTTACTAGCACACAGCATTAAATCACATCGTATTTAATATTAGCTAAACTGGGAATATCCCAACTATTGGGTCCTGCTCAGCTAAGATTTCACCCGCGATGCTTTTCATTTCTCAATTGAGATGAGGGTGATACAATTATGCCTATCCACCTTGACAGTTTGCAATACCGCAGTGAGACATAGTACGTAGAAGAAAATCTTAAAATGGAGTGTCACTTTTTAATTGATTATACATTGTAACTGACTGTTAAATTAATCAACATGCCATATCCAATTCACAACTTCAACTAACCAAATAACGAAGCAAAACATCAATGTTACTGGAGTAACCTCCCTTCACAGTTTAACAGCTGGCTATCGATATACAATGGTGATGCGATCAGTTTTTGGATTAGATGTATGAAGATAAAATTAAAACAGTACATTGGGAACCGAAATTGGCATTGAATAATGCCAAAACTTTGATTAATGCAAATGAATAATCAGAAGTTTTTTACATTAAATTATATACTGAAAAAAATCACTAAGACCAATGACTTCGAAATATACCTCGGCTTCGAATAACAAGAGTTTGAATAATTGACTGTATTACAATGTATGCAATAAAAGAACTGCAAGCATTGTGGTATTCACTGCTTCTGACAAGAAGTCATGTTTTGAGACAATGGAAACTGTGTAGATAATCTGATTTCGTATTTTGTATAAGATGGACTGTCCCCTCGCAAACAACGTAACTCTGCTTTTTGCTTTCAATGTAGCAGAAGATATTTATAAGCAAAAGGTTAAGGATCAGGATCAATTTCCATTGCGGTGAAATCTTGGAGACAATTAGAGTCTTGGTTAGGTAATGTGTGAAGCAGTAACACTTTATAAACTGCTAACATAGCGAATACAAAAAAACACTTAACCAACAGTTTAGGAAAACATCAATTAAGACATACAAATCAGAGTTAACTATCATTTTCTATGGAGTCTTTAAAATGAAATAGAAGACTTACTGATTTTTTTTTTATTTGACTTTGACTATACTATGACCTTATTTTTTTTCAAATTTAGCATTATTTATTTAAAATATCTATTAAAAAAATAAACATAAATTAATAAACTCTTTTCTCCTAATTCTGGAAAGAGTTCTACAGAAACAATGGTCATAGAGAAAAAATATAATGACAAATAAAATGACTGTACTGGCATTTGAACACTTGGCTCTCAGTTTCAAAAGAGTTTATAGTTATTACAAACTCCAATGCAGAAGATTGATTATGCAACAATCACTGCCAAGGAGAGTTGTCACGTAATCATTAAGCTTACCATATGACACAATATGTTTACTTGCTATGAATTATCAACTGCTCTTTTGTTGCTGCAATCTAATAATGAACTTCAATCCTACTGTGTCCAGATGGAGTTTTTTTATGAATTAAATATGTGTTTTATGTGTTATACTTACTCAAGTGGGATTGCCATGATTGAAAATGTGTTCATGTATATCTAATTTATATTTTTTTTTACATGTATGCAATAGAGCTATATAAAACCCACCAAGATTGGAAAGATAGCAAGGGAGATTACTACAAAGGAAGTTGCAGTTGCCTTGCCTTGTTATGAATACTCTTCAAATGGATTTACTGTTACACAGTGCCAGAACCTGATCATTAATTTACAAGAGGCACTTTCACAAATTAATATCATCACAATCATTATTTAAATAAATAACTGGAATCTTAAATTCAATTAAAAATATGAAGACTTACAAATATTTTTTAAATTAACCATTATGATTTTTCCTGATTTTTGATGCCTTGATCAGGGATTACACCTACAACTCCTGCTGTGGCAGTTGAAACTACAAGTACAAAATTTCCAGGGCTCATTTTCAGGGCAAAATTTACTCAGATGCCTTCATAATAATTGAAATACAAAAAGACAACTAACTAACTACTTATGCTGTTACTCTGTTCTAATTCACCAACGAAAAACTGATCAGGCAAATACAATTTGGTTTGTTTTGAATTTTATTTATACACTGGACCAACACTAAAGTGGCCATAGTGCTGACATTAAACTATTCTCTGTGGTGGATGACCCCAAGAAACTGCACACCTCAAGTTAGCTGGAAGACTTCCCATCATATATGTTCCCACCCCATATAGGACTCTGCATTATGCAGTGAGAATCTGAGCAGTTGTAAGTGAATCATATCTAGATAACCCAAGACAATGACCAATTGTATGTCCTTGATATCACTGGGAACTCTCTTGAAAAGAGCTGCACTATTTACTGCTAATACTCATTCATTGTCAAGCAACTTGCACAATCCTTGTGCATATGTGCAGAAAAATAATTATAGATTCTTCACAAATGAAGTGCTGTTGTTTCATTTTCTTTGTCATATATTCCACTGTAAGTCAATATAAAGTGCAACAAATCAAAAGAACAAATGAACCAAAGTGACTGCTACAGTCTCTACATTTCTTATACAGATATAATACCTACCTCTCCAGTCAATAATTGTACTCTCGAGGAATAATCTGTAATGGCGCTAAACGCATCATTACTGGTAAAAGATTACCACCTAGCCTTCTATTAGGGCTATAAGTGTTATGTAATACATATAAGTCTGGACTGAATTGCAATATTTTTCATACAGCCTTGACCTTGCGGCATTGATAAAAATAACAGATGCTAAACAAAAGCAATTTTCACCTAAACACTTACCTCTCTTTCTTGTGGTTGTAGTCTACAGCATAAACAATCTCTTCTTCTCCATCTTTCAGAATCTTCCAGATGGTTCCACCAATCATGTGACCTGCTGGCAGAGGTGTGATCTGGAGGCCATGACCTTTTCCTGAAAAAGGTCAGTGGGTCATCAAGTTATAAAGTTGAACCATCCAGAAATAAACTGGACCACAAAATATAATTAGGTAAATACACTCAAATACTGGCTGGTTGGGCATTAGTTCCTTAAAAGTGTTCAGAAACAAAATATACAATTCAAGAAGAACAGTGTTTGGTACGGCAAATGGATATTGTCCAAAACTTATTAGACAATGACCTACAGAAATTATGATATTTCATTGATGTCATTATTCTTCAAAGTTCCTACTTTTACTTCATTATTTTTGAAGGTTAAACAAATTCATATGACCATGATTAGTTATCTGCTTTTGGATGAAAATGATATTGCAATAAAGATGAATTTATATTTTCCCTTTTTTATAATTATTTTAACATTATATTGTAGTTAGAGTGTATGGTCATTTGCAGATAAAATCTACTACATCAAACAATGCTTCCCTAACTGAGGTATGAAAGGGTGACACAATACTGATGCCACTGAGGTATGAAAGTGTGACACAGTACTATGGCCACTGAGGTATGAAAGGGTGACACAATACTAATGCCACTGAGGTATGAAAGGGTGACACAATACTATGGCCACAGAGGTATGAAAGGGTGACACAGTACTATGGCCACTGAGGTATGAAAGTGTGACACAATACTAATGCCACAAAGGTATGAAAGTGAGACACAATACCAAAGCCACTGAGGTATGAAAGTGTGACACAATACTATGGCCACTGAGGTATGTAAGTGTGACACAATACTAATGCCAGTGAGGTATAAAAGTGAGACACAATACCAAAGCCACTGAGGTATGAAAGTGTGACACAATACTATGGCCACTGAAGTATGAAAGTGTGACACAATATTATGGCCACAGAGGTATGAAAGTGTGACACAATACTAATGCCACTGAAGTATGAAAGTGTGACACAATACTAATGCCACTGAAGTATGAAAGTGTGACACAATACTATGGCCACAGAGGTATGAAAGTGTGACACAATACTAATGCCACTGAAGTATGAAAGTGTGACACAATACTAATGCCACTGAGGTATGAAAGTGTGACACAATACTAATGCCACTGAGGTATGAAAGTGTGACACAATACTAATGCCACTGAGGTATGAAAGTGTGACACAATACTATGGCCACTGAGGTATGAAAGTGTGACACAATACTATGGCCACTGAGGTATGAAAGTGTGACACAATACTATGGCCACTGAGGTATGAAAGTGTGACACAATACTATGGCCACTGAGGTATGAAAGTGTGACACAATACTATGGCCACAGAGGTATGAAAGTGTGACACAATACTATGGCCACTGAGGTATGAAAGTGTGACACAATACCAAAGCCACTGAGGTATGTAAGGGTGACACAATACTATGGCCACTGAGGTATGTAAGGGTGACACAATACTATGGCCACTGAGGTATGAAAGTGTGACACAATACCAAAGCAACTGAGGTATGAAAGTGTGACACAATACTATGGCCACAGAGGTATGAAAGTGTGACACAAAACTATGGCCACAGAGGTATGAAAGTGTGACACAATACTATGGCCACTGAGGTATGTAAGGGTGACACAATACTATGGCCACAGAGGTATGAAAGTGTGACACAATACTATGGTCAGAGAGGTATGAAAGGGTGACACAATACTATGGCCACTAAGGTAAGAAAGTGTGACACAATACTATGGCCACTAAGGTAAGAAAGTGTGACACAATACTAATGCCACAGAGGTATGAAAGTGTGACACAATACTATGGCCACAGAGGTATGAAAGTGTGACACAATACTATGGCCACAGAGGTATGAAAGTGTGACACAATACTATGGCCACAGAGGTATGAAAGTGTGACACAATACTATGGTCAGAGAGGTATGAAAGGGTGACACAATACTATGGCCACTAAGGTAAGAAAGTGTGACACAATACTATGGCCACTAAGGTAAGAAAGTGTGACACAATACTAATGCCACAGAGGTATGAAAGGGTGACACAATACTATGGCCACAGAGGTATCAAAGTGTGACACAATACTAATGCCACTGAGGTATGAAAGTGTGACACAATACTAATGCCACTGAGGTATGAAAGTGTGACACAATACTAATGCCACAGAGGTATGAAAGTGTGACACAGTACTATGGCCACTAAGGTATGTAAGTGTGACACAATACTAATGCCACAGAGGTATGAAAGGGTGACACAATACTATGGCCACAGAGGTATAAAAGTGTGACACAGTACTATGGCCACTAAGGTATGTAAGTGTGACACAATACTAATGCCACTGAGGTATGAAAGTGTGACACAATACCAATGCCACTGAGGTATGAAAGTGTGACACAATACTATGGCCACTGAGGTATGAAAGTGTGACACAATACTAATGCCACAGAGGTATGAAAGTGTGACACAGTACTATGCAGGGTTCGAATTACACCACGGCAATCACTACACGTGCCATGGTTGCCCTCCTTACTTGCCGTAATACCCTCAGAATAATGCCAATATCCACGGCAACATTGTTGCTGTGGATGCCCTCCCTCTTTGCACCAGTGCCCTCATTTATTATGAAATAAAATTACATGTAAACAACGAACACAAGTTCCTATTGTTGACTTTTTTCGCCGTTGTTCAGTAATATAAAGCAACACTCGGATCACCTTGTCTACGAAATTGACTCGAATATAACTATGTGACAATGTCGCCGCAATATTGACGAACTATCTTCCGAAGCTTGCCGGAGGTTGTCGAGTAAGTACGAATGATAAAGCAAGTGACGAAAACCGACACTGCCGCGCAAATTTACCTTGTCACTGGCCATGTGCGCAGTAGAGATGGACGCAGTTCCCACTACGTAAGTATTACGAGAAACGAGGTACAAAAGCGCATCCCATAATAATTTTATTAGCCCCTCCTGCTTCTTATGTTCATTTACCCGCCAACGAATTACCGGCTATTGTTTTTAACGTGTCCACTCCCACGTCAACACTTACAATCGCAGTGTAATGACGGGGGGTAAATTTTATGATTGGAACTGCCTTCCGATGTGTACCGATTAATAAGCAGATGATCATCGGTAATCCCCGGCATTTCCTGTCAAAAGAACCTTCGACGCCAGCATTTTTTTTTAAATTTTTTTGAAGAAATGCCACAAAAAGACAGAGTAACAAAAAGAAAGCAGGCAGATATAGCAAATGCTTCATCGAAATGCCAAAAAGTTCCGTCATTTTTTCGGTAAGTTAAACTGAACATACAGATCAGCGCAGGTACCGTTAGTTCTATTGTGATACAAATCAGCAGGCAAATGGCGGGCGGGTCAAAGGCCATGTCGATTACATGGCGTTTAGTGTGATGTCATCCAGCTGTTCTACTCTCTCCCCGGTCCCGCCAGACTTAGACGCTGAATAACATCGTGACTTATATTGAATGCCGAACAATAAAGCTTTAAAAAGCCATAAAAAGGTGGCATCGCTCAACGTGCATGTACCTTGAATGTGAATGGCTGCAATGTAGACATAAATTATAACATAGTGTGCACGTGTGTTGTCCATCAGAATATTATAATGAGAGAAGATCGCCATGGAGATGGAGGTGTGTCATTCTTCTGCACAGCTGATTGGTTCTTTCAGGAGGTGTGTAAGTCAGTCCACGCACGTGTTTTGATTCTTATAATTTTTATTATTTATGATAAGAATTCATGATGATATATATTTTTATAATGAAACAAATGTTCTGATACAGTGATTTCAGCGTAGTTGCAAAATAAACTATAGGATAGTTGATAGGAAATGAAAGATGAATCAAAATGGAATGTCAATAGCCAATATTAAAAGGTCCATTTATTTGTTGTGGAATTGGTGCTTGCTGTTTGCATCAAAGATTCTACATCTCTGGACTTTTTCAATGATTCAATCAGCACACTCTCCACAGGTTACAGGTAGAAGCAAAAACTGATAAGCTGGTGTATTAGTTTTTTTTTATAAAGGCAAGTTGTAATGTACTGCTGAAAGTTTAACTAACCATGTTAACCGCGACAGTTGACTAGAAAATGAAAACAGTCCCTTTGATTCCATTCCTGCCTTCAAGGCTTCTTTTACTAGCATGACTAGAGCAGAGCTTCAGCAAGAAAATGCATCATAAATGAAGAGGACATGAAATTACATTAAAACTCGATGAAAAACTGAAGTAGCCTTGGTGCCCCTTTTCAGAGGGAAATACTTGCCTTGGTGCCCCTGCAACTTGCCTTAGTGCCCAAAAAATATTAGCCCTGTCCAAGGCAACACTTGCCTTGCCCTAAAAAAATTGTAATTCTAGCCCTGCTATGGCCACAGAGGTATGAAAGTGTGACACAATACTAATGCCACAGAGGTATGAAAGTGTGACACAGTACTATGGCCACTAAGGTATGTAAGTGTGACACAATACTAATGCCATTGAGGTATGAAAGTGTGACACAATACCAATGCCACTGAGGTATGAAAGTGTGACACAATACTATGGCCACAGAGGTATGAAAGTGTGACACAATACTTTGGCAACAGAGGTAAGAAAGTGTGACAAAATACTAATGCCACTGAGGTATGAAAGGGTGACACAATACTAATGCCACTGAGGTATGTAAGTGTGACACAATACTATGGCCACTGAGGTATGAAAGTGTGACACAATACTATGGCCACTGAGGTATGAAAGGGTGACACAATACTATGGCCACTGAGGTATGAAAGGATGACACGATACTATGGCCACAGAGGTATGAAATGGTGACAAAATACTATGGCCACTGAGGTATGTAAGTGTGACACAATACTAATGCCACTGAGGTATGTAAGTGTGACACAATACTATGGCCACTGAGGTATGAAAGGGTGACACAATACTAATGCCACTGAGGTTTGAAAGTGTGACACAATACTATGGCCACTGAGGTATGAAAGGATGACACGATACTATGGCTACAGAGGTATGAAATGGTGACAAAATACTATGGCCACTGAGGTATGTAAGTGTGACACAATACTAATGCCACTAAGGTATGTAAGTGTGACACAATACTATGGCCACTGAGGTATGAAAGTGTGACACAATACTATGGTTACTGAGGTATGAAAGGGTGACACAATACTAATGCCACTGAGGTATGAAAGTGTGACACAGTACTATGGCCACTGAGGTATGTAAGTGTGACACAATAGTAATGCCACTGAGGTATAAAAGTGTGACACAATACCAATGCCACTGAGGTATGAAAGTGTGACACAATACTATGGCCACAGAGGTATGAAAGGGTGACACAATACTTTGGCCACTGAGGTATGAAAGTGTGACACAATACTAATGCCACTGAGGTATAAAAGTGTGACACAATACCAATGCCACTGAGGTATGAAAGTGTGACACAATACTATGGCCACTGAGGTATGAAAGGGTGACACAATACTTTGGCCACTGAGGTATGAAAGTGTGACACAATACTATGGCCACAGAGGTATGAAAGTGTGACACAATACTATGGCCACTAAGGTAAGAAAGTGTGACACAATACTAATGCCACAGAGGTATGAAAGGGTGACACAATACCAATGCCACTGAGGTATGTAAGTGTGACACAATACTATGGCCACTGAGGTATGAAAGTGTGACACAATACTAATGCCACTGAGGTATGTAAGTGTGACACAATACTTATGCCATTGAGGTATGAAAGTGTGACACAATACTATGACCACTGAGGTATGAAAGTGTGAAAGAATACTAAGGCCACTAAGGTATGAAAGTGTGACACAATACTATGGCCACTGAGGTATGAAAGTGTGACACAATACTATTGCCACAGAGGTATGAAAGTGTGACACAATACTATGGTCACTGAGGTATGCAAGTGTGACACAATACTATGGCCACTGAGGTATGAAAGTGTGACACAATACTATGGTCACAGAGGTATGAAAGGGTGACACAATACTATGGCCACTGAGGTATGAAAGGGTGACACAATACTAATGCCACTGAGGTATGAAAGTGTGACACAGTACTATGGCCACTGAGGTATGAAAGGGTGACACAATACTAATGCCACCAAGGTATGTAAGTGTGACACAATTCTATGGCCACTAAGGTATGAAAGTGTGACACAATACTATGGCCACTGAGGTATGAAAGAGTGACACAATACTATGGCCACTGAGGTGTGAAAGGGTGACACGATACTAATGCCACTGAGGTATGAAAGTGTGACACAATACCAATGCCACTGAGGTATGAAAGTGTAACACAATACTATGGCCACTGAGGTATGAAAGTGTGACACAATACTAATGCCACTGAGGTATGAAAGTGTGACACAATACTAATGCCACTGAGGTATAAAAGTAAGACACATTACTTTGGCCAGTGAGGTATAAAAGTGTGACACAATACTAATGCCACTGAGGTATGAAAGTGTGACACAATACTAATGCCACTGATGTATGAAAGTGTGACACAATACCAATGCCACTGAGGTATGAAAGTGTGACACAATACCAATGCCACTGAGGTATGAAAGTGTGACACAATACTATGGCCACTAAGGTATGTAAGTGTGACACAATACTAATGCCACTGAGGTATGAAAGTGTCACACAATACTATGGCCACAGAGGTATGAAAGTGTCACACAATACTATGGCCACAGAGGTATGAAAGTGTGACACAATACTATGGCCACTAAGGTATGAAAGTGTGACAGAATAATAATGCCACTGAGGTATGAAAGTGTGACACAATATTATGGCCACTGAGGTATGAAAGTGTCACACAATACTATGGCCACAGAGGTATGAAAGTGTGACACAATACTATGGCCACAGAGGTATGAAAGTGTGACACAATACCTATGCCACTGAGGTATGAAAGGTTGACACAATACTATGGCCACTGAGGTATGAAAGTGTGACAGAATAATAATGCCACTGAGGTATGAAAGTGTGACACATTACTATGGCCACTGAGGTATGTAAGTGTGACACAATACTAATGCCACTGAGGTATGTAAGTGTGACACAATACTATGGCCACTGAGGTATGAAAGTGTGACACAATACTATGGCCACTGAGGTATGTAAGTGTGACACAATACTAATGCCACTGAGGTATGTAAGTGTGACACAATACTAATGCCACAGAGGTATGAAAGTGTGACACAATACTATGGCCACTGAGGTATGAAAGTGTGACACAATACCAATGCCACTGAGGTATGTAAGTGTGACACAATACTATGGCCACTGAGGTATGAAAGTGTGACAGAATAATAATGCCACTGAGGTATGTAAGTGTGACACAATACTATGGCCACTGAGGTATGAAAGTGTGACAGAATAATAATGCCACTGAGGTATGAAAGTGTGACACATTACTATGGCCACTGAGGTATGAAAGTGTGACACATTACTATGGCCACTGAGGTATGTAAGTGTGACACAATACTAATGCCACTGAGGTATGTAAGTGTGACACAATACTATGGCCACTGAGGTATGAAAGTGTGACACAATACTATGGCCACTGAGGTATGAAAGTGTGACAGAATAATAATGCCACTGAGGTATGAAAGTGTGACACATTACTATGGCCACTGAGGTATGAAAGTGTGACACATTACTATGGCCACTGAGGTATGTAAGTGTGACACAATACTAATGCCACTGAGGTATGTAAGTGTGACACAATACTATGGCCACTGAGGTATGAAAGTGTGACACAATACTATGGCCACTGAGGTATGAAAGTGTGACACAATACCAATGCCACTGAGGTATGTAAGTGTGACACAATACTATGGCCACTGAGGTATGAAAGTGTGACAGAATAATAATGCCACTGAGGTATGAAAGTGTGACACATTACTATGGCCACTGAGGTATGAAAGTGTGACACATTACTATGGCCACTGAGGTATGAAAGTGTGACACAATACTATGGCCACTGAGGTATGTAAGTGTGACACAATACTAATGCCACTGAGGTATGTAAGTGTGACACAATACTATGGCCACTGAGGTATGAAAGTGTGACACAATACTATGGCCACTGAGGTATGAAAGTGTGACACAATACCAATGCCACTGAGGTATGTAAGTGTGACACAATACTATGGCCACTGAGGTATGAAAGTGTGACAGAATAATAATGCCACTGAGGTATGAAAGTGTGACACAATACTAATACCACTGAGGTATGAAAGTGTGACACATTACTATGGTCATTATTCAATCACTGGAGCCAACAATTACAAATACACTCTTTTGTAATAGATCAGGTGTTTACTAGAGACGTCTGAGAGGGTTGGAAGATTTCTCCAGTTTTATGAAAGAATGTGATGGTAAAGTCTCAGAGAAATGCGAAGAAGCGGGGGAAGAAAACACTGTAAGGTTGGGAAAGTAAATGATCCATGTGGCAAAGAGCCATCATAAAAACTGTGGCACTACTATTTGATAAAGAAGACTTAACAACTGTCTCTGAACACTACAATAGTTGTAGTTGAGGACTGCAATAATGCAATGTGTATTCGAAAATCATGGAAATAGAACATTAAAATGGCTGGCAATGGAGCAATCAATCCTCATTCATCCAAGCCAGACATCATGTAAGGAAATTTATGCAAGAAAAAATGTCTACACTGACTGCAGCAAGTCTCTGTTATACAATGTCATCAGGGTGGTCTTGTTATTCCATACTGAATATGGTCGGAATATATCAGCAAGAAACATTTTACCAGGTAAGGATTAATTTTAGGACATTCAGATGTTCCAAGAATAATGAAGTACATTGTGTTGAATGTTATTAAATTGCTTTTAATGGTATCTAATTTCTACAACAGTAAACATGGCCTGATACTTGCTTAAACAAAAGGTCATGCAACACTTTAGCTGGTCTTGTGATAGAGCAATGTACCACAATAAGTGGTGTTTATCTTTTCTACATGAGAAGTGTTGCTAAAACATAGGATTTATCAAAATTTTAGGTAAAAAAGGACTTAAATAAGATAAAAAAGTAGTACATTGTTTTTATAAGCTATTATTGTTCTTAAATGTTTGACTGCCATGAAAAAAAGGAAGCTTGTGAAATTAATTGGAGTGCTATAAGATCTACCAGTCACAAAGTGATAAACATGGTTGGAGTGCTGTAAGATCTACCAGTCACAGAGTGATAAACATGGTTGGAGTGCTGTAAAATCTACCAGTCACAGAGTGATAAACATGGTCCAAGTTGGAGTGCTGTAAGATCTACCAGTCACAGAGTGATAAACATGGTTGGAGTGTTGTAAGATCTACCAGTCACACAGTGATAAACATGGTTGGAGTGCTGTAAAATCTACCAGTCACAGAGTGATAAACATGGTCCAAGTTGGAATGCTGTAAGATCTACCAGTCACAGAGTGATAAACATAGTTGGAGTGCTGTAAGATCTACCAGTCACAGAGTGATAAACATGGTTGGAGTGTTGTAAGATCTACCAGTCACAGGGTGATAAACATGGTCGGGGTGCTGTAAGATCTACCAGTCACAGAGTGATAAAAATGGTTGGGGTGCTGTAAGATCTACCAGTCACAGAGTGATAAACATGGTTGGGGTGCTGTAAGATCTACCAGTCACAGGGTGATGAAGGTGGTTGGAGAGCTGTAAGATCTACCAGTCACAGAGTGATAAACATGGTTGAAGTGCTGTAAGATCTACCAGTCAGAGAGTGATAAACATGGTTGGGGTGCTGTAAGAACTACCAGTCACAGAGTGATAAACATGGTTGGGGTGCTGTAAGATCTACCAGTCACAGGGTGATAAAGGTGGTTGGAGAGCTGTAAGATCTACCAGTCACAGAGTGATAAACATGGTTGGAGTGCTGTAATATCTACCAGTCACAGAGTGATAAACATGGTTGGAGTGCTGTAATATCTACCAGTCACAGAGTGATAAACATGGTTGGTGTGCTGTAAGATCTACCAGTCACAGGGTGATAAACATGGCTGGTGTGCTGTAAGATCTACCAGTCACAGAGTGATAAACATGGTAGGTGTGCTGTAAGATCTACCAGTCACAGGGTGATAAACATGGTTGTTGTGCTGTAAGATCTACCAGTCACAGAGAGATAAACATGGTTGTGTGCTATAAGATCCATCAGTCACAGGGTGATAAACATGGTTGGTATGCTGTAAGATCTACCAGTCAAAGAGTGATAAACATGGTTGGTGTGCTGTAAGATCTACTAGTCATAGAGTAATAAACATGAATGAATGTCAACCCCAGTATAATGCTGGAAACTAGAATACAGTGATCAGTGATCAATCTGATATTGTTTAAATAAAACTCTAACATTACTTTTTCAAGTAGGCAATTTTCATTTAATTTATTAACTATCATATGTCAATCAATATTTAGCTCCAAATGCAAGTATTCATGTTTGTACATAGAACAAGTACATAGTTAATTCTCATTTCATGACAGATAAGTGTTCAATATACAGTTTCCCATATTCAGATTACTGATTTCTATGGAAACTATGAAAAAAAGTTCAAATATAGACTGATAAATTGCTGGTACAACAAATTGATTTTCACAGGATAAGGAGAATAACGTGGTTCCACATACAGTAGGCCATGATTGATTATGGAGTGAAAAAGTAAGATATAAAAAAAGGTGAAAATAATTGAGAAGATATTTCCCTTTTATGTCATTCTGGTGTTGAAGTTTGATCTTTCAAGAGAGAGTCTAATAGACCAAATAAAGGCCCGCAGACCATAAAATATTGCTGCAATGGGAAAGGACGGGGTTGTAAAAATTAAAGTGGAGAATGTAAAACATTTTCTGCTTGCTTTATCATTTTCTTGCTGAACTGGAGCTACACTAGAAGTGATCCAAGCAGAAGCTTGCTGAACTGGAGCAACACTAGAAGTGATCTGAGCAGAAGCTTGCTGATCTGGAGCTACACTAGTGTGATGTGAGCAGGAGCTTGCTGAACTGGAGCAACACTAAAAGTGATCCGAGCAGAAGCTTAATGAACTGGAGCAACACTAGAAGTGATCCGAGCAGGAGCTTGCTGAACTGGAGCAACACTAAAAGTGATCCGAGCAGAAGCTTAATGAACTGGAGCAACACTAGAAGTGATCCGAGCAGGAGCTTGCTGATCTGGAGCAACACTTGTGTGATCCGAGCAGGAGCTTGCTGAACTGGAGCAACACTAGAAGTGATCTGAGCAGGAGCTTGCTGATCTGGAGCAACACTAGAGTGATCCGAGCAGGAGCTTGCTGATCTGGAGCAACACTAGAAGTGATCCGAGCAGGAGCTTGCTGATCTGGAGCAACACTTGTGTGATCCGAGCAGGAGCTTGCTGAACTGGAGCAACACTAGAAGTGATCCGAGCAGGAGCTTGCTGAACTGGAGCAACACTAGAAGTGATCCGAGCAGGAGCTTGTTGATCTGGAGCAACACCAGTGTGATCCGAGCAGGAGCTTGCTGATCTGGAGCAACACTAGAAGTGATCCGAGCAGGATCTTGCTGATCTGGCACAACACCAGTGTGATCCGAGCAGGAGCTTGCTGATCTGGCGCAACACTAGTGTGATCCGAGCAGGAGCTTGCTGATCTGGAGCAACACTAGTGTGATCCGTGCAGGAGCTTGCTGATCTGGAGCAACACTAGTGTGATCCGAGCAGGAGCTTGCTGATCTGGAGCAACACTTGTGTGATCCGAGCAGGAGCTTGCTGATCTGGAGCAACACTAAAAGTGATCCGAGCAGGAGCTTGCTGAACTGGAGCAACACTAGAAGTGATCCGAGCTGAAGCTTAATGAACTGCAGCAACACTTGAAGTGGTCCAAGCAGGAGCTTGCTGATCTGGAGCAACACTTGTGTGATCCTAGCAGGAGCTTGCTGAACTGGAGCAACACTAAAAGTGATCCGAGCAGAAGCTTAATGAACTGGAGCAACACTAGAAGTGATCCGAGCAGGAGCTTGCTGAACTGGAGCAACACTAGAAGTGATCTGAGCAGGAGCTTGCTGATCTGGAGCAACACTAGAAGTGATCCGAGCAGGAGCTTGCTGATCTGGAGCAACACTAGAAGTGATCCGAGCAGGAGCTTGCTGATCTGGAGCAACACTTGTGTGATCCGAGCAGGAGCTTGCTGAACTGGAGCAACACTAGAAGTGATCCGAGCAGGAGCTTGCTGAACTAGAGCAACACTAGAAGTGATCCGAGCAGGAGCTTGTTGATCTGGAGCAACACCAGTGTGATCCGAGCAGGAGCTTGCTGATCTGGAGCAACACTAGAAGTGATCCGAGCAGGAGCTTGCTGATCTGGCACAACACCAGTGTGATACGAGCAGGAGCTTGCTGATCTGGCGCAACACTAGTGTGATCCGAGCAGGAGCTTGCTGATCTGAAGAAACACTAAAAGTGATCCGAGCAGGAGCTTGCTGAACTGGAGCAACACTAGAAGTGATCCGAGCAGGAGCTTGCTGATCTGGAGCAACACTAGTGTGATCCGAGCAGAAGCTTGCTGAACTGGCGCTACACTAGAAGTGATCCGAGCAGGAGCTTGCTGATCTGGAGCCACACTAGTGTGATCCGAGCAGAAACTTGCGCTTCATGACCATAAGGTGTAATTTTTTTTTAGTTGTTATTTTAAGTTGCACTGTTATGAAAGTAAAATTAAGTTGCATGTTTATGTGAGGCGATATTAACTTTACTTTTACTGGAGTAACCTTTATTTGTACTGGTATGAAGGGTAACCTTTAGTTGCACTATGACAAGTGCACAATAATCTGACTGAGACTTACAGTGAACCCAACTGTACAATATACACATAATGGCTGAGAAGACTTGTGAGCTATACCTGTTAATGTAACAGTCTGAGAGTACTTGAGCTGGGTGATCCTGTCAAAAGCAGAATCCACATCATCCAAGGTAAACATGTCAAAATCTTCCGAATTGTTGCGAGACTGAAAAACACAAAAACAAATATACAACAGTTGGTCAATCACTTTAGATAAATATCTTGCATTTACATGGAGCACTGTTGTGTTTTTTGGTATGAATTAAATTTCATAATAATAAACATTCTGGAAGTAAAACATCTTCCATCAAATAAATTGTATTTTTAAAGCTTATTTAGTTTTGCGATACACTACACTGCACTAAGCTCTAATGTTCTTGACATTTTTATCTCCCATGATATTTATTACAAGCAATTAAAAAACCTTACTTAATAGCTTACAACTAGATACAGAGGTTATACCTTACTTGACAGCGTACAACTAGGTTATACCTTTTACAACTAGATACAGAGGTTATACCTTACTCGATAGCTTACAACTAGATACAGAGGTTATACCTTACTTGATAGCATACAACTAGATACATTGAACAGAGGTCATACCTTACTTGATTGCATACAACTAGATACAGAGGTTATACCTTACTCAAAAGCTTACAACTAGGTACAGAGGTTATACCTTACTCGATAGCTTACAACTAGATACAGAGGTATTACCTTACTTGATAGCATACAACTAGATACATTGAACAGAGGTCATACCTTACTTGATAGCTTACAACTAGATACAGAGGTTATACCTTACTTGATAGCTTACAACTAGATACAGAGGTTATACCTTACTCGATAGCTTACAACTAGATACAAAGGTTATACCTTACTCGATAGCTTACAACTAGATACAGAGGTTATACCTTACTTGATAGCTTACAACTAGATACAGAGGTTATACCTTCCTTGATAGCTTACAACTAGATGGAGGTTATACCTTACTTGATAGCTTACAACTAGATACAAAGGTTATACCTTACTCGATAGCTTACAACTAGATACAGAGGTTATACCTTACTTGATAGCTTACAACTAGATACAGAGGTTATACCTTACTTGATAGCTTACAACTAGATGGAGGTTATACCTTACTCGATAGCTTACAACTAGATACAGAGGTTATACCTTACTTGATAGCATACAACTAGATACATTGTACAGAGGTTACACCTTACTCGATAGCTTACAACTACATACAGAGGTTATACCTTACTTGATAGCTTACAACTAGATACAGAGGTTATACCTTACTTGATAGCATACAACTAAATACAGAGGTTATACCTTACTAGATAGCATACAACTAAATACAGAAGTTATACCTTACTTTAAAGCTGACAACTACATACAGAGGTTATACCTTACTTGATAGCTTACAACTAGATACAGAGGTTATACCTTACTTGATAGCTTACAACTAGATACAGAGGTTATACCTTACTAGATAGCTTACAACTAGATACAAAGGTTATACCTTACTCGATAGTTTACAACTAGATACAGAGGTTATACCTTACTTGATAGCATACAACTAGATACAGAGGTTATACCTTACTTGATAGCTTACAACTAGATGGAGGTTATACCTTACTTGATAGCTTACAACTAGATAGAGAGATTATACCTTACTTGATAGCTTACAACTAGATACAGAGGTTATACCTTACTCGATAGCTTACAACTAGATACAGAGGTTATACCTTACTTGATAGCATACAACTAGATACATTGTACAGAGGTTACACCTTACTCGATAGCTTACAACTACATACAGAGGTTATACCTTACTTGATAGCTTACAACTAGATACAGAGGTTATACCTTACTTGATAGCATACAACTAAATACAGAGGTTATACCTTACTAGATAGCATACAACTAAATACAGAAGTTATACCTTACTTTAAAGCTGACAACTACATACAGAGGTTATACCTTACTTGCTAGCATACAACTAGATACAGAGGTTATACCTTCTTTTATAGCGTTCAACTAGATACAGAGGTTATACCTTACTCGATAGCTGACAACTAGATACAGAGGTTATACCTTACTTAATAGCTTACAACTAGATACAGAGGTTATACCTTACTTGATAGTTTATAACTAGATACAGAGGTTATACCTTACTTGATAGCTTACAACTACATACAGAGGTTATACCTTACTTGATAGCTTACAACTAGATACAGAGGTTATTCCTTACTTGATAGCTTACAACTAGATACAAAGGTTATACCTTACTCGATAGCTTACAACTAGATACAGAGGTTATACCTTTTACAACTAGATACAGAGGTTATACCTTACTTGATAGCTTACAACTAGATACAGAGGTTATACCTTACTTGATAGCTTACAACTAGATATAGCGGTTATACCTTACTTGATAACTTACAACTAGATATAGAGGTTATACCTTACTTGATAGCTTACAACTAGAGACAGAGGTTATACCTTACTTGATAGCTTACAACTAGATTCAGAGGTTATACCTTACTTGATAGCTTACAACTAGATACAGAGGTAATAAGACAGCCATACAGACTTCTGCAGCAAAGTGTGCAGATCCTGACTGGACAGTTCTCACCAGAAGTGGGCAGATTTGGACTGATGATATATGCCTAAACCTGATCAATTCATCTTTCACTGGTTTAAAGTTAAGCAATTAACAGTTTTTATTGATGGCACTTGGCTAACAATATCTTTGCTGTTATTAACCCAAAATGAGTTATCTGCAGCTAAAAAATCACCTTTGAACATTTTAAACAAAGTTATAACCAATTCAAAATTGTCATCATCAATGTGTGTAAGACTTTTCCTCTCCTAAATTTCTTCTGATGGTGCAATGAGTGTGTGAAAAAGTATCATATATGAAGAAGAATTCACAATCATTAACATCAATATAATTTTTTGTTCTACATAATAATTATTTTTTTCAACCTGTTTAATATGCTTATACTTGTTTAGCACAACAGCTGTTGCTATGTTTTAAAATAGAATTAAGTCTAGAAATATTTGCAATGCCCTAAAATATTTCATCATATCTATTTTCAGAGTCAAATGATCTTTCCTAAGGTGCATAATTCAATCAACCACCTTTCATAATCTTTGTCTTTAGATGGAATTCTGGTATGATTTGGTTTTTGAACAAATGTAATTTTTCAGGTCATTTAGATAATGAAAATTAAAATATTGAACATCCACATTATAAATGATCCATTTCAGAACTCCTAACACATTTGTTTTTCCAAATTAGAAAAGCTATCCTTGAGTAAAATCCATATTAATGTGTATACTAATTAAATTGAGCCAATACAAAAATCAAATTTACAGAAATTTTAATAAATGACATCTTAATAATTCACATGTTTTATTCCACACTCTTGTCAATAAAAAAATTACTTTCAAATCTAAATGTGAGAAAAAGGAAAATAAGCATATTATAGATATATAAGAAAATAGTATGTTCACCAATAAGCAACAAGAATAATGAGAGATTAGTATAATAAGAGTCAGTAGAAGGAGAAGGAGGAAGAGGAGGAGGAGGAGGAGGAGGAGGAGGAAAGAAAATGTGAGACCTTCTCAGGCATACATTTAGATTCATTCTCTCCTTTTTCTTCATACATTGTATGCTTTCACCTGAATATGGATCACTTTATTGCAGGGGAGGAAACTCTTAGTTATTTTAATTGGGTGCATTTTCATTGGGGGCCCTGATTTACACAATATGAAGTTTGCTGGTAGGCGAAACAAATTTTTAAACATCTACAATATATATCAATTTGTAAATTGCTTGAAACTACATTTCCAGTGTTCACAAATTCATAACAAATGTTATTGTTTATGTGCTTGAGAAGGTAATGTTGATACAAAACACTCTTTTGATATATGACTTTCCCACCAAGAAAGTCTTCAGTTTATCTTTGATATTTTTTTCTCTGCACTATGTTTCAGAAAATCTTCAACTTACAGTGTTTGAAAATATAATGCTGGAAAACATCAATCTAACTCCTAAACAGTAAAGTATGAACTTTAGCTTACTGTTTGCATCATCTGTTTGAAGATATATTTCTGTTCCTGCAATAAATCATTCAGGAAGTGCCATAATCCCAGCAGTGAGGACTTACAGAGAAAAATAGGGCATATTGCCATTGTGATTGATAACTCACATTTATATATATGGTAGTTCATATTTCATATGTCAAACTGTCAATATTATAACCATATGAAAATCTCTTCCTCAATCAAAATCTACCAAATTCAATTTCTAGAAGTGCACAATAGCAGCTTGTAAATCAATTATCTTGTTTCAATGGTTAAAAAGTACAACTAAAGATTTGCTGAGAAACACTTGGCAGTTAACCCTTCGCCAACTTAGCGTGACTTTATCTGGCTTAGGTAAATTGTGTAAATTCAGACCAATCAGCTCACACTGGGAGCTCCGATAAATTAATCAAGCCTTGGATGTCTGAAACTACAACATTTATTTTTATTCTTATAACTTTTCATAGGCATGTAATTCTTTCTTTGGTTATTCCTTGAGATTTCTGTGCACATAAACATCTTCTTTTTTTCAACACCTAGAGCATCAGAGGAATGGGATTAGCCGGCATTTTTGCCGATACTGTGCAGCGACATTTCCATCATTAAAGCACAGGGGCACTTATACCGACAAGTCAAGCATAATGCTGTCCCCTTAGACCCGAGCGTTAGGAGGGAAGCCACTACTACCAACTTTAAAGTCTTTGGTTTGACTCGGCCGGGGTTTGAACCCACGACCTCCCGATCTGCAAGCTGACACTCTACCGTCTGAGCTATTCCGGCCGATGGAGCGTCAGAAATTAAGTAAATTCATTTACATGAAGAACTCAATCATGGAAGAAGAGAAAGCATGTTAAAATCAAAAGGCATTCTAAATTATATAAATATTGTAATATTTTAAAAATTATTAATACTTCAATTTTTATCAAATTTAACCAAAGTATAATTTCTTCTGCTATTTTATTATAAAACTCTATGAATGATAATACATACAAAATGTCTCAAAACTCAGGAGGGCACTGTGCTCAAAAGCAAAAACATCTTCCACTGCACCATTTTCCCAAATGCTTTTTCAACTAGTAATAAAATATGCTCCCAAGCTTGCCTTCCTCATTTGAAATGAAATGGGATTGTTGATAATGCAAAACATTTTCAAAGTGTGCTTGCAAGAGAAAAGATAACAAATGTACAAAATACACAATAATATTTACATTATCTACTTTCCCATCTCAAGCAGGACTAGGGAATGCAGTTTTAGAGGCATTCTGTGTTTATAGTTGGTGTTTTCAAGGACAGGTAAAACTTGATAATGTGATCATTGTACACAAAGACTGGTCTAAATTATTACAGAATAGGAAAACAAGGTAAACAGTGTAGATACACAAAACTTGATTTTATTGTAAGAAAGTAAAGAATATTAGTCATAGAATTCGTCTAGTGGTAAGGCACTTGCATATTGTTTTGCTTGTCCAAATCCCCACCAAATGATTTTATTTTTTTATTTTTAAAGTTTTCAAATTCTTGACAAACAAAATTACAGTGAAACTTCTATATCCTGACCGTGGATAAGCGAGATTCTTTGTATATTTCGATGCAAACTCACAGTCCGGACTTTTACTTCTACATATTTAGGGATTTGGGATTTGCCAGCATTTTTGCCAATACTGTGCAGTGACATTTCTATCATTATAGCAGAGGGGCACTTATGAGGTGCCCTGGGACTGAACCTGGCCGGTCCATTATACTGGCATCGACGAGTCAGGCGTAATGCTATCCCCATAGCCCCGAGCGTTAGGAGGGAAGCCACTACTACCAACTTTAAAGTCTTTTGTTTGACCCGGCCTGGGTTTGAACCCACGACCTCCCGATCCGCAAGCCGGCGCTCTACCACCTGAGCTATTGCGGCCGGTCCTCTACATATTTAATCTTATTTTCTGTTGATATTTAAGTGTTTTTTTTTGTTTTTTTCATTACTCAATAATAATTAGTAGTCCAGACATCAGTATTTCAACTAAATTACGATTTATTTGTCGATCAGCCTCTATGGGAACACATGCAAAAGAAGGGGTGAAAAATCAATTAAGATAACCAACCACACATCGTAAAAGGTTTGATGAGAGATGCACGATGTGAGAGGTGTGAAACAACAATTCAGGCAACATCTTGCCATATTCATAAAATTAGTGTAACTGTCAACAAATGATGCGCTGTATACCCACTTTTTTGAGGGATAAGTATTGTCTAGCAGTTTTATTTATAAACCCCATCAGTTTGTGTAGTCATTCATTCACCATGTCTACTGAAACTTGATTCCAGACTTTTAAGCAATATGTGTGGGCATATAAACTAAACAATGTACATTTCACATGAGTTTTATACTGCATGAGTTTTATACTGGTTTAACCATCACCATATACAATTTACCAATGTGTTTTGTTTTGATGTATATGTACCGGTATGTGCAAAAATTTATGTCTTTTTCAATGTTTTTACTGTTTCACAGTGTGTGTATGTTTTTTACAGCATAAGCTCAGGTGGGCTAAATTACATGCTTTAAACAAACAAAATAATAAAAAATTAACCTGAATAACTAGCATTTTATAAGCCATTTTAATGTTGTTTTCTGCAAGGGCAATAAAAAAGTAATGCTCCTTGCTGGTTTCAAACCAATGCTAATTACTTCTTTTCTTTTTAAGTGCCAGCACCTTTATCCATAAGACTGAGGTACTGACTTATATGTATAACTATAGATAACAATTTGAAATCAGAGAGTCAGTTAAGATTAAAATCATATTTTCAAATTGTATTAAATAATATTTAAATTTTGAAGCTTTTTTTTTTCTGCTACTATTATGTCCTTTACTGAGATTGATATCTATCTCAATAATGTCTGATGCAGGGATGTGTTGAAAAATAGTTCCCAGCATGTTCAAGAAAATTAAAAATAGAAGCATGTGAAAGATAAAAAAAAAATATATAAAAAAATAACCCATTATGGGTTTTGAAAATCCAACACTTTGGTTGACACTCGGCATCATTACCAATGTGCTAGTATTTCACTAGCTACAAACTATACATATAAATGAATCTCTGTTGCAGACTGTTAACTTCAGAATCTGTGGCACACTGATGCTTCTTGTATACAAACCTTTACTGTATGGGATAAACAATAATTAGAAAAGGTTACCTCTCTCAAGTCAATAGTAACCTTTGAAAAAAAATATGTGCAAAAAAAATACACATTATTTAATCAGAAAAAAGACAAAAAGGAAGCAAAAAGCTTTTTTGTTATTTAGGAGGAGTTTGTTTCTCCCATGCAATCATGAAAATTAAAAGCATTGAGAAAGTAAATTGACAAAAAGCAATAGATTTCAATTATTTATAAATCACTACAGGGAAAAAAGGATTTACAATGTCAGGAAACGCAGCAACACATTTCAATTCTTTAGTAATATCAAGAACATGCCAAATAAACCAAAGTTTCCAATGTAGGGAGTAGAGACAATACTGAAAGCTGCAGGAAAGCTGAAACCAACATGTCTTAGCAGCCAATGAGATACATTAATGAATAGTCTCCCCTGAATAATCCATACACGCAAGTAGGTCCTTTCATTTGGCCGAGGTGACTACCTACATACATCCGTGAGATAATTCGTGAATTATTCGAGGTGTTCCGATTGGGACCAACCTACTGTTTGGAATACCTCCGATATTAACTGACAAGGGAGACAATTTCCAGTTCATCAATGTACCCCATTAGGATATTGACTTATTATCAATAATTATATGAGGAAGGTATGTTTATGAAGATTATGTAAAAATGAAAAAAACAAATGTTCTAGCTCATCATGCCATTCATAAAAACATATCAGGATATTAACAGGTGAAAATCATCAATATGTATGAGGTCAAAAACACCGAAACAAATGTGGCAAACTGGTATGCAGCCTTAATACAGTATGTATTTGTGTTAATCCATATACATGGCACAGTAAACTGAAAAACATTTGTTCAGGTACTCTGATAAGATATTACATTTAAACTTATAACACTCTTTAATTCATTTTTTTAAACAATAAGATTAACAACAAAAAAGTGAAATTTTACAATGACATAAAATAAAGATTTTAGACATGCAAACATGCAGCTATACAGGTCTACGTGTTGAATTTTGGTTACTATTATTATAATTCATTTTCACATAATTTTTAGTGATATTTTATTGATAAAATTATTAAAGTTTTCTAACTCCTTTTTTCTGGAGGGGGCTTGATCTGGCATTACTCTGGCAGCAGAAAAATTTATTCCGACTGTGAATAAAGTCTCCATCACTGCCTCATGTCCTGTCACTTTCCTTCCGCGGCCATTCTGCAGTTATTGAATTGTTTACCGTTTGTGCAATAATTTCCGCTGCCACTGCTGTTTCCCTGCTTCACACAGGACTTTTTACCTAAATGCTGCTATTTCACAAAGAAACCAAATCACCACATAAAGATAAATTTAAGTATTGATGGTGTTGTTTTATTTTCTTGTCAATTTTTGACATTTCTGGTATATACTGATATATTGTCAAGAATTTACTAAAATATACAAACACATATTATGAATACCTACAAAATGCCTATCAATTTATTACTATTCAGTAACATTGCCAGAGAATATATTTAGAATTGCTATAAAATATCTACAACTTTTGGAATCAGGAAATCTTTGCCAAAGTTTTGAACAGCTCAAACCTACTGCAACCAATGAGTAAATGCTCAAGAACTGCAACTGCTTGCTAAGAATATAATTGATTCAGTTAAAATTGATTGAAACTGATAACAATTCAAATGTTTATCATAAAAATCCTCTTTTGTGGCAATTAGTTTTATGTACTATGTTCTTAGTGAAAAAATACTTTATACCCATAATGACAATACACCTAATATATTTTCACTCAGGGTAATAGAACATTAACATGACAAAATATAAGACAGATAACAAGACAAAACTAAGCCCTTTTATGGCTACATAACTAATTATAAGACCAAGTTATTTCTATTATGGTCTTACAAACCAATCCTTCTCTTAAGCATAGCTACACAACAAGATTAAGGTCTCTTAACAGTCTTCCACACAAATCAAATCTGACATATTTATAAGCTTATTCTAAATCTATCATCACTTTAAATGCCATTCAAATATCTGAGAATCCTTCAGTGACAGATATGAGAAAATGCACCAAAAAACTTTTTCTTAAGTTGTCAGAATTGCTAAACGTCCTCATAAGTCAATAATATAAATAGAATGGATTTTAGATAGAAAGTTCATGTAAACAGATGGGCTTTTAAACCCTAGTGCCATATCTAGTTTATTGCCCATAATTCTTCTTCATCTTCTTACAATGACAAGCTAAGGCAATAGAAATAATTGCTAGGGACTCAAAAATGAAAAGTGCAGATCATGATCAGTCAGCAGTCAGCATGAAATGGGCTAATCAGAACATATATTATTTGTATAAGCCATATCAATACACAATGGACAAGAATACACAATGTCACAGTTCTCAAATAAATGAAACTACAGCACCATCAAGAGCTGACAGTGAAAGCATGCACTACACTCTCAGTGCATTGTCAGTGCTGAGAATGACAGCATGCTCCATGCTCACTATGCTGACAGTGACAGCATGCTCCATGCTCTCTGTGCTGACAGTGACAGCATGCTCCATGCTCTCTTTGCTGACAGTGACAGCATGTTCCATGCTCACTATGCTGACAGTGACAGCATGCTCCATGGTCTCTTTGCTGACAGTGACAGCATGCTCCATGCTCTCTGTGCTGACAGTGACAGCATGCTCCATGCTCACTATGCTGACAGTGACAGCATGCTCCATGCTCTCTGTGCTGACAGTGACAGCATGCTCCATGCTCACGGTGCTGACAGTGAAAGCATGCTCCATGCTCACTATGCTGACAGTGACAGCATGCACCATGCTCTCAGTGCTGACAGTGACAGCATGCTCCATGCTCTCTGTGCTGACAGTGATAGCATGCTCCATGCTCACTATGCTGACAGTGATAGCATGCTCCATGTCCACTATGCTGACAGTGACAGCATGCTCCATGCTCTCTGTGCTGACAGTGATAGCATGCTCCATGCTCACTATGCTGACAGTGACAGCATGCTCCATGCTCTCTGTGCTGACAGTGATAGCATGCTCCATGCTCTCTGTGCTGACAGTGACAGCATGCTCCATGCTCTCTGTACTGACAGTGACATCATGCTCCACACTCCCAGTCCTGACAGTGACAGCATGCTCCATGCTCTCTGTAATGACATTGACAGCATGCTCCACACTCTTTGCGCTGACAGTGACAGCATGCTCCACGCTCTCTGTGCTGACAGTGATAGCATGCTCCATGCTCACGATGCTGACAGTGATAGCATGCTCCATGTCCACTATGCTGACAGTGACAGCATGCTCCATGCTCTCTGTGCTGACAGTGATAGCATGCTCCATGCTCACTATGCTGACAGTGACAGCATGCTCCATGCTCTTTGTGCTGACAGTGACAGCATGCTCCATGCTCTCTGTGCTGACAGTGACAGCATGCTCCATGCTCTCTGTACTGACAGTGACATCATGCTCCACAATCCCAGTCCTGACAGTGACAGCATGCTCCATGCTCTCTGTAATGACATTGACAGCATGCTCCACACTCTTTGCGCTGACAGTGACAGCATGCTCCACGCTCTCTGTGCTGACATTGACAGCATGCTCCACACTCTCAGTCCTGACAGTGACAGCATGCTCCACACTCTCAGTCCTGACAGTGACAGCATGCTCCACACTCTCTGTGCTGACAGTGACAGCATGCTCCACGCTCTTTGCGCTGACAGTGACAGCATGCTCCACGCTCTCTGTGCTGACAGCAACAGCATGCTCCATGCTCTCTGTATTGACAGTGACAGCATGCTCCATGCTCATTGTACTGACAGTAACAGCATGCTCCATGCTCTCTGTACTGACAGTAACAGCATGTTCCATGCTCTCAGTTCTGACAGTGACAGCATGCTCCATGCTCATTGTACTGACAGTAACAGCATGTTCCATGCTCTCTGTACTGACAGTAACAGCATGCTCCACACTCTCCGTAATGAGAGTAACAGCATGCTCCATGCTCTCTGTACTGACAGTGACAGCATGCTCCATGCTCTCTGTGCTGACAGCAACAGCATGCTCCATGCTCTCTGTACTGACAGTGACAGCATGCTCCATGCTCACTATGCTGACAGTGATAGCATGCTCCATGCTCTCTGTGCTGACAGTGACAGCATGCTCCATGCTCTCTGTGCTGACAGTGATAGCATGCTCCATGCTCACTATGCTGACAGTGACAGCATGCACCATGCTCTCTGTGCTGACAGTGACAGCATGCTCCATGCTCACTATGCTGACAGTGATAGCATGCTCCATGCTCACTATGCTGACAGTGACAGCATGCTCCATGCTCTCTGTGCTGACAGTGATAGCATGCTCCATGCTCACTATGCTGACAGTGACAGCATGCACCATGCTCTCAGTGCTGACAGTGACAGCATGCTCCATGCTCACTATGCTGACAGTGACAACATGCTCCATGCTCACTATGCTGACAGTGACAGCATGCTCCATGCTCTCAGTGCTAAATAGTATAATGGTTTTAACTTAAAAAAAAAGTAATCAACACAGCAAATTCTAGGTTGAAAATGGGAATATTTGTGCCAAAATTAAACGTTGGGTTACATGCTATATAAAAATTGGTTCTGCTTTTTAAAGTTGATGAGTATTTCATGTTTGAAGTAAACTTTGTAGTTGGTTTCGAAAAAAATGCCCTTAACAAAAAAGTTAATCAATACTGATATTGATGTGAGACGCTAACAAAATAGTCATGACAACAGTTTTACATGTAATCTTCCAAAGGTGGAGCTAAAAATGCATTTGGTAATTTCCCTAATGCTCAACAATTCCTAATTACCAATTTAAAAAGAAATTCTTCTAACAGAATTGAGAAAATTGTTTGCTTGATTGAGCAAATTATTGGTGAGGCATTATCTCAGCCTAAAATAAGCATTCAAAGCCTAAGTACAGGAATTCAAAGTCCAATTTTCATCTTGTCACAAAGAGCTATGTATTCTATATGCTACAATAACATAGAAAAACTATTATCTTACAGCAAATACATCAAATACAACAGCAGGTTCCCTTAACCCTGGTTATGTATGCTAATATATCTATGACCCATTACCAAATCTTATTTATTTACTTTCAACTACATTATAATTGACTCAGCAGCAACTAGTGCAGATTCGAATCAGACAGCAAGAGGTGGCTGATCTAGATGACACTACTTGCCAAGGTATTGTCAACTTTTTTCTTAGCAGGTTCTGCGTAAACATGTGCTCTATTCCTCTTGAAAACAAATCTCTCAATTAATTTCTACCATTATTCTGCTTGTATTGCTTTACTGTAAATCTCAACTCCAAGCAAAATCAACAGACAATCCTAGAAAGGCAATCCTGCAAACAAATCACAATACTTCCCAAATCCATTAGCAAGAAACACCAAACAAACCTTAACAACTGTGGAAAATAAAGTAATTTCAGCTCAAAACCAGCTATTTCTCAGGGAATTAGATTTGGGGCCTTTTCCTTTTAGAAAATCTACTTACATAATATGGTAATATTGGAAGAAACACTACAAATAATCATTATTAAGAAATTTGACCCAAAAATGCCAAAAAAATCTAATTTAAGGTAAAGTTTCAGTTTCTGTATCAATTGGTTTTAAACTCTAGTGATGTATTATCTTTCTCATCTTAAAATTAAGTTGGATCCTGCATTGATATTAACATACTAGCCTGGTAGGCTAATGAGAGAGACAGAAAAAGAAAGAGAAAGAGAGAGAGACTAAATGTAAGAAAAACAATAGCTGTCATGGCAGTAAGCTCAATAAATTAATGGGGCATGAAGTATGCTATTAGTACTTAAATTGAAAATTAAACCTGCATATACATACATGTACAAAAACAGTCTCAAAGTTGAGCCAGTACCATATTCTCCATGAAAACCATCCAAGACCAACCAATGTTTTTTGTTGTTGATGTCTGTTTTTTGTTGTTGATGTCTCATTTTTGTTGTTGATGTCTGTTTTTTGTGTTTTTTAAAGGTGGTATCTAACAATTTGGACTAAAATTTATTTTCATTGTTAACTGAAAAGGTCCTTAAAATTTAAGTGTTCTTCATTGATGTCCCTAAGATCTGTTTGAACAGTCAAGCATAAATCACCACTCGTCCTTGCAAACAGGTATTTCCTATCTGAGCCAGGCTACAGAGATAGCTATATTTAAACTTAGAAAACCAAGTAACCAATTATTTTTGAGATCATGTTATATAGTAATCTGCTCTGATGTGGATAACTATTTTTAGCAGAGACCACTTTCGAGCTTTTTATACAGTTGGAAAAAATACACATTCAGAGTGAGTTTTTGCAGGGGGCGATAAGTTTGGTCTAACAATTCAGTAAGTGTTCAAAATCATATTTATCAAGACTTAAGTATATGTTTATACAAAGAATATGCCCAAATTCCCACAAGCAGTGGTTTGATATTGTTTTACATATTTGATATAGGCAAACTGTTGGATACTATCTTTAAACACATTGTAGCAACCAATTATCGCCATAGTGGCAACCAGCTATTTTGAAAAACCTTCATATTTTTATTTGTCTTGAATGGGATTCTAACACATGTTGGTGGGAGGCTAATCAGTCAGAGGAGTTACAAGCACAGGTATCCAAGTCCAATTAAATTTGATTTCCATATCAGTAAATTTGATCAATACAAAGACTTGACATCAACTTAATAGTATTAGGATCTATAACTTTAACTGGTATACATATACATGCACTAAATGACTCTAAACTGAACTAGTGCTATATTTCTTAAGAAATCCAACCAGAGGTGATTTTCAACATAATTTGCTTAGCATAAATATTGCCATAGAGATATATTTAACATTTAGAATATCAAAATTGCATTGTTCTTTCTCGTCTGTTAAATCTGGTCATTGTCCATTGAATGTGGTATGTGCAAAACTTGAAGAAAATACCTTATGATTAAAGTAGCAAGTTGGAAGTATGTTCAAAACCTGGAGAGGATGACAGACACATCTTGTTGAACATTCCTATTTGGCACTTCCATAGCAATCTTGGTTCATTGTTATACTGTCTAACCATACACGGTATTAGGCGTAAAAATAAAAGTCGTTTCCACTAACCCGACCGACCCTATTTTTTTGTGCCGACCCTAAACTTTTTTTTGGTGTTCGTCGACGATTTTACAGCAAAAATATGAGGCCATATGGAAAAAAGAAAGAAATGGGCACATTTAATATGTCAAACCAGTGTAAAATGAAAACTATATTATATTTATTTTAGCTAACATGAACATACTGTCATTTTCCACATTAATATGTGTTGCTTGTTTTACCTTTGATGCAGTGTTCTCACATTTGTAATTGGCTTATGGTTGTACAGTAAAAAAAAGTTAATGAAAAAAAAAAAGTTTTGCCTACCTACCCTAATTTTTTTGAGATGTTAGCGGAAACAGACATCTTTTTTTTTTTGCCTTACAATAAATTTCTAACTTTTTGGGATTTCTTGCAAATGTCAATAATATTACAATTATTTTAAGTCAGTCAAAATTTATTTGGGTCTTATTCTGTTGTATGTAATGTTGTTAGTACAGAAAATTACTTTTATTGTTTTACTTGCTCATTATATATTTGCTTCATGAAAACAATGGCTGACATTCAAGGCTTTTTTTCGGTCGATTTTATAGCCGGTATTCGGTCATGTTCCCAATGTCAAAACATATACTTTTTTCCCAATCAGAGAAGAAAAATTCCCAATCGAAAAAAAAATCCGACGAAAAATAACGCAATCCGAGGTAGTTACAAACTTTTTAAGTACGAAAATTGAAATAATTCATTCGGAAACGTTTTTTTTTATTCGTTGAATCGTTAAACGATCTCTGTTTCCGAAACGCTTATTGATTTTGATAATATTAAATATATGTGGCAAACATGATAAAAAACAATGTATAACAGTACAGCTTTTTATTCCCCAAAGGTGAAAAAAATTCCCAATTTCTGGCAAAACGACGCGAAAATTCCCAAGTCCAAAGGTATGGGTCATATTCCCAAAATGGTGAAAAAAAGCCCTGACATTATATTATGTCATAATAAGTAGCAAGTTTGTATTTGCCTTTTCAATTAAACCACTGTGACTAAAATCAAATTGGTAACAACTGTTATTTACATGAATATAGAGGGATAATAACAAGGCAGTGGACTCAAACTAAAAAAAATAACCTTTGAAGTCTAATATTTCCACATTAAGTTGAATATTATTTACATGAATACAAAGATACTTACAAGACAGTGGACCCAAACTTAAACAAGTTGCCTCTGAAGTTGAACATCATTTACATGAATATAGAGAGATAATAACAAGACAGTGGACCCAAACTAAAACAAGTTGCCTCTGAAGTTGAACATCCTTTACATGAATATAGAGAGATACTTACAAGACAGTGGACCCAAACTAAACAAGTTGCCTCTGAAGTTGAACATCATTTACATGAATATAGAGAGATAATAACAAGACAGTGGACCCAAACTAAACAAGTTGCCTCTGAAGTTGAACATCCTTTACATGAATATAGAGAGATAATAACAAGACAGTGGACCCAAACTAAACAAGTTGCCTCTGAAGTTGAACATCATTTACATGAATATAGAGAGATAATAACAAGACAGTGGACCCAAACTAAAACAAGTTACCTCTGAAGTTGAACATCATTTACATGAATATAGAGAGATAATAACAAGACAGTGGACCCAAACTAAACAAGTTGCCTCTGAAGTTGAACATATTTACATGAATATAGAGAGATAATAACAAGACAGTGGACCCAAACTAAACAAGTTGCCTCTGAAGTTGAACATCATTTACATGAATATAGAGAGATAATAACAAGACAGTGGACCCAAACTAAACAAGTTGCCTCTGAAGTTGAACATCATTTACATGAATATAGAGAGATAATAACAAGACAGTGGACCCAAACTAAACAAGTTGCCTCTGAAGTTGAACATCATTTACATGAATATAGAGAGATAATAACAAGACAGTGGACCCAAACTAAACAAGTTGCCTCTGAAGTTGAACATCATTTACATGAATATAGAGAGATAATAACAAGACAGTGGACCCAAACTAAAACAAGTTGCCTCTGAAGTTGAACATCATTTACATGAATATAGAGATAATAACAAGACAGTGGACCCAAACTAAAACAAGTTGCCTCTGAAGTTGAACATCATTTACATGAATATAGAAAGATAATAACAAGACAGTGGACCCAAACTAAAACAAGGTGCCTCAGAAGTTGAACATCATTTACATGAATATAGAGAGATAATAACAAGACAGTGGACCCAAACTAAAAGAAGGTGCCTCTGAAGTTGGAGACTCATTAGTTAAATTAGGATAAGCACATGTCAACAGTGTTACTGTGACCTTGTTGTTTACCAATGTTGCCTCAGAAAACCGGCTGCAATAGCTCAAGTGGTAGAGTGTCGGCTTGCGGATCGGGAGGTCGTGGGTTCAAACCCCAGCCAGGTCAAACCAAAGACTTTGCAGTTGGTAGTGGCTTCCCTCCTAATGCTCTGGGCTAAGGGGACAGCATTACGCCTGACTTGTCAGTGTCAGTATAATGAACTGGACGTGTTCAGTCCCTGAGCACCTCATAAGTGCCCCTGTGCTATAATGATAGAAATGTTGCTGCCCAGTATCGGCAAAAATGCCGGCTAATGCCATTCCATCCCAATGTTGCCTCAGAAGCTGTGTGACAAGATTGAAAATGGGCCTATCCCTCTTAAGATGTAGCACCTGCCATTAAGCTTAGTGAGAGAAATATCAGTGGTCATAAAAATCAAGGTCAATAAACAGGAACAGTTTTAAGAGAAACTAATCTTGTTTAATACCCATTAGTGGGAGTTAGCACGTTATTTCACTGAATTATTTCTCATAATCAGCCAATTAGAAGATATCCAGATTTTTGGATGTATAAACAGACTTAAGTTAAAAACATGTTTAGAAATTAGGTTATCACTGCTCCCATTTTCTCCTTATTGGATTAAACATTACGAGGGTGGTATTTCTCAAATCCTGAACTATCAAACCTGATTATATCTGTAGGTTTGATCACCAAGACGACAACTACCAGGTTTCATTCCAAAACATACACTGGTTATTGAGATATCCACTTCATGGTAATTTTGTGTGAAAAAGTTATAAAAGTGCTGATGTGGACAGAAATGCTCAGGTGAACTGTGTGACATTTCTCAGTGTTTTTCTTCAGTTTCGTGCTATAGACATGTTTTCAATGGCCTCCTTATAGAAAAGTCAAGCTAAACAGTAAGAGGTACATGTAGGACATAGAGACAGATGATAAAATATAAGCTTTATAAGTGAATCATATAGTGAGTATATTACATCAACTATAAACATGCAACATTTGTTATATATAGTTTGGAATTTCATCATCAAATTTGGTGCAAATAACGGTTCAGATATAATATGTGATATATATATATAATGGCTGTTTGTCTATAGTTGCTAATATTATTTCAAATGAGTCAATAAAATTTATAAAATCTTATAGCACAGGAGTCATAAAATTTTTAATTATTTCAGTCGAATCCCAAAATGTTCTGATCAGTTAAGTAAGTGTTCCAATAATCCCGTATTGCATTTACTTTTGTCGATGACCCTTAATTCATAAATAACAATAGCTTAAAGAGAAAGCCCAAATCGAAGGATAGAAACGCCAGCTTTGTCTTATTCAGAAAGAAACTCATAGGATGGAAAAGCACAAGTCAAGAATTTACTTCATGTAAAAAAAAAACACTGACGATACTGTTTACTTTCAGTGTATTTAAGGTATTTCCCAATGGAATATCACATATGATCAACTATGGTAATGAAAGATAAAGTAAGGTTTTAGTTATATCAATTTTTGGGGGTTAGTGAGAAGAATTAACATTATATTTTACTCGTTTTGAACATTTCAACGTTTGGACTATAAGAAAGATATGGGCTAACACATAGTATTTGGCGACAGAAAAAGGTCCATTCAAAAGCCATATGTGAATTTAATCTTTTAAAAGGGACTACGATGTCAATAGTGTAGATTCTGATCAGAACAGTAACAGCTGAATCCTCCCATTTAACATAACTCCACTCAAGGTGTGCTTTGCTATATTAAGCTGTGTTACGACAAACAGTTTATTAGAGTAACTAGACACATAAACAAAGTATTGCACAAAATTTTGTAATGATAGTCTCTCAACAGTCAATATGAAATGGAAACAGTAACTACTCACATGAATTACATATCTCATTCTAAGAACCAATTAAAAAAATAGTATTGTTAAGGTTCACCAATTAATCACTTTTAAAGGTTAACTGGTTACCGAGTTTGCAACCTTTGCCATCCCTTCTTTACTCATAACCTAAAAATACACTGCATCATTGACCAAGTTGCATGCAATTTGGACAGTATCAATGTCCATGTATTTAACAGTTTGATTCTTGCTGTTTACCCCTGACCTTTTACAGATGTTTAAACTGGCTGTATTGATTCCAAGATTTCCAAGCACAAAAGGTTTCCACCACAAAAGCATAAAAGGTCCTTTAATCAAATATATACTACAAGAGCATAAACAAGCTTTAATTTGATTTTAAACCACAAAAGCCTTAATAGGTTTTAATTTAATTTGGCACCACAAATACATTATTTAATTAATTTCAATTCATATTTGCACCACAAAAGCATTGAATGGTTTTAATTCGAATTGAACCACAAAAGTTTTTCCAGACAAAAATGTTTATCAAAAGGTTTCAAAGGGTTGTTATATGCACTGAATAAGTAACAAAAGTGGCCATATTCAGTTCAACTGTATAAAAGGATCAGAACTGACCTGGTAGAGATCATACATGAACATCTGTCCCATCTTGTAGACTGGAACGGTGGCATACACAGGACATTTCAGGCCACACTTGCCCACCAGGTAGGGGAGAGCACCCAGGTGTAAAGCATCAGGATAGGTGAGAAGCACAGCATCAATCTGGTGCAGGTGCCTGTAAATTGTTAGACAAGGTAACTTCAGTGTGATACGTCAGTAAGGAGCCTACAAATTGTTTTTTTATCACTATTACTGATATGAAAAAAACATAATTTTCTGCCAAGCTATTTTAAAACAATTAAAACTTCTAAGCCCCTCATCAAGGGGATTTGAGTTTCGAGTCCTGGCTGGGCAAAAGGTTTCAGGAAGGGAGGTCTTCCAGCTGATCTGCAGTGTGCCAGTGGTTCTTCCAGGAAACAATGTTTTAGGTCTTTCTCCACCAATTATAAGTAGCTGAACATAACAAACTAATTTCATGCTGACAAACTAGCATCCAACATTACGTAGTGAATTCTTTCCTTAAAATGAATATGACTGTCAATTTACGAAGGTATTTTAACAAAAAAAATCACAGCAGCAACTAATAATGTACTCTTACCATCATTGTAATGGAAGTAAAAAATAAAAAAATAATTTTGAATTAAAGTTAAAACAACAATAAAAACATGTTCATCCCTGTTGTAAGTTTACAGTCAAGTTAATGTGCTAGACTGAAAATAGTGTTTGGATTTTCCACGATAAACAGTATTTTAAACGCATGATGTTAAGTTCAGATGCTTACTATTTAATCACATAGGCCTGCTGCCTTATGATTATATTACTGCACATTGGAACACAACTTCAAACATAATTCTGTTATACCTCACACAAAACCAAAATCTATTTTCTAAATAGTTCTAAGAGCATAAACAAGCTTCCATTATGATTTGAACAAAAACTGATACAAAGTATTTTATTCCACAGATCTCACTCAGATGTATATCTTTTTCAATGCTTTTATTTCAAAAGAAAATTAAATCTCTAAAAATATAATGATACAGAGTGCACTCCATATTTATTTCATCTAAAATTTGCCTCGGGATGGGTTGTGGAATAAATTTAAAATTGAATTGCACTAGCCTTAAAAGAACCTATTTTACAGTTGATTGCTTTCAGGATGATAACAATATACAAACAAATCTCCATAGGGTGAATTTTTAAGATTTTTTTTTTATTTTATAGAAAAATGTATTATTCAGATAAGCCAGCTTGTATTGTCAGATCAGGATCCTATTTGCTGTCTCTAGCAGTATGTCATGAAATCTTTGCATAAAGTGGTGGATATATAATTAACAAGAGGGCCACGATGGCCCTCTTGCTCACCTGATGACACAGGCATCAAATAGTTTGCTCAAATCTGGAACCAAATAATTAAGAGTTATTTACATTAAAAATCAATGGTGAAGATTGGATCATTAGTGTGGCCACTGGGTTGATAACATTTTCTAGAATTTTAGCAAGTAACCTACTGAATCTACAGGACTCACTTCAAAACGTATGTAAGATTTCATACTGGCAAACATGCTGGTCAAGTTTGGTGAAGACTGGGCCATCAATGTAGCCTCTTAAGTGTTTTCACAAGGTTTTTCTAAAATGTAACCTAGTGACATATTTTGTGACCCCACATGACCCAGTTGCGAACTCATCCAAGATTTCATGCAGACAAATATTCAGACTAAGTTTGGTGAAGATTTGGCTATAAATGTGGTCTCTAGAGTGTTCACAAGCTTTTTTATAAGATTTGACCTAGTGACCTACTTTGTGACCCCACATGACCAAGTTGCGAACTCATCCAAGATTTCATGCAGACAAACATTTTGACAAAGTTTGGTGAAGATTTGGCCATAAATGGGGTCTCTAGTGTGTTTACAAGCTTATTTTAAGATTTGACCTACTTTTTGAACCCAGGTGAACCAATAATGAACTCAGACAAGATTTCTTGCAGACAAACATTCTGACCAAGTTTGATGAAGATTGGATAAAAATCGTGGCCTCTAGTGTGTTCACAAGCTAAAATGTTGACGACGAACGCCGGACGAAGCGGTATAACTAAAGCTCCCCTTGAATAAAAGGACCCAGAAGGCCCTGAATCGCCCACCTAAAAGCCCAGGCTTTCTGTATGCTTTAAACTCTAATTGTAAGACTTAATGTACACAACTGTGCTTTTGGCACCTTGTTATCAAATGTTATGTAAATCCTTGCACAAATTAACCCATCCATAAGTTCATGAAGATTATGATAAAGTTCTGAAAACGTTAGGTCCAAACAATACTTTTATGGTGTTAACAGGCTTGTTAAATGATTTGGCCTAATGGCCTACTTTCGGATCTCACCCAGTTACAAACTTATCCAAGATTTGTTGCAGACAAAAATCTATCCAAGTTTGGTGACCCCACTTTTTTTACCCCACATGATCTAGTTATAATCTCATCCAAAACTTCAGCTAGACAAACATGTAGACCAAGTTTCGTGAAGATTGGATCTACATTGTAGCCTCTAGTGAGTTCACAAGCAAATTGTTGATGCTACGCAATGCATAACTGACATCGGATGCAGGGGCATCAGAAAAGCTCATCTTGAACTCAGGTAAGATACAGATAATAACTATTTGCTTTCAAAAGGTGTATACAGATTAAACAACAAATGAAAAATGAATGATGAAGGAATACCAAATTCAAAGAAATATATATTTATTACCTTTAATAATGGCTGCTTTAGACAAGCACACTTACATGTAGAAAAGCAAGACTATTAACATTCGTAAAGTCAAACCCACACAATGATCATTATGACGCGATCTGACCTTTATTATACATTACTGAAACTTAATCTAAACGGCATAACAAACAGTTACGTTTCTGACATATCATGAACAATTTATTGCACAACAAAAATAAGTCCATTTTTGACCCTTATTGTGCAACATTTGTTTATAACCAGTATTTTAGTGTAAGCTATCTCCTCACAAGTTAATGTAACAAGATGGTCTTCATGAAGACTAACCACCAAGAAGGGTATGTCTTGATCAGACAGCCCCCACTGGGAGTATATTGATCTAAATGTACACTATTTGCGAAAGCTTGATCACTCAGCAGGCAAGAGTTAATGACTTTGTACCAACAAAGCATTCTCATGTTATCAACTACATCATCCAAGGATTTCACTATTTATCTTGATGAATTTAATTTATATCCCATAATTAAGAAGAATGTAAAGGCTATGTAAATATGAAACCCACCAAGGAAAACAGATTCAGGAAATTAGTGTAATAAATGTCAATTTTGATGAAAATGCTAGGGAAAGCTCTGTAGAAATTTAACATTTCACAATAAAATGGTGCAGAATAATAAAATATTATTAAATAATAATATATTAATACTATTAAAAATACACATGAAATACAGTAACATTCTTGGAACATATGCAAGTGCTTAAATATATAAATTATGAATCCTTGAAATTAAAACTTATTATTAAACAGGTAATAAATGTCTCTCTTGCAGAGGGAGTTAAAAATCAGGGGTAAAAACATGTAACATGATTCAATTTAAGTTTACTTTAAAAAATATCTGGTTGCCTTCTGATTTATTAACAACAGCTTTTCTTCCTAACTAGTGTTGGTAATTTTGTTGATACAATATTGAGTAGTCATCAAATGATTTTAGTTGTGCTGGCATTTATGTTTTAAGAAAACTTAATGCCATGCTAATACTGACATTTATGTTTTAAGAAAGCTTAATGCCATGCTAATAAACACATGAGGTTGTCAGAACGGAAACCAGTCTTTACAGAGCATAAATGTCAGTAAAATAAGACCCTTTCATTATGTTTATATTCCTCTCTTGGTTTCAACTCATGTAAATAAGTTTTAGATATGGCACAACAGTTTTATTGTTGTTTTTTCAAATAATAGTGGTGTGTTTAACATTATGAGTATTTTTTCTCCATTATATTAAACCTGGGCATTTTATGCCAGGCCATAAATATCAATGTGCATGTAAACAATACATAAGTGTTATTGTGAATCTTCCTTTTCATGACAGTCATAAAAAGGAATATAACAATAAACCATGCTATTTAAGCCCATTTTCTCATGTAAAATGTAAAATGAAAACCATTTTATAATAGAAAACTAAAAAGAAAATAAAGTTTTCTATATATGATAGATATTGCCATATCATATTAAAAGTATATTTCAAATTTTGCCTGTCATAAACCAGAATTTATGAATTTCTTGCAAAATAGAAATCTGAAAAATAACCATAAAACATTGTTTGATTACACGTTTCTAAGCATTTGAAGACAAGAAGTTTTCAAGGCAATTAAACATTGTTTCGTGACATTATTTAAATATTCACAATAAAAGATATGGAAGACACATTCAACTATTTTTTCAATACTACATTTTGTCTCTGTGGTAAAATATACAGTTAACAATTGACGACTTAGGAGACATTAATAAAAAAAACAAGAAGGTCATGATGGTCCTATATCACTCACCCAAGTCTCATAGACATTAACACAAAATTAGCAGGGAATATCAGCAATGTTTAAACAGACCAGAAAAGTGTAATGCATGTACAGAAGCAACTTTTTTGTTCATGTGCCTGCTGAGGCTTCTGAAGAAGTTTGGTTGAATTTTGACCAGTGATTTCAGAAGAGATATTGTTCAAATGATGTGACCGATGCATGATATGCGATGACAGGCACTGGACGCTGGGCAATCACAAGAGTTCACCACCAGCATCAGCTCAGGTCAGCTAAAAATGCTTTCTTTTTTTCCCCCTTAGTGTGTTTTTTATGTCAGTGATCTAATTCAAGTGGCACACTCATTACCAACTTTAACACTATTAATCTTTGGATATTTCAATGTTGTCAATATGCAAAGCAACAAATAACAACTCTAGTATAATATTTTATTTTATATGGTTAACAGATTATTTTTACAGTTTGTACGAATAAAAACAAATATCAAAGCCCAAATAACAGTGGCAGGCAAATTGCTATATCTTATCCGTAACAATACCTTATCTATAACAGATTTAAATGGTCTCTGGTTTAAAATAAATACTAAATAACCATTTTGTTACTACTAATAATAAAAAAGACATAGGACAAAAACATTTTTTTTTAAAGAGAAAAAAAAGAAAGAATACTTTGTTGAATGCCGGACAATTCTCAGTCCGGACATTTCTCAGTTAGTGAAATTTGCAGGGTCGGACAATTCTCAGTTGGTTGATTTGCAGGGCCGGACATTTCTCAGTTGGTTGATTTGCAGGGCCGGACATTTCTCAGTTACTTGTTTTGCAGGGTCGGACAATTCTCAGTCTGGACATTTCTCCGTTAATATATTTCAAAGTATAGCAATATTTGGTATCTAAAGGTTTAAGAAAGTTTGTAAGAATTGTGATCATAATCGATATGAAAATGATTGATTATTAAGATTAACAGCTTTTTATATTTTTGTGTTTTGGTTTGGGTATATTTGCCATTGGCTTTTATTTTCTTAATTAAAACGTACATCTATATCGGTGACAAGGGTGCCGTTGCAGGATTTTGAGGCTCTTTTAGAGCACATCCATCTGATGGTTGTTTTGTTCGTCCGGTTCTTTTCGTAGACGTACCCCTCATGGAGAATTTTCTTGAACCTGTCTTACTTGTTAGAATTTCCATTTTTGGAATAATGATCGTACGCTGCGCTGAGACTTATATTCTTACAAGCATCTCAGTTTGAAATTAGAGAAAAGCATGTCATTATTAAAGAACGGTGGGTTTGCCAATTAAATGATTTTCGCGGCTTTGGTCAAATCGTTTGTTATGAAAATCAAGGGGTATAGAAATAATTATTGATGCAATTTGAAAAGATAAATAGTTTGTTTGGTTCACAGGCAAAGACAATTATCTGGTTTTTGATGATTGTCTTTCAGTATTTAATTACAGTGTTGTTTTATAACACTTAAGTGGGTTGGCCAATTATAATTTTCGGGGCTTTGGTCAAAGCGTTTGTTATGAAAATCAAGGGGTATAGAAATAATTATTGATGCAATTTGTAGGGATAAATAGTTTGTTTGGTTCACAGGTTTATATATGATTGACAGCAAAGAAAATTATCTTGTTTTTGATGATTGTCTTTCAGTATTTAATTACAGTGTTGTTTTATTCCTCTTTGGTTTAATCAACGTCAAAAATGAATCTATAACAATTGTCCCGCCCTACAAATCGACCAACGGACAAATGTCCAGACTGAGAATTGTCCGACCCTGCAAAACAAGTAACTGAGAAATGTCCGGCCCTGCAAATCAACCAACTGAGAATTGTCCGACCCTGCAAATTTCACTAACTGAGAAATGTCCGGACTGAGAATTGTCCGGACCCCTACTTTGTTTAGGATTCTGACCCTGGATTTCTTGTATGGCAGTAAACAGTTCTAGTGACTGGACCCCTTTGTCCGGGTACATACTCGTTTTATGAAGATTTACAAGACAATAAAACTCAGACAAACAAAACATAAACATTTAAATTTCACATTACCTGTGTTATGACTGACTTATTCGACCTGCTCTTATGAGAGCGATACAATTAAAAATAATTAAGGGTCAGAACCTTTTTTTAGTATTTTCATTAATTATCTCTTGAAAGTATGGATACCGGTAAGTTCTTGGTAGTATGGATAAGTTACAACATAGTCTTGTAATAAATATGCAATTATGGTGTGCATAAGAGTTATAGCCCATGTCTTACCTCTTCATCTCACGGATGATAGAAATGGAAAAATCCTCATCCCAGCCACAGTCCAACAGGAAGCGGAACTCATCGACCTGCAGCAGGTAACATGGAGGGCCCTCATCCATAGCTCCAGACAGGGGTTGCAGCTTGATTATGGAGGTCATTTTATTTCTGTGACCAACTGACCTTTAATTTGACCCACTGACCTAACAACTGCAACTGACCTACTGACCCCCTGATCTGATTTGTGATCAGACTCTCAAGTACTTCTGTACCTGTAAATAGAATAGGAAATGAAATATTACTAATTCTGTCTTACATAACATTTAAAACTAACAACCATAAACAAAAATAGTAGTCAGGTAGTTTGATTTCTAGGGAAAAACTGAAACACCATTGTGAGTGCTACTAACAATTTTTTTTTACTACCAATCATTGTATCACCTGGCAGGATGCATGGCCTTTGTTCTAAGTAGATTACATAACTAATCCAGATCAAAGGTTAACAACTTCCTTCTAATGTCTGGACCAAGTAAATATGGTCACAGCTAAAATCTACCTTTAATGGCATTGATGTAACAAAGCCAGAGTTAATCCCTACAGGGGGTAATTAGAGCTTAGTGCCATGCTGAGTGTCAAGCTTGAGTATGAGAGACTTATGAAACAGGGTGTGATTGGAGAATGACTGAATGTATGAACCAATGGATGAGAAAGATTAATTAATAATTGTGTTAATTGGTAGAATGGGAGAAGTGGGTGTGGCTGAATAGAGAAAGAAAATGTAAGATTTAGGAAGAGAGTTATCAGAGGAGAAGAGGAGAGAGATGAGAGAGGACAGAGAGGAGGAATGAGACAAGACATGGAGGAAAAGTTAAAACATAAGAAATGAATAAATGATGGAAGGAAAGAAAGTGAAGATTAGAAGAGAGAGTGCAGAACTGTGTAGAAATGAGATCATTAAGCCAAGCGAGTTGATGAGCAAATAAAAAGATAATTAAAAGTGCAAAGTTTGGATTCTGTGATCACTACTACATCCCCCCATGCAAAACACTTTATCGTAACACCGCCGGGCGACAATTGTAAGAAAAATCTTGACCTGTTGACATGTTTTTCTTCAAAATTCTTAATCTTTTTATCTGATGATGCAAAAGCATTTATAAATATCAACAAATGTTTCCAAAAGATTCATTATTTATCCAAAATAGCACAAACATGTATCATTAATAGGTAGATCTACTTGTGTAAATAACAAATATTCTACTTAGCTTAGCATATACAAGAATATAATGAGAAATTCAGCATTTTTATGATATACTGAAAAGATAAATAGCATGCTGTTTTTCTCCCCGGAGTCCTATAAGAGTTCTTAATAGCATAGTCAGTGTAAATCTCTGCAAATTATCTCATTTTGTTGCCCCTCATGATCTCTAATGATATTAATCTTCAATTTACCACCCAAAACAGTACGCTGATAGTGCCTCAAAAACCTTCCGAGAATAATGCTGAGAGCTGAGTGCAAGAGAAAAATCACTCTATACTGTATTATCTAAGGGTAACTAAGAGTTTGTCAATTTTATCTTCATTTTACATTTTATATAAAAAGTACAATGAAATTTCAGACTTAAAATTGTTAATAGTATAGCTGAGGCTTATTTTGTAACAATAAAGATAAGAGTTTATAAAGTCACACAAAGTTTCATTGATAAATAATAAACTATATGTAAAGCGAGTGTTTTCATATATTGAAACAATAAGAACACATTTGGGACTCACTTATTTAATTTATTATTGTATCTGACTTTTCACTTTGTCTAAGAAAATGCTGTTACAGATAAACAGTCTTGCAAGAAAAGTTTTCAGGCATTCACTAAAAGCAATGTCAAAAACTTTATGGAATGTCAGTAATTTTGACCAGGTATGATGACATCCAAATTGGTATTACTGCCAACATAGACTGGGTTCCAGATAAGTATTTTTGTGAGTTGAGTGAAAACTCCTTAAGATAACAAAAACTGAGTAAAGGAATTTTTCTGTATGTTTTTTTACATTCTGAATAAATAAATGGAAACATTTCTTTTAAGTTTATTTTTGAAACCTATTGAATAGGGTCTACTGCATTTACATAGTACAAAGAGTGTGTTGTTGCGATTTTACTCTAGTTAAATATAGTAACCAATCAATGGCATCATTTTATTGTACTACAGATTCAGCGATTTAAGATAATGTCTTTTTTTGTAAGAAACAGATGGTCAAATAGGTTACGCACAACATTCAAAATTGCTGGATTTTCTGAGCTGATGTGTTACATTCTGAAGTGAAATATTTTGAGTATTTTGTCTTTTTTAAATGAGTAATATACAACAGATATGCCTCTTATCTAGAGCCCTAATTGAGTTGGCAACAAACACAACACATGGTTTTTGTTCCATGAAGATTGTTCAATAGTTTGTACTCCCTTAATTAGATTAAATATACCATTGAAGATCAGTAGATAGAAAGACAGTGGCAAAGTGACAGAGTCCAAGTGCTGACAGCCAGAAAATGGATCACATGTATGCCTAATAGAAGAACAAAACAAGAATGGGAATAGGTTTTTATTTAAAACATTTAACATATGATAATAATTTTATGTGTAAGATTTTCAATGAAATGGCAAACAAATATCACAAAATATTTAAGCATGGTACAAAAGATGTGCAATAAATATTTGTCACTGGAAGACTATTGCATTACACATCAGGGCTGAAAAAATATGTTAGCCCAACGTCCCGGACAAGTCAAATATGGTAGCCCTACATTCTGGACAAGTCAAATACTGCAGCCCGATGTCCTGGACAAGTCAAATACGGTAGCCCGACATCCCAGACAAGTCAAAATGCAGTTTGGGGCTACTTGTCATTAATCATTAGTCCCGGACAAGTCATAAATCAGCAATTGGATAAGTGACAAGTAAACGGTTTCTATTAGCGATGAAGACAACCTATTTCATGCCAGGATGCGGTACATGTACAATGCACGTACCAGTCCAAAACAGCCAATCGCGATACGCAATACATAAACGCTTCAAGACAAAAAATAAAAGAAACAACTTGTTGTTATACCTTGTTTGTTAGTTGTAGCTATGACAAATGTGTTCTTTAATTGAAAACAATGCAAATTTTCGGACAAGTCATTTTTGTCCAGGTTATTAGTCCAGGACTAGTCAATGAAAAGAAAACTTTTCCAGGCCTGCACATTGCACAGACATGCATTATTACTGTACGTGTGACTGAACAAAGTTGCATACCTATATCTTTACTTTGTGAACAGACATATCTAATATCTTATACTAAAATACACAGCAAGCCTAATACATTCAGTGTTTATTGAGACCAAGACCTAATCAAGGATGTGTGCAAACATTATGGAGGGATGAAAATTTCCAACTCTGGCTACTGTAGAAGTTAATGCACAATTACCATTTTCTATTTTTATCCCCTTTTGCTATTCCATGTTATTCTTTCAAATTAAGTGTTGTATCATTGTGAATTTGTAACAGAATAAGTCAATAATATTGCATAAACAGCCTTAAGACTAGGCAACTTACATAGAGAACTGTTCTAAGTATGACAAAAACACCTGAAGCCTGAGTGTAAATAAAATATCTATTTTGTGAAATTTAGTGTTTTTCATCTTTATTAAATTTTACTCGTAGATAAACTGAATTTCTCTTTTTTTATGGTGACTCACTGAACTCGTCACCAGACATATTAAATTTTACTCGTAGATAAACTGAATTTCTCTTTTTTTTATGGTGACTCACTGAACTTGTCACCAGGCATTCTTTTGCATATTTTATAATAGCTGCCTGCTGTCACCTTCCTCTTTTAAAATTTAGATTTTATGATAACTGTGGGGTTCTTTTTCTTCTTTTCTTCCTATGATGACACAACAATGTTCCCAAAACAAACAACTTAAAACCTTACCAGATTTTTAACAAATAAAGGATGGGTGAGATAAAATTTAAAAATTTCATAAGTGTGTGATTAAATTGTTTGTCTGATTTATAAATAGTTAAATTTACAGGGTTAATATTGTTATAGTAACTACATTCAACACTTTCCTCTCCAGAGGTTTCCTCGAAAATTTTACTTAAACTTTACTTTGTACATAAAATGGAAATTGAAAGCACTGCAATGAAAAACTCAGTATCAATTCTATTGTATTATTAAGTTCCATTGGATAAATCAAACTTGTACAGCATTCCAGAAAACTACATTTTTTTTTTCAATTACCGTACATTTTACACTGAAAATTGCATGATAGTTTAATAGAAAATTTAAATTGGTCATTAAATGAAAAACTTCAATTAATGTTTTTGTCATTTTTATAAACCACTTCTATAGAAGTAAGTTTCTTTATGTATCTAAAAAAGAAATTAAACCTGGTAACTGGCATATAAGTTATGTGATAATCACATTCAAACTATTCAAATAACACTATATTATACACAGCAAAGAACATGTTTTTAAAAAGCTAATTTTGTTTCTTTACATTTTTAAAGTAAAATTACATTTAACTTCATAAAAAACTGTGTAATTCTATTATGGTTTTCTAAAAAAGCAACAATATTATAGTCAATTAAAGTGTTTTATCCTACGGTCACTTATTTTTATTTATTGCATTGTTGCATGTGGAAGTCCACACTTTGCTTAATCATATAAAAAATACATATATTTTGACACAAATTAAAAAGTAAATTAATTGATTAAATACCCTTGTTTTTATCGAAGTCCTGACATTGCATGAAGTGACGTTAATTTCTTTGAAAAACTACACATAATTTATCTTTGTAAGTTTGAAAACATGGGCTTAGAAGCAGCAAGGCTTATGTGTATAATGTATAAAAAGGCAAACTTGTTTGTGTACAATTAGGAGTTGAGATAGTGTATTTATAAACTAGACCTTTTTGTTACATTCAGTACTTCTACAAACCAAGCCATATAAATAAACACAAATACAATTGTCCGTGGCAACTAAATTTTAGAGCAAACATGGATATCATAAAGTTTCTTGTCCGACCAGCAAGTGTTTTTCTCAATCATAAAAAAGAACTTACTGTTGTTGTTTCTGAAACTTAACTTCGGGCATGTAAAATGTGTTTCACGTAAAATCTCTAAATGTTACATATCTGACTGTCATGTCATAACTGCATATTAATTTCAAAGACTGCAAATCAACATTATTTGGAAATTATGCATATATGTTTTTTATACCCTTTATAAAGCTGGTTATTTCTAGCAAAAATTTAATTACTATATAATCATTGACATGTCATAAAGTAGCTAAAATACTGGTAAAACTGTTTATGTTTACATGAATACTCTAGATATTGGAGGGGAGGAAGGTGATGTGTGGGAGAGAGGGGATAGGGGGGGATGGGGGGCAAGTTTCTGCGTAGCTTCAACTTAGCCATTCGCTTATAACGAATGCAACGAATATCCAAAGTGGAGAATTTCAAACAAAATAGTTGTCAAAACACAAAAAGGAAATAAAATATGTGTTCTCATGCCATTATTTAACGACCCTACATAAAATTAATCTAAATTATGGTACAAAAATTACTGTGAAACAAAATATGCAGTTACCTTTTTGCCTAATAGAAGGCATGAAAATAACATCATAAAAAAGTTATAGAGATCTGTAATGCCATAACAATCTAATCACTTTATTACAACAGCTGTTATCTTAAATTGGTCTTTCCCACCCTGACAATTAAATTAACTAGATAAAAGACAACAAAACAAAATTAAGCCTACCACCTTTTATCTTTGCAGCAATGTTTGCTGATAATGAGTCCTAGGTACCCTGTTGTTTTAATTGTCACATTACAGCCAAGGAAGATTTTAATCATTATAACTGTTTGCAACAAAACTATTAAAATATTGTAATATATGTATTTGGGTAATTAGATAATCTTCCATCAATTAACATACTCTTTCAAACAACTTACAAACTATTTAATTTTGCTACATTACACATGGAGTAAACATATGCCAAATTTTATCCTAAAACATTGCAGTTTAAAGAAAGCCAAGGTATTTACAAAGTTATTTGCATGCATGATCATGATAAACAAATTTTAATATTAACATATTTTAAGAACTCATTTCCTATTAAGAACATATCAAAATTAGTTCTTAAACAAGAGAGCCATGATGACCCTTAATTACTCATGGACACAGGCTTTTAGTAGGTTCATATCTGGCATTATGTAATTGAGAGTTATTTACTTTAGAAATCTTTGGTGAAGATTGGACCACTAGTGTGGCCACTGGAATGATAACAAATAACAACAATGTTTACCTAGTGACCTACTGAATCCATGTGACCCACTTCAAAACATATCTAAGATTTCATACTGTTAAACATTTGGCCAAGTTTGGTGAAGATTGGGCCAACATTGTGGTCTTAGCGTTTGCACAAGGTTTTTCTAAAATATGACCTAGTGACCTAGTTTTTGACAAGATTTCTTGCAGACAAACAGTCTGACTAAGTTTGGTGAAGGCTGAGCTATAAATGTGGTCTCTAGTGTGTTCACAAGCTTTTTCTAAGATTTGACCTTTTCACCTACTTTTTGACCCCACGTGACCCAGTTACAAACTCATCCAAGATTTCATGCAGACAAACATTCTGACCAAGTTTGGTGAAGATTGGGCTATAAATGTGGCCTCTAGTGTGTTCACAAGCTTTTTCTAAGATTTGACCTAGTGACCTACTTTTGACCCCACGTGACCCAGTTACGAACTCATCCAAGATTTCATGCAGACAAACATTCTGACTAAGTTTGGTGAAGATTGGGTTATTAATGTGGCCTCTAGTGTGTTCACAAGCTTTTTCTAAGATTTGACCTAGTGACCTACTTTTTGATCCCACGTGACCCAGTTACGAACTCATCCAAGATTTCATGCAGACAAACATTCTGACCAAGTTTGGTGAAGATTGGGCTATAAATGTGGCCTCTAGTGTGTTCACAAGCTTTTTCTAAGATTTGACCTAGTGACCTACTTTTTGACCCCACGTGACCCAGTTACGAACTCATCCAAGATTTCATGCAGAAAAACATTCTGACCAAGTTTGGTGAAGATTGGGCTATAAATGTGGCCTCTAGTGTGTTCACAAGCTTTTTCTAAGATTTGACCTAGTGACCTACTTTTTGACCCCACGTGACCCAGTTACGAACTCATCCAAGATTTCATGCAGACAAACATTCTGACCAAGATTGGTGAAGATTGGGCTATAAATGTGGCCTCTAGTGTGTTCACAAGCTTTTTCTAAGATTTGACCTAGTGACCTACTTTTTGACCCCACGTGACCCAGTTACGAACTCATCCAAGATTTAATGCAGACAAACATTCTGACCAAGTTTGGTGAAGATTGGGCTATAAATGTGGCCTCTAGTGTGTTCACAAGCTTTTTCTAAGATTTGGCCTAGTGACCTACTTTTTGACCTCACGTGACCCAGTTACGAACTCATCCAAGATTTCATGCAGACAAACATTCTGACCAAGTTTGGTGAAGATTGGGCTATAAATGTGGCCTCTAGTGTGTTCACAAGCTTTTTCTAAGATTTGACCTAGTGGCCTACTTTTTGACCCCACGTGACCCAGTTACGAACTCATCCAAAATTTCATGCAGACAAACATTCTGACCAAGTTTGGTGAAGATTGGGCTATAAATGTGGCCTCTAGTGTGTTCACAAGCTTTTTCTAAGATTTGACATAGTGACCTACTTTTTGACCCCACGTGACCCAGTTACGAACTCATCCAAGATTTCATGCAAACAAACATTCTGACCAAGTTAAGTGAAGATTGGGCTATAAATGTGGTCTCTAGTGTGTTCACAAGTTTTTCCTAAAATTTGACCTCGTGACCTACTTTTTGACCCCAGGTGACCCAATAATGAACTCATCCAAGATTTCATGCAGACAAACATTCTGACCAAGTTTGATGAAGATTGGATAAAAATTGTGGCCTCTAGTGTGTTCACAAGGTAAATGTTGACGACGGACGCCGGACGACGGACGAAGCGGTATCACAAAAGCTCCCCTTGAGCACGTTGTGCTCAGGTGAGCTAAAAATCTGTTAATATTGTACAAGCCTCACACAAGTTTGTATAATTATTTCAAAAATATACTTTCAAGGCATCAATTGAGCAATCAGATAGCAATCTACAATGAAATCTTTAATCAAGAAGATCTGACAACACTTGGAGTTAATTCAAGTATCACAATGAACACAACCCAGTAAGGAACTCATCCAAGATTTCTTGCTAAAAAACATTCAGGCCAAGTTTGGTGAAGATTGGTCCATAACTGTGGCCTCTAGTGTGCTCACAAGCTTTCTCCAAGATTTGACCTAGTGACCTACGTTTTTAACCCACGTGACCCAGTTATAAACTCGTCCAAGATTTCTAGCAGACAAACGTTCTGGCCAAGTTTGGTGAAGATTGGGCAATAAATCTGGTCTCTATTGTGTTCACATGCTTTTTCCAAGATTTGACCTTGTGACCTACTTTTTTAACCCACGTAACCCAAAGTGAGACACAAAACATGGTCAATAAGTTGATGCAGACTGTGAGAGAAAAAACATGGTCAACAAGTTGATGCAAATTGAGACACAAAACATGATCAATAAGCTGATGCAAACTGAGACACAAAACATGGCCAATAAGTTGATGCAAACTGTGAGACACAAAACAGGGACAATAAGTTCATGCAATCTGAGATAAAAAACATGGTCAATAAGTTGATGCAAACTGAGACACAAAACATGATCAATAAGTTGATGCAAACTGAGATAAAAAACATGGTCAATAAGTTGATGCAAACTAAGACACCAAACATGGTCAATAAGTTGATGCATATTGAGACACAAAACATGGTCAATAAGTTGATGCAGACTGTGAGACACAAAACATGGTCAATAAGTTGATGCAAACTGAGACACAAAACATGGTCAATAAGTTGATGCAAACTGAGACACAAAACATGGTCAATAAGCTGATGCAAACTGTGAGACACAAAACATGGTCAATAGGCATTCTAAGTCAAAAAAATACTTTTTGTATGTTTTTGGTAACACAGTTGTTTTGCACCAAAATGGACTATTTGGGATTAAAGGGTACCTTGTGGGGAAATTTTTCTTTTATTCTATGTCTTTTAATATATCATTTTATTTGTTCAAAAACCACCCAGAGAGTTATTACCTGATTGATCTCTAGTTTCATGAAAAACTAGAACTATCGCTGAATGCGGTTCATACCCCCACCAATGTCCTTGACAAAGCTGGTACAAGGGTAAGATGGGTTCTGTACATTGCCCAGTTGGGGAGAACATTTGAGTTAAGTTTGAAGAAAATCCTCACATTCTTATAGAATTTATAGGGCAGACACGACATATTGTCTAGTATTGATTGTAAGTAAATTAAAAGACTTAAAAAGGGGCATAACTTTGTCAAAATGCAATACAGAGTTATGAAACTTGACCTGCATATCCTAATTGTGACACTTCATATATATTTTAAGTTTCAAGCAAATACTTTTTGACCTTCAAGTGTGACCTTGACCTTAAGCCGGCAAAAGAGTAACATGGGTTCTGCATATCCCCTTGTTGAGGTGAACATTTGAGCCAAGATTTAAGAAAATCTTTCAATTAGTGTAGGACTTACCGAGCGGACACGACATGTCTAGTATTTGATTGTTTGATATTTGACCTTCAATTGTGATCTTGACCTTGAGCTGACACACTGGGCAACATGGGATTTGCACATCCCCTTGTTGAGGTGAACATTTCAGCCAAGTTTGAAGAAAATCCTTCAATTGGTATAGGATTTATAGAGCGGACACGATAATGGATACGGACGACGGACAGACAGACGGACGCAACAAAGCGAATCCATTATAGCCCCCCACACACACACATTTTGTGGTGGGGGTATAAAAATCACTAATATTACATAGCGGATACTTCACGGGCAATGTGCATGGCTCATTATCACTAATTTCCATAAACCTCTATACCTGTGATGACACTGACAGTACTGGGTGAAATTAGTCAGTTATCCATCATATATGTTTACAGTACACATAGTAATAGGGCGCTTCTGAAAAATATGTAATAATGGGGAATATCGCTGTGTTGTTGGTGGGTGTTCAAACAAATGGTCAGAAAACATCAGTCTGCAGCAGTTTTTAAAGGATAATTATCTCACAAGCCTTTGTGATTAAGAAACAGTGACAGGCTTAAAGTTATATGGGAGTGGGATAAAATCTGCCCTTATCATCAGTGTGTGGTGTGTGGGTGGTGTGGCGGGGGGATAATATCCCTTATTTTTATTTTATTGGGGATTCAAAATCAAGCCAATCAAACAAACTTTCAAGAGATGCATCATCAATCGTCTAGGCAGGCATGTTTAATACGAACACAGATTTCTGTCATTGAAGTCACATGACAAGCTTTTTCCGATAATTGTTCTTCTGCTTCCGGAGATATACTCAGTTGTTTCTGTACATGAGTATAAAAACAAACATTTACCACTTCATTTCACATGCAAAAGTGTAGCCAATATCAGTGCTAACAAGGTTAATCCCTCTCAACATGAAATGGCCGAAGTGTTTAAGTTTTGTCATCCAAGGTCCTCTTTAACAGATCAACCCTGTTTTTTGTTTAAGTAGGTTTCTTGAAAGATCAAGACTTATAAAAAATAAGCAGCAACTTCACAGCAATTTTATTGGACATAAAATTGCATAACATAAAATACAATTCTTCATTTGGTGGTAAAGAAATGGTAAGAATATTACAAGAATGTCATTTTTTTGACATGGCATAATGACAGATCCCATTGCATGGCATTGAACTATCTCTAGCTTGGTATGCTGGGAGGCTATATGAGAGTTCCAAACACCAGTACAGTAGGCTAGGTTTGACCAGACAAGCACCTGGTATGCTAGGAGGCTTAAGTCTCAACTCAGGCTTAAGAATGATTGGTGAATATAGTTCTATGACTTTATATCCTGAATTGTCAGATATAGGCTGCTATCTAGGGAAAGGACACTGTTTACATCTTCAAAAGAGGCACTGTTTAGATCATCAAGAGTAAGTACCCACTTATTGCATGTGTCTAACAATTTTGTGTTAGGAAGCTATGCCTACATTATCTTTCCTTGGACTCTTAATGAATAATAAAAATGTATTCTCTTGAAAAGGGGATGTTTTATTTTCGTCAGATTATAATGTTCTTAACACAATTCCAATACTACTTTCTTTCTTTAATCTGTACTGTTAATCTAAATAGTAAAGTCTAAATTTAAATTGTCTCATATCATCTGGGTTTTTGTGTGTGGTATGTTTTGAAAAGCTAAAGTTTGTGGAAATGCATGGCTTTTATGCATCTATCGTGGCTTTAGCTTTGTCTATTTTGTTTTCTGTAACATCGCACTGACAAAATTATGGTCATATTGGTGATGTCCAGCCAATTATTTGTGGAAAAAGACCCCAGATTTATTCCCGGGTACAGCCACTGAGGCACTGCAGGTTAGTAGGAAACCTCCCCCACATGGAAGTGCTCAACCCAACCATTTTAAAAGCCATAATTCGGCCCCATTCTTCTTATGCCAAAAAAATATATATTTTTCCCCCATTTCATGTCACAATTCCCGTCAAAAATTGATTTTCGTATTAAAATCTACATGCACAACAGACAAGAAATTGTCATGTAATGTAACCTGATAAGTAAAAACCGTGGTGGCAAAGGATATTGTGTTTTTTGTTAATATTTTAGTCATTAGTAAAATTTCCCCTATCTGAAAAGTTTCCCCTCTTCAAAGGACCCAGCACCTTTCCCCTAAAACCCCAAAAGGCTGATAGCCCTAAGGCAATTAGAGCCTGTCAGACTGTCACTGCACTAGTTAGGCTGCATAGAGGTGCCAAATTGTTCACTGTGCAGCATTCGAATGCTACTTGTAGACTAGTCGCTTATGACTTACTAATTAGTCAGATGCCGTCAATTATCTAAGGATAAAAATTTGAACTTAACCTTTGAGAGTAAGATTAACAGCTGATAGACAGATTCAATTCTACTTTCATTTTCTGATAGCTGGAAATTATGAAACGATTAAATACATTCAGTTACATACAATGATACATCTTTACTGTTGACCAAAATGTGAGGCATCCTTGTTTAAGCAATTGATCATTCAGAACAGCATTTTCAAATTCTCTGCAATTATATTCATTAAGAAATTTAAATAAGTTAACAATATAGTATATCAGATCTGTAAAGCGCTTTGGGTAAAGCTAGTGGCTATTGAAACTTCAGTTTAGCCAATCGCATGGCTCCCATAATGAAATTGTGTAGCGATGACACAAAATCATCAAAATTAGCATTTAGTTATATATATTGTTCACTTTTTATTTGGCCAAAAGAATATGAAAAATTAGATTTACATTTCTTTATCTTTTACACATAATTTGTTTGAACAAGCTGTTTTTTCAGAAGAAAATGCTTTCTGGTAATTGTTTGGACTTTTTGCCCAACAGGCAGTGCCAATGGGGTTGCTATTGCCAATCGTAACACAATTAGACACATTTTAAAAGGTTGCTAGTCAATTTGCCTGAGTTAAGAATTGTTGTTTCAGGAGAGGGATGTTATAAGATTATATACTTTAAAAAGAAATAAAAAATTTAATGTTTTATCCAAATTTTACTATATAAATAATAAAACAAAGACCATCCAGAAAATTTCCTGGGTGATGATGAAATCATGATGGCATGACATTATTACATAATTATCACCTATTTTTTTCAGAAAGCAGAAAAATATCCTAATAATTTGGCCACATCAGTAGTAACAGAATATGTTTTTACACCAGGGAGCAAATTACCTGTGGAAAAGTTTTGGCTTAAGCATATAGATACTCTATACACCATGATTTTCTTTTAAAAACAAGCCTTCTGAGTGTAAACTTGACTAATACCATACTAAAATGCCATGTTAAAGGAGAAGGACTGTCTATATTAAAGTATTTGCAATAGTTAGTTTATTTATCAATACAAAAAAACACAATAATAAGCACTTATATTTACATGTAAATTTTAATATATCATAAGATATACTGAATATTAGGGCTGTCATGATATGTTTGAAGTGTACCATAATATACTGCAATACATCTAGAGCGTATTGCAATACGTATTACAATATAATATGCCATATTTGTCATTATTTGATCATGTTAATTCAATCAATATGATGAGTTGAATGAACAACAAATAACTGTGTTAAATGTGAAAAGCTTTATAAGTTTTATAAAAGGTAAACAAAGATACAGGAAAGTATTATGAATATAACTTTGAAGATTGCCTGGTACAAACAGTGAAACAAAAAGTTGACAGCAAAATTTATGACAGTGTAGTGATGACGCTCCCACTCAGTTTTGGCGAAGAAGATTCACATGTGTATTTAGGATGGCTGTACTTACTATGTGCTTAACAGGCACATCACAGTGTCAACACAATGCAACACCATCAACATTGTTCTTTGTTTATATGTCCACCTTCAGCCAGAAGTGGCCCCACACATCACTTTTCGCCATTTAATTCAGCATTCTTTCAAACGAAACAATCGGCTCTGCCATGTTGTTTGCAATTGGCAGCAGTCGCATTAGATTATATTGTTGAACAATAGATAATAATAATTATGTTCTAAGTATTCTGCAGTGAAATATCTCCTTAACAGTGTGGCTTCTTGTAGAAAATTGTATGTTCAGTAAGATTTATGATCTATGCAACAGTGTAGTTTTACTTAAATTGACAAATAAAAGTGTAAAAGTTTATAAGTCAAAACTTTGCTTAAAACTCTTATTGTAGGGAATACGCAAATGCAAATCAAGTAGGCTGCACTTCATGGGCTGTTTGGAATTAACTCTCATGGATTAGATTTCAGACTACATTTTTAGTCGCTTAACACCGACCACTTTTCATCAGTTTGAGTGTCCTTAAACTGTATGTACAAAATGGTGGCAACAACCTAAGTTTAGAAAATACATTCAAAGTACCAGTACGGTCATTGTGTAGCATGGTACAATACTGACTTTACTCAATAACATTGTAATATACTGTTATACCATGACAGCCCTATTGAATATTGGTCATTTTGTATCGATACAAATATTGTATATTGCTTACTCTGATTGATATGGTGACCTTCTGGAAGTATGTGCAGCAGTTTATTTAATTTTTTGTCTACACAAAAAATTACTGACAAAATTTTAGGCTAGTAATACTTTTGTATATAAATCTAGATAGATCGATAAACTTCCCTGTCCATAATTATGTGAACAATATATAAGTAAAACCACAGCCACTAAAGTTATTTTGCATTTTTATAATTCTAAAATGTCTAAGCTTTGTTTTACACCAAATTTCATGAGATTATTTTAATTATAGCAAATACAGTCACTAAACAAAAATATCTATATTAAAATATCAACAACAACAAAAAACTGTCCGGGGTACTACTTCCGGTGCACATTTACACTTACCTCCCGGCCTAATCCTGATAAAATACGGGTCCTAATTCAGTAAACGGCATTCTATCTTTTTTTTTAATTTTTATGTCTGTAACTTTTATGAAAACATGGTAAAAAATGAGAGATTTTGGTTTATTTCTTTTTTATATAAAAAGTGTTTACATAAATGTACATAGACACTCGCTATGCCCTTACTTATGAAATTTGATAGGAATGCTCATCGTTATATGCTTCTATGTTTGGAATACATGCTTACAAATTTAGATTACCTATTAGCAATGAAATAGTCTATTGCCAGAAAAAAGTTTGTTCTGAACGGTCTTTTGAGTATGCATTGTAAAATCTAACTTAAATGCAATGTACAGATACATAAACGATTTCTGTAAGGTCCAAAAAATAGCATTTCCAGTGCTTCCAGCATGCAGGAATGCTTTTATAGCATCTCTGAAGTGTTTTTTAAGACTCTGGATAGGAGGGTTTTAAATTCAATCCCTTGCCCCGTCACAATAAGTTTTCAAAAGGATCTTATTGAAGATTTAGATGTTTAATTCACTTGCATACGAGAAATGTTCAACACATCAAGAAAGCATCTATAATATGCTTGAAGTGTTCTTGGTCAAGAGGTTAAGTTTACAGACTCAGGATTAGATGGTTCCAAATTCAAACCTTAGACCCGTTATGACAAGTTTAATAAAGGTATTGTTAATGATTTGGATGATCATTAAAGAGATGTTTGAAACACACCAAAAAGCATTTATAACATAGTTGAAGGGTTTTTGGTCAAGAGGTTAAGTTTATGGACTAGGGATTGGAGGGCTCTGGGTTCAAACCCTAGACCTGAATGAGATTTATTTCTTGTCCAGACCTTTATTACACAAACATTTTGCCAAAAATAACAGAATATGTTCAGACTTATTATTATGTCCTTACACCCATATTTACTAGAAAGTAATATCCTTCTTGGATAATAAGATTAATTATTTTTGTAGTTATTTCTTTCCTCTATTGAATGTCATATACTTCTTTTTCACTTGACAGCAACTTATGTATTCTTAATGTCAGCTCAGTGTGTAATTATAAACCACAGCAGCCAATACTTAGGTTGTAGCACTGCTTTATTACAACATTTATTTCATCGGGATTTGACATACTAGATCGTTCTGTCTTTACTGATTCTCTCAGTTTGTCTTCCTCCATTTCACTTTAAATTTGAGAAGAAGGTTAAGTTTTGGAAATATTAAACATTGTTCTTTGTAATCATAATACAATGTTACAGAAAAATACTATTTAGTTTAGGAAACATTAACATTGTTCTTTGTATACATAATACTATGATCCAGAAAAAGACTGTTAAGTTTGGGAAATATGAATCAATGTTCTTTGTATACATTATACTGTGTTCCAGAAAAAAAAAATCTAAACAATAATTATTTGTGCAAGTTGGGGCTCCTGCATATGTGCAATATATGCTTGTACACTTTAATTTTTTGCTCATTACAAAAATTTTGGCACCTTTTGTCTACACATATAACCTCTTGGAAGACCTATTAAATCGTGTCAGCTTTTTCTTTTATTTTGTTTTAAATCATTCTATGGTCTCAGGAATAGGCCTATACATACTTTTTTCTCGAGATTTTTTATATTATATAATATATTATACTGAAACTCAAAAGTATGTCTATTACTTGCTCCCATATTGCTTTAACCTCTTTACCTTTCAGTTTACCTTCCAGTTTTTGCTTCCCATCAACGACTTTTCTTGTACTGTATTGAATTGAAATCCATGGACCAAACCTTTTTTTCAACGATTAAATACTGTTTTTAAATTTGACAGTGAAAAAATTTCCCTTAAACATGATGTTCTATTTCAAGTAAAAACACTTACCTGCTTAAAGAATTTATTGCCTCTTAATTTTTGTTACAATCTGATATTAAATTTACTATGCGCCAAAATTCTCTAATACCATGGGCGCTGCCATTTTTAAGATCAATGTTACGAAGACGCATTTATGTTTGGCTCTTTCAACCGCTTCATCGATTATGATCAGGTCACATGACGTAAAAATGGAGGATCTTATGAAGGACTTTATTTCCTGATAGGGCATTTAAAGTGTGATTCTTAATATTAAGGTCAGAGATATGTAACAAAAACATCAAGATGATATCTCTTTTGTATCTTTCGTTTGCTGCTGTAGCAATATGCTTTGTGGTATTGGTTTTGCTGAGGTATATTGCAATAAGCAAGATGAAATTAGATGGTGGAAAAGATCAAAAGGTTTGAAAAAGTTTTATTTATATTTTCTGCACTTAAATAAACTTCGTTTTTTGATATGAACTCGCTAATTAAATTTCACCTTGTGTTTGAAGAAGAAATAAATCATGATCAAAAAGGATTTTTAAATGTATGTTATGTATGGCAGGTCTTTTCCCATTTGGTGCTGGATGGTTTCCCAACATTTCGTTAAATGACCAGTTCTGTGAATTGATCTTATATAGTCTGGATGTTTTGCTCAATTGGTGATTATATAGGGTAAATTATTTCACACATAAAATACAGTTGCAGTGCTCCAGCTAGATTTCTAAAAAGTTCATTTTCAACACAGACAAATGGTGGGCAATACATCAATATTTTTAAAGGAAAAACAATACACAATAGTCAGTATACTGTATACAGTAACATTTAATTGAAGAATTACATATCAATAAAAGTACTGCATTTTAAGAGAACACATGTAATAAAAAGATAGACTGTTTCGATTCCTCAGTGGGTCTTGTCATGTAGGTGGTAGTAATTTTATTGTACTATAGATATCCATTTGATATTTTTTTCTGTCTTTTTTATACCATGTTTTATTTATATTTTCATTTAACACTGTACCCACAGGGATACAGATTAGCCCTTTTTTCTCAATAGGCACCTGGGCCCTTAAGTTTTAAAATCTAGGGGCACAGCCTGACAGGTTATCAAATTGTGCACACTTGATGACTCGACGTGCAGCTAAGCTGTAGCTTGGGGGATTTCCGATCAGTTAGTACAGAAAATTTATTCTTGGATGAAGTTACTGTAAATAAGAGCAGAACTCTTGTAAAAGAGGACAAGGCGCTTGTAAAGAGGGCAAGCATCAGTGTGAGTGCCTAATAGCTGGAGTTAACTTGAAAGTGATATTTATATAAAATTTAAAAAACATTCCCTGCTTGTTGTTTTTTTGTTTGTAATCTCTGTAAAACCCTCTTGCCTTTAATAGATTTTACTTTGATATATAGCAAAACCTTAAATTGATTCTGATTGTTTTTACAAGTTCACTTTTAGTAAATTATATGACTTTGCAACTGTTTTGTAATAGAACAGCATCTACCAGATTTGTACTTATTGTACTTACAAGTCGATAGCTTGACTTACATGTTGTGAGTTGGCAACACATTACATCCTGAAAACTTATTCCAACCTCAGTATGTTCTCTATAAAATAACATGTCTCTATTTATTGTTGGGCTTTTAGTTTAGGCTAATTTAGTTATTATTTTTTTGAAACTAATTAATATTTAAGTTTTTGTTAAGTCAGAATTATTTAAGAAGTTCTGTAACTGTAAAACAATTAGAATGTACAATGTATTGAGCTTTAGCATGAATAAATAACTTTAATTTTTATCTATTTGTATTCTTCCATTACCACTTTATTTGCACCTGAAAGCATAAAAGCCACTATATGATCTAAGCCACAAAATAACTATCACTTAAAATTAATTGTCATGATACAAATTCATCTTATTATTTTATAACCTCATGCAGCAGCATCCCTAGTAAATGGGGGCTACTATACTTTCAACATAAACATAATTTCTTCTCTTTTTTTTCAGATCCTATGCATTTGTTCTGTAATTTTGATACATTTTTACACTCGTTCAGATCTATTATTGTGGTATTCACCTTGTAAAGAAATAGCTTACAAATAAGTGGTTTATTGGCCCAATTATTGAAACAGTTTCAACAGATGAACTAATAGTACTTAAACTGTTGTCATTTAGTTAAAAAGGGAGCATGCTCTTTTAATTGTTAATATCAGCCTAATAAAATTGTGTCATTTTAATAAACAAACACCTCATGTACACCTCCTTAAGTTATTAGGTCTTAGTGTTTTCATAGATAGACTTTGTTTGAATATGAATATGTGTGTGTGTCTGTGTGTGTGTGCGCTTGTTTATGGTAACAAATTTAATTACAAAAAATATTATCTTTTGTCGTCTGAAGTCACTTCTTTTAAACTTGAGTATTTTTACAATGTTTATATTTTCATCATTTTTTACTTTAATATATAAGAAAACACATACTTCTGTTAATATGATTAATGCATGCTACATATCACCACTGAAAATTAGCAATTAACATTCTCACTGATAGAAAGTCATGCCTTTAAAACACTATGTACAGTTACTATATGGTCACCTTTTTTACTGAAACATCCAGACCAATGTTTACAATATCGATTTACCAAACTAGTCATTTAACAAAATGTCTGTGCATCTTCATGAAGTATATAATTGAACGCCTCATAACTTGAGTTTATATATTCATATAAACAAGAAGTGTGTTTATTTTAATAAATAATCCCCTTTCCAGAAGGATGAAGACATTTCTTTTAACCCATGTATTTTTTTACTATCAAGATGCACAAACTGAACTTATGAAAAAGAAGGCTTTTAAAATAGACTTGGGCAAATACAGTTCCTACATGTTGGAGGGACAAACCTTAAGTCTCTCCTATGCTTATATTTGCCAGTTCATCTTATGGTCAAAATTTGTGTTGGGGGTGTGGTGTGTGGGTCTTTTAAATTTTGAATAGCTTCGTGCTTTTTTTTTTAAATAAAATTCTCTGCCCAGAGTAAGCTTTAAGTAGCCACTTAAGGAACACTCCAGAATTGGCTGCTTAAGACAAAATGTGACATGGAATGTTTACCTATTGATACTTGTATGTTTACTTTGCACCCCCCACCCACCCCCAAAGTACCAGAAGATTAACTGGCTAATGAATGCATTTTACCTGGTTAACTTGGAAGTGACATTTGCATCAATCTGCTGAAGTCAGCTTGGTTACAAATAAATCATCTGCCTGCTGATAAACAAATCCATTCAAATCAAACTTGACAAACAACAATAATACGTTAGCAGGAAGTTTTGGACCTGAACTGACTGCTTACGTCATAATAATTGCTCATGACACCTGCTTACATCATAGTGAATGCCCATAACACCTGCTTACATAATGGTGATTGGTCATAATACATGACCACTGGTGCAAGTTTGACTGTTCTTAATATTTACATGAAAACAATTTATACGATTTTATATGTATGGTTTACAAAAAAAAATTATTATAACTCACCATAGAGAAAATTTACTATTAAAGTTCTGAGACTAAGCAGCATGTCAAAATATACTCACTGTTGAAAGATAATATTACATTTTACAGATTTCAATATGTTTTTGGTTTGTTTGTTTTTGTGTATGTGTTTGTTTGTTTAGTGTTGTTTTGTTTTTTAGTAAATATGGTTGAGTCAATTATAAGTTAAACATACTGGGTAGAAATAATCTTTATATCTTAATTAGAGATAATAATTCTGATGCAGTACAAAAATAGTCATGAATATTAAAACACTTTTTTTTTTTTTAAATCCACTACTCATCAAATCCCTATTTTATAGAGAATAGTTTGTTTGTTTATTGGGTTTATTGTCCCACCAACAGTATTTCAGTTATCTGGAGACGGTGTCCACTTGAAGCAGATATAGTGCTGCCTTCACTGTGTAAAGCATGCCGTGAACACTTGGCATGATACCACGCCCAGTCACATTATCCTGACACCTGGCCAACCAGTCGTGGAATTACCCTTATATTTGCTTGAGCGTTAGCAAGGGAGCTATACCACTACCATTTTTTAACGACTTTGGTATGTCGCGGCCCGTGATCGAACCCAGGGCCTCCCATACCTGGAGCCGACGCTCTACCGATTGCGCTACCAGGTCCGGTATAGTGAATAGTGAGCTGATTCTAGAGCTGCAACAGTGCAATGCAATGCCCCAAAGACTGTGGTTCACTGACACGAACTAATGCTCAATATGACAGTGCACAATTCAATTTGGTTCAATAATTCCAATGCTCTTTTTGCTTTTTTTTTACAGAGTAAGCATAAAAGCCAGCTTTTTAAGTATTGACTGTTCTGGTGGTCAATAATGGTCATTACACGTCAATAGTGGTCACTTGGCATCAACATGTAAAATACCTGTCTATTATCTGTATTAATGTACTTACTAATAACTATTGAATAATGAAATCATTGGTTTGTTTATTCAAATTATGTTCAGATAATAAAATAATGTGAACAAATTGAAAAGTGTGGTCATATATATTTTTTTTTTTTTTTTTTTTTGTGCAAAATCCTTGTAGCCATTATTGTAGTCACTTGGTTTTGGTACAGTTAAAAGTGCATTCAATCTTACTACCTATTATATTGGTGAAAATTATTTATTTATATTTACATTTTGTTACTTCTTAATGACTCATTGATAAACATTATTAATTAAACTATGTGAAATGGAGTTGGCTTATCACATTATGACCATCGATTTCTACATGTGGTAATACGAATTAAAAACCAACCCAGTCAATAGTGGTCTATTGTACTGTTCTTTAAATTATATTCAGTTGATGCATACTTTTATACTTTCACTTATTAGGATATTGTAATTTTAAAGCATTGTGCTTCCGACATCTTTTCACTAACATTTTGGTATAAATATTAAATATGGAAGGCTATAAAAAATTTAATTTCATCAAAAGCAAGCTGAAAATTGTGTTACAGTACTATAAAATGTGTTTTATGACCTTAGCTGCTGACCTGTCACTCCAATTATCAACCACACCTGCTTTCACATGACCAGTGGCTCCCCTATCTGACCATAGTTCAAGTATATGTTCATTGACTATTTTGAATTCAGCATGTGGCAATGTCAATTAAGAAAGTGACAGTCAGGATAAACAGCTTAGTATCATAAGAGGTTTTAGAAAAAATACAGTCCTTAGAGCTATCAGTTTACATATCTAATTTACACTTGACTAGTATTAACCACAATTTAATCAGTGAGACCACATCAAATGAACTTATCCAGAAATAAACATGTTTTAAGGCACATGGACCATCATTATAATATCTTAAACTGATTATATGAAATTACTAAAACATGGTTGCAGTAAAAATCATACTAAAATTAACCACAATAGGAGTATTGTTCGGGATGGTTTTAAGTTTTAACCATTTAACATGGCCAAAACAGTGGGTGGACAATACTGTCCAGCCCTGACTTTAGTCAAGCATTATTGAATGTTCTGTTATGCAAGTGAACATATTGTTTTAAAGTTACATTTGATCGGTATTTGGAGTCAGTAAACCTTGTTTTGGCCTCATGCATAAAAACAATTAAAATGTTAAGCATATATGGTCACTACTCCACTTGATGGATGTTGACTGTGACAGTTTTTTGTGCTAATAAATCAGCAGGTTAAAGTAGGGAAGGGGGGTCTAACCATGACTTTCTATGCAGAAACATATGTGTTTAGTTATTTGCATATTCTGTCAAAAAACAACTGTAAATGCTCAAAATTGTATACACACATGAAGTGTAATCTTGATCAGTATCAAGTTATCAGTTTCAACACTCTTGATAACTTCAGGGGAAATGTCTGTGGTAATTGCCAATTGTTTGCAAAATGAAGAGACATGGGGACAGGAAACAGTAAACAGCCAATCTTAAAAGTGCTTGTGTTATAACCCATTGTCCCATATTGTACCATAACATAAAAAGTAAATTGAGATCTAAATTAGTCATACATATTGTATCTTTAAAGAAGCAACAGCTTTTTTGAAATGACAGATTTAACTTGAAGTAAAAATTGTGCAAATAAAATTGATTTTCCTTTTTATGATTTACCTTTCTTTTAGTCTGGTAACAAGTAATAAAGCTCTTTCGGAGCATCTAGATGCCAAGTTCGACATTTCTTTACTTCTTTTGAATGGTAACAAAAAAACTATTCTTATGCTTCCATTAACATGCTATCATTGTACAACATTTCTTCTGTTTTAGATAACAATGCCAAAAACTACTGTTGAAGTTTTGTCATTGCTGAAATCTTTGAAGGTATGTTTATTGTTTTTTTGATTAACCATTTTCACATGTTTTTGTTTTATTTTATGCTTTTCTACCTCTGATAACCTTGAAATATTATACTATCATAATGTTTTATCAGATAGAAAAAAAATTCTGCTTTGATACCTTACAAAACTATTGCAATTAAAATTGATCAAGTATAATAATTTGGAATAATTGTTAGTGTTAAATGATGACCTCTGATGGCTGATATTAAACAAAAACATCACTTGTATGTCACATTTGTTCATTGGAAAGAAAAGTTTTGTTGTAATGTTATTCAAGTCTGTCATTTTCTTATGTTCATACAACAAAAACTCAGGTTCTTATATTGATAAATATGAAGTAACAGTCCTGTGCACATAATGTGATGATCATTGCTTCTTTATTTCATGTGTAGCCATTTCCAATCAGCAACCTTAAAGGCTGGAAGTTACATTCTCACCGTAGCTGCGGAAGGGTATGGATGCATGACATCTGGGGTAGTAGCTCTTCTGCCAATCATGGCGTGTTTGCAGCTTTCAAGAAAGTCAAGGTCCCTCCCCAGGTATGTCTGAAGCCATATCAAGCTCCATCATACATTTTTAGCTCACCTGAGCACAACTTTTGTAATAGCGGCGTCCGGTGTCCATCGTCAACATTTTAGCTTTTGAACACACTAGAGGCCACAGTTTTTGACCAATCTTTATCAAACTTGGTCAGAATGTTTTTCTGCATGGATGAGTTCGTTATTGGGTCAGCTGGGGTCAAAAAGTAGGTCACTAGTTCAAATTTAAGGAAAAACTTGTGAACACACTAGAGACCACATTTAAAGCCCAATCTTCCCTTAACTTGGTCGGAATGTTTGTCTGCATAAAATCTTGGATGAGTTTGAAATTTGGTCACATGGGTTCAAAAAGAAGGTCACTAGGTAAACACACTAGAGGCCATACTGTTAGGTAAATCTTCGTCAAACATGGTCAGAATATTTGTCTACAGGAAATCTTGGGTGAGTTCGTTATTGGGTCATGTGGGGTCAAAAAGTTGGTCACTAGGTAAAATTTTAGAAAAAAAAGCTTGTAAACACACTAGAAATGGCATTTATAGCCCAATCTTCACCAAACTTTGTCAGAATGTTTGTCTGCATGAAATCTAAGATGAGTTCATAACAAGGTCACATGTGGTCAAAAAGTAGGTCACTAGGTCAAATCTTAGAAAAAGCTTGTGAACACACTAGAGACCACATTTGTAGCCCAATCTTTACCAAACTTGGTCAGAATGTTTGTCTGCATAAAATCTGGGATGAGTTCGTAACTGGGTCACGTGAACTCAAAAAGTATGTCACTAGGTCAAATCTTAGAAAAAGCTGGTGAACACACTAGAGGCCACATTTATAGGCCAAACTTCATCAAACTTGGTCAGAATGTTTTTCTGCATGAAATCTTTGATGATTTCATTATTGGGTCATGCGGGGTCAAAAATATGTTCATTAGGTCAAATCTTAGAAAAAGCTTGTGAACACACAGATAGAGGCCCCATTTATGGCCCAATCTTCACCAAACTTGATCAGAATGTTTTCCTGCATGAAATCTTTAATGCGTTTTTAACTGGGTCACATGGGGTCAGTAGGTAGGTCAGTAGGTCAAATCTTAGAAAAAAAACTTGTGAACATTCTAGAGACCACATTTATAGCCCAATTTTCACCAAACTTGATCAGAATGTTTGTCTGCATGAAGTTCATTATTGGGTCATGTGAGGTCAAAAAGAAGGTAACTACCGGTATGTCAAATCTTAGCAAAAGCTTGTGAACACACTAGAGGCTCCATTTATGGCCCAATCTTCACCACACTTGATCAGATTGTTTGTCTGCATTAAATCTTGGATGAGTATATTATTGGGTCACGTGGGTCAAAAAGAAGGTCACAAGGTCACATTTTAGACAAAACTTGTGAAAACACTTAAGAGGCCACTTTGATGGCCCAATCTTCATCAAACTTGGCCAGCATGTTTGGCAGCATGAAATCTTACATATGCTTTGAAGTGAGTCATGTGGAGTCAGTAGTTTACCTAGTTAAATTCTAGAAAATGTTATCAACCCAGTTGCCAAGCCAATCTTTACCAAAGATTTCTAAAGTAAATAACTCTTAATTACCTGTTGTCAGATATGAGCCTACTGAAAGCCTGTGTCATCAGGTGTGTGATTAAGAGCCATCATAGCCCTCTTGTTAGTTTTCTTTTTTCAGTGTTATGAATGGGAAGCTAGTTGTATTGAGACTTATAAATATTATGATTTGTGAAATGTAAAGCAGGAAAAAAAGCAGGAAAAAGTTTAGATCTTGATCTTTCATGCCACACAATCGATGGATGATCTGCTCTTCATAAGCCTGATCACTGGGTACTTAGTTAACATTCTTGATATAAATATGTACATTGTACAAAAGTATTGGTTAGGCTTAAAACATTAATTGCGGACAGTCCCGATTCATTGCTGCATAAACATTCCACTAATCATTTGATACTGCATTGGTCTAAGTTTTTTTAGTGTTCGGCTTATACTCTCTTATATAGTTGCATGTTAATTGTAAAAAAGTGGAAGTCTATATATTGACGTCATATAGACTCTGCTCACTTTGTTCCATGGGGTATGTGACAATTTGACAATCAAATACATGTAACAGTATCATACTGTTGTCTGAGGGTTCTGATCTCTGGCCATTGTATAGTTTAACTGTTAGTTTGACTGGTTCTGTACCTCATTTAATGTAAATCATGAACAAAATTATCAGATATTTTATTATTTACTAATATATTTTCAGCAGCAATAGAGATTTTCTCTTAATAAACACAAACAAAAGTTAAATAATACACAGTCATGATAAACCACAACATCATTTACATAATGGATTGTTGTTGCTGGTGTTTAACTGTGTTGGAGTCTTTACTTGTTGGTTCAAGTTTGAGATATAGAGCTTCTTTTGCTCACTTGAGCATATGGTCATCAAAACAATTATTGTGAACTTCATCTTTAATAATGTTACATTAATTTCAACCCATTTTAAAACTTTCACCTTTTGTCTGTGGCACTCCGGTGAGTGATACACATCGTAGAATTCTTTTTCTCATTTTGTGATATCACTTTCAGTTTCTTACATGACTCTTTTGAATGCACCAAGATATACATTGTAGCTTTTTGCAGCCTTTGAATTATATGTGATGTTAAATTTCAGGTTGTCAATCAACTGCTCAAAGATGTCACAAAAACATCAAGTTGGAAACCAGGATGCCTTGCAACCAGTATAACCTTTCAGGCTCCTGAGTATGAAGGCGGGAACAGAGGGCGGGGCATCATGGGAAACTACCCTGTTCAGCATGACATTGTTATTGAGGAGACCAGTCCAGTGGTGGAGGATGGCCAGGGGATTGTCAGTACACTGAAAACATTTCTAGATCTGTCAAATTCACCCTCCACTGTCACAAAGGAATTCAGCAGGTAATTCATTAGTTCTGAAGTTGTTAATTGGTAATTTAGGAGTCTCTTTATGTCAAGCTTGCTAAGCACAAAGAGATCAGACTTGGGCAAAAAGTGTTACCAGATCAGCCAATTTTCACTATGAGCTGTCATGTCATCATCTGCACTGTCCTGTGAACTTACCTGGTACCTTTCTCTGTAGTATTTAGCACACAAAAAACCTAAGATTTTGCATTGAATTTTAACAAATGAAATGAGCTTAAGGGGTATTTGAAATAAGTTTCAAATGTTTTTTGTCAACTTTGGGGATTTTATTTAACAGGAAAATTAGTAAGATACTTGCATGTCTGATTTTTATGAAACCATTTCACTTAGAATGGTAAAGGTAATTATTGTTAATCTGTGCGATAAACCTTTGTTTGTTAAGTTTAATTAACTTTTTAGCCAAACTGCAATGTTATATCTTCTTAAAGCAGATGTTTATAGTTTGTTGATCAACAATACAAAAGGTGATAACTAAATATCTGCTGATTAAGAGTTTTCCAGGTCTAAAACTATTTCCACTCTCTAAAATATATAATCCTTGATGGAAAAGTTTTGATGATTCAGTGTTTTATTGGTTTATTGTGATGATATCTTTATTGTAGGTACTGGAACCGAGAGGATAATGGTGTGTGCTGGCACCTTCAAATGTGTGAGAGGCATCAACAATGGCTTTTCTTCCTGGCACAGCCTGTTGAAGGTAAGTGAGAACAGTACAGATATTTAAACAAGAGGTTAGTTGATCTGATATTGATTTTAACCTTTTCACAACATAAAGTGGGGTTTCCTCGTAAATTACCGGTAAGCATACTTCATACCTAGACCCAACCCCCACCCTACTCCACTACAGCTACATATTAATCTGTAGAAAGTGTGATTTTGAGCATTGTGTAACAGTTTTATAATAAAGAATTTTATAATATCTTTAAACAAAAACATTCGTTACTGATACTGTTATTAACAGAAATGTTTGCTTTAAATGGAGAGTGAAAGTACCTATTTCAATATACTAAAGCCTTAAAATGTGCATCAAATACAAGTAAAACTATCTTACCCCCTTATGTGAAAATTTGCATAATTAACAAATATTTTAGTCTTAGTAAGGATACTCTGTAACACTACCTCTATTCAAAGACAATACACTTCAGAAAAAAAACAACCTCTCTGAATGATCATTCTTTCCAAATCTATAAAAAGCATGAGGGATTTCCCCTAAATGTAAAATTCCTTTTTTGCTCATATTTGACAGTGTCTGAAATGTGCTGTGCAGTAGTTCTATGTATAGCTATTTCTTAACTTAATGTACCATTTTGTTAATTTCTAACGAGGTTTAAGTTTTGTAGACTGGTACACATTCTGAACACTTAAATGACACCTTGCAGTCTTAAAATATGGGTTCTTTCTCTTTACAAAACAACATGTATTCACTTCTTGAACAACCAGTCATCAGCATCGTATGCACACAAAATGCCCATAGAATCTTTTAGTGTCATGCATCCAAAAGTAAAAGATGCCTAATATTGTATTAATCAGTCAAGTGTTGCTTGGAACAGGTTTGCGTATGATATATTATGAGCAATTTCTGTGCTTGGTCAAAAAAGAAAGAGATATATAACATTTTTGTTACCACAGTGCGTTACTATGATAATTAGATTATATAATGAAACTCCTGAATTTAAATCCAAAATTCTTTGCGGTTTATTACCAGTTAGCTATGAAGAAAAAGATTTGGCTTACAGGTTAAAGAAAGAATTGTCCTTATTAAAAAGTTATACTGAAGCTTTCAGTAAGGGTGCCTGTGGCCAAGCGGTTAGAGTTGCTGACTTGTAACTCCTCAGCCCCTCACTGTGTGTGTTCAGGTCCTGGTCCAGGTGAGAACTTTCATTTGGGGGTTTTCAGCTATTCTGCAATGCGCCAGTGGTTTCACCCAGGCATATGTCTAGGGTCTTCCTCCACCAATTTAGCTGGACGTCGCCAATATGACCATAATTGTGTCAGTGCCATGTCACAAACGGTGAAACTCTCAGTTGCTAGCTATAGACGCCTTCAACATAATATGTAAACACTATTGAATTCCTCGGGTTAAATATGAAATGATAAAATATATTCTCTTATAAATCTGATTTTCAGAGGTAGACCAGTGCTTGCTGTCCATCCTTGGTTACCAAGGCAATGCTCATCCCCAGTCTGGTGCTCACTTTGTATCTGAGATGATGGGATCATTCACAGAGTACATCCAGTATCGACGCCTGCCTATGACGCCACTTGTTGACATCAAACTCCCAAAAACAAGACATGATCAGCTTCAACACTCCTACAGCTCTTCAGATGATAACCTTAAAAAATCAAGCCGTGGAAATCAAATGCTGTTTCGATTTCGCTCATTAGTTGAAAAACCTACACTAGAGGCAGAGAAATTTTTTACTATGAAACGCAAATTAGACAGGTCAGCATCTATTCTGCAGCACATGTCATCTACAAAACAGGATCAGGGTAACAAAGGGAAGCAACTTAAAACCAGCTCCCTTGATCGCAAGGATATGCCACAACTTAATTCAGTTAATCAGGAAGATATAAAGAACATGCAAAAGGACTCAGATTCTGATAAAAATGCTGAAGGATCAGATACCATAAGTCGAAGCTCCTTAGATACTGATGTGTCTGAAAATAATAATCTCAAGAAACCTGAGTTGCTTGGAGCAGCTACTTCTCTTCCAGAAACTGAAACTTTTGGGGGGAAGGTGGTGAATGCCACTGGGGCAAATGGTGATCCGTTCAATGAAAAGGACATTGATAAGATACTAGAGGAAGATGTCAATGATCAGGAGAAATATGAAAATATTGCTCTGTCGAATACAGTTGACTCAAAAGGTAAACAGCTATCCAATATTGTGAATGGTAACTTCAGTTCAGACTTTTCTCTTAGGTGGTATTTGACAGTTTGCCTATATCAAATACATGTAATAATAATTCATGCCTATTTTTGGCATAATTTCTATATAAACATATAATTTAGTCAAAGTAAAGATGATGTTAACACTGCCACAATTGTTAGGCTGTACCAATCCTGCGAAACATCGCAGTAAATATCCATTCTTGAAAATTCTTTAAATAAGCATAATGGGGATTTCTGCTAGATATAAATATCAATATTAGAGCAGATATTCCAGCTGATACTGTAATGTGATCTCAGAAGTATCTGGTCCAGTGTCCTTCTTTGTTTAAAAATAGCTAACTGTGCATTGTGGCTCAGATAGGAAATACATGTTTGTAACAATGAATGGGATGTTGTACTTTACATTTTATATAGATGAAGGACTTCAGTATACAGCATTTCACAGGATCTTACATTTTATATAGATGAAGGACTTCAGTATACAGCATTTCACAGGATCTTTCACATAAGTTTAACTTTATTTGGTTGTTTAAGAGAAAGAAAAAATGGTCTAATCTGTCGGATACCACAAAGTCTTAAATAGATTAGGCAATTATTTCTTTATTTACCTTAATATTAAAGTTGAGCATCTAGCTTTTATCTCAGTCAAACTAAAAAAAATATCAGTGATACATTACTATATTTTAAATAAATATAAAAATAAGTTAAAATGAAAATAAATAATTTTAGATCAACAGATATTATTGGCCACCATTGATGTAAATCAAACCACGATCTTTTTTCACTTTTCAGTCCTGAGAATAAGTGTATTCACCATGTCTGTCAATGTCATTTTTTATGGTGACACATTAAATTAATTTAGATCTAAAATAATGCTAAAATACCTTAACCTGCTAGAACTTGACAGAGGTAAAACATTTTTGGTATGATAATACTATTTATCTTCTATGATCCCCTGTCTGGCATCAGCAATGTGCTTGTGGACACTCTAGATGCTGCAGATTTCATACAGCTCTCAAACAACATGGTCAGATTGTTTGTCTGCATCAAACTTTGGATGAGTTTAAAACTTGTTCACATAGTGTCAAGAAGTAGATTACTTGGTCAAATTTGAGAAAATCATTGGGAACACAGTAGAAGCCACATTTATGGGCCAATCTTCACTAAACACTAGTCAGAATGTTTATCTGCATGATATGTTGGATGAGTTTGAACTTGGGTCATGCTTGGTAAAAAAAGTTTCATAGTTACATTTAAAAAGTAAACAAAAGTAGGTCACTAGGTCAAATTTTAGGAAAACCTTATTGATATGATAGATATCACATTTATGGCCAAGTTTGCACCCAACTTGATCAAAATTAAATACCGGTAACATTTTGGATAAGTTTGGGTCATATTGGATCAAAAAGAAAAAAATGTAAATACCCTAAAGGCTACATTAATGGCCCAATTATCACCAAACTGGGTCAGAATGTTTGTACGAAATCTTGGATGAGATTTTTAAAGCATACTTAGGTCAGGGTCCTCAGGTGAATCACTTCTATATTATCTTATGATTTACTCATCTTGTGTATCCTTGTAGGAGTTATGTTAAAAATTTCATTAGAAAGGAAATAATAAATCCGCAACATATGTTGGTAAATGGTTGATGAAAATTTATTAATTCCAATCATTTAGATACAGATAGGCCTGGATAGACATAACAACAACAAGTGCATATCCTGATCAGAGAGCTGTCACTGAATCAATACCAGAGCTTTGAAATCTTTTGAAGACTTATAAATTGTATTGTATTGCTTAAACAACTTCAACCGGCGAGATAAAGGCAGGGATATAGATTTACTTGTCTGAATATATGCATGTAAAATCAAAAGAAAGGAGTCCTTGTTCGAAAGATAAAGCAACTTTATGAACATTTATATTTGTTAGTATCAATACTGTATTTTTGTAATCTTATAATATTTATTTCAGGGGGTATCCAGCAAATTGTTATGGCAAACCAAGCAGCAGCTGAACTCTTAGCTGTAGTAAGTGAACTTAAATCAAAGTCTCATCTGAATTTCACTTCAAATTCATGTGGTTCTTTTTTAAAGTGTCCCACTTAGCAAGGTGGTCCCCTGAGTGAGTTCATACAAATCAATTCATTATATTGCTGCTAATATCTAAGTTTTAATACTATATTGCCTTAATTTAAGTGAACTTGTTGTGTGATAGTTTACTTGTTTTAAATTTCTTTTTTATGTTTTAGAGTATATTTTATAATGTTAGAATTTAGTCATTTCTAACTAGGATATAATTAAATAATTAAAATACAGTAGATTTTTGGTATATATTATTTGCCGTAAAAGGAATTTAAAATAAAGGTCCGTCGTGAATCACTGTGTGACCTTGAAACACAATTGTGTCCAATACATTTTTTGTCTATCAGTTACCAAGTTAACTTAGTGGTTGAAATATCCATTCCCTTTAACTTTCATAGCTACAGGTTTCATTATGTCTTATTTTAAAGCACTACTCCATTTACAAAATTCACCTTCATAGATATACAACAAAACGTTTTAGTGATAAAATACCCATTCGGGGTTTTGGTCGGGGTCTCTTTTTATTTTTTGTTATGGAAAGTCATTTATTTAAATTACAGTTGCAGCCATTCAGTGAATAATCCTAATATCTTTTTTTTTCACAAGTGCATTGTAAATGAAGAAATGCTGTCAAGGAGTATATGCAATTGATTATCATGCTTCGTCACTGGAAGAAAAGATTAAAATATAATTTTATTGATGATAATTACACGCCTTTTTGGGTTCCATATTTAATCTATTTTTTTTAAAAAGTATGGCTGATTTCAGCTTGATTAACTTTTAATCATCAGTGTATTGTTGGCCGTTTGGGAATAAAACTGAGAGTTACAATTTATAAGGGAGCGCCTGTTGCCAATCAGTTAGAGTTACTGACTTGTAATTCCTCTGCCCCCTACCATGTGCATTTAAATCTATGTCAGGGTGAGAGCTTTAATATGTGTAGGTCTCTCAACGTAACTGCAATATGCCAGGACTTCTACCCAGACATTTGTCTGTAGTCTTCCTAAGCCAATAATTAGCTGAATAGGTTCCATATGACTATAATTGTGTCAGTGCAAAGTAGTAAAAGAATATATGGATTGGGAATGCTGCCATGATGTATCAATTCCATATTTTACCATTGTTTCTCATGTCAGGTCATTGCCATTTTTAAAAATGTTGTGATTTTTTTCAGGTCTTGCAGGCTTCCAACATAGATCTCAGCAAGTCCATTGAGGAGCAGGTGATGAGATCAGGTGGCTGGATGTGAGTAGACCTTCATGCTTACACACAGACAGTATCACACTTACAGAGAGCACACTAAGAGACTGAACACTTACAGACAGCCCCCTTACATATAGCCCACTTACAGACAGCAAACTTACAGAAAGCCTCTTACATATAACACACTTACAGACAGCACACTTATAGACAGCCCCCTTATATATAGCACACTTACAGACAGGACACTTAGACAGCCCCCTTACATAAAGCACACTTACAGACAGCACACTTATACAGCCCCCTAACATAAAGCACACTTACAGACAGCACACATGGAGAGACAGCTCATTTACAGACACCACACTTACAGACACCACACTAAGAGACAGCACACAGAAACCACACTTACAGATACCATACATACAGACACCACACTTACAGACATCACACTTACAGACACCACACTTACAGACTCCACACTTACAGACACCACTCTTACAGACATCACACTTACAGACACCACACTAAGAGACATCACACTTACAGACACCACACTAAGAGACATCACACTTACAGACACCTCACTAAGAGACATCACACTTACAGACACCACACTTACAGACACCACACTTACAGACATTACACTAACAGATATCACACTTTAATACTTCACACTTACAGACACCACACTTACAGACACCACACTTACAGACACCACACTTATAGCAGCACACTTACAGACACCACACTTACAGACACCACGCTTACAGACACCACACTTACAGACACCACACTTACAGACATCACACTTACAGACACCACACTAAGAGACATCACACTTACAGACACCTCACTTATAGACACCACACTTACAGACATTACACTTACAGACACCTCACTTACAGACACCACACTTACAGACACCACACTTACAGACACCACACTTACAGACATCACACTTACAGACACCACACTAAGAGACATCACACTTAAAGACACCTCACTTACAGACACCACACTTACAGACACCACACTTACAGACATTACACTTACAGTTATCACACTTTAAGACTTCACACTTACAGACACCACACTTATATACACCACACTTACAGACACCAAACTTACAGACACCACACTTATATACACCACACTTACAGACACCACACTTACAGACACCACACTTAGAGATATCACACTTACAGACACCACTCTTACAGAGATCACACTTATATACACCACACTTACAGACACCACACTAAGAGACACCACACTTAGACACCACACTTATATACACCACACTTACAGACACCACACTTATAGACACCACACTTACAGACACCACACTTATAGACACCACACTTACAGACACCACACTAAGAGACACCACACTTAGACACCACACTTATATACACCACACTTACAGACACCACACTTATAGACACCACACTTACAGACACCACACTTATAGACACCACACTTACAGACACCACACTTACAGACACCACACTTACAGACACCACACTTACAGACACCACACTTACAGACACCACACTTATAGACACCACACTTACAGATATCACACTTACAGACACCACACTTACAGATATCACACTTACAGACACCACTCTTACAGAGATCACACTTACAGACATCACACTTACAGATATCACACTTACAGACACCACACTTATAGCAGCACACTTACAGACACCACACTTACAGACACCACACCTACAGACACCACACTTACAGACACCACACCTACAGACACCACACTTACAGACATCACACTTACTGACACCACACTTACAGACACCACACTTACAGACACCACACCTACAGACAACTCACATACAGACACCACACTTATAGACACCACACCTACAGACATCACACTTACTGACACCACACTTACAGACACCACACTTACAGACACCACACTTACAGACACCACTCTTACAGACATCACACTTATAGACACCTCACATACAGACCACACTTACAGACACCACACTTATAGACACCACACTTACAGACACCACACCACACAGATACAACACGCACAGACACCACACTTACAGACACCACACTTACAGACAACACTTACAGACACCACACTTACAGACACCAAACTTTACAGACATCACACCACACTTACAGACATTAAATTTACAGGCACCACACTCACAGACACCACGCTTACAGACATCACACTTACAGACACCACATAACACTGACAGGCATAAAACTTACAGACACCACACTTACAGACACCACACTTATAGACAACACTTACAGACACCACACTGACAGACACCACACCACATAGATACCACACTCACAGATTCCACACTTACAGACACCACACTTACAGACACCACATACATACACCACACTTACAGATCGCCAAGTTACATATATTTTGTTTACAAGTACAATTATGTCATCATGTTTTTTCATGTGTGTTTTGGTTAATATAGTTTCTGGTCAATATTTTTCAGGAGGTCATTTGAAGTTACTGCTATCACGAGAGAAGGTTTATGGTTAACAGACTCTTGTTTTGTTCCTTTTATTGCTTAACAGCCTACAACTAGAATTTCAAAAGACTGCCTTCCCACTAATAATAGTGGAAGACATTTTATTACCTATTAAAATATTAAAAATACTTTCCAGGCAGAATGTTTACAAGAGCTTAAAAATGGTTTCAGTAACAGTACTCTTCATTAGTGAAGGTACAATTGACACTATGATTAATGGCAGACAGACAGTTTCTGCTGGAAGAGGGTTTGTGGATGAAAACAATCAGATTTTACAGATAATTTGCACTTTTATGTCAGGGCTGTTATTTTTTCACCGTCACTTACATGACTATGCCACACATGAGGAACAATTGCCAATCTTGCACATATCGAAGCACCAGTCTGATTTTTAAATTCTTTGCTTTGCAGGTTCTGTGGCCTTGAAAATGATGTGGTTGTTTTGAAAAAGATCTCAGTCAAAGAAAACATTCAATGGTAAGCTAGGCTATAATTCTTGTTTTTGTTGAGTTTTAAATATGCATCTTTTATTTCTATTTAAGTACTGGAACAACTTGTGTTTTTTATGTTTTTGTTGATGTTGATGTTTCTTTTTATGTTTATTAATGTCATTTGTTTTCTTACTAAATTGGTGGCGATGGAGGGGGCTATGACTGTACAATGTATTTACAATTTGACTGCTGTCATAAATGTTAACATGTCTTATTTTAGTTTCCTAGGCAAGGGAGTCATTCAGGCTTCTCCGAAAACAGTGTTCAACGCTGTGAAGAATCCTCGCACACGGTTCACGTATGATGATACCTTAAAGGTAACTATACATATTGTGAAATATGGGGATACTTTAATGGTAGCTGTACATATTGTGAAAGTATGAGGATACTTTAAAGGTAACTGTACATATTGTGAAAGTTAGAGGATACTTTAAAGGTAGCTGTACATATTGTGAAAGTAAGAGGATACTTTAAAGGTAACTGTACATATTGTGAAAGTATGAGGATACTTTAAAGGTAGCTGTACATATTGTGAAAGTAAGAGGATACTTTAAAGTTAGCTGTACATATTGTGAAAGTATGAGAATACTTTAACGGTAACTTATTGTAATAGCTAAGTCACTTGCTATGTACTTTCAGTAAGTTTTTTTTTAAAGCTTGCCAAGGTACCATAATATGTTGCAACATTGTTTATGTTGATGATGTTTTAAATATATTACGAAGTATATCAAAGGTCATAAATGATTGCACAAAGCTATTGCATAGGTGACCTTTTTTTACATTTTAACATGATGATGAAGGTCTTGTGATTTACAAACTTGCCTTCTGTTGCAAATAACATTCATGTCAGTTTAATTCTGGCATTTTTTCATTGACAGAAAGTTGATGTCTTAGAAACCGTCTCTGAAACGATCAAAATTGGTAAGTACATATATCTTACTTATGGCATATATCTGTATGAGACAGTATAAAATATTCCATGCATTATTTAAGTGAAGATGCTTAATACTATGAACATTTTTGCAAGACTTTTACAATGTATGCTATGGAATTGGGATAAGTTTTTGTATGTTGTTATATGGAGACTTCTGATTGTGTTTGATTTTTAACAGCACTTGCACATAATAGTAAGTTGGGTTTTTATAGTATTTATGGTAACTGGCAAGGCACTATCTTGGGCTCTTTACCTGGGATTCTGGGCATAGTTAATAAATATAAAGGTCCTGTTAACTATACATCATGGGCTGGGTAATAAGCCCAGGCATTTAAAGGTGCCACTGCATAGTGAATGAGCTTCTGTTGTCTGGTAGAATCTTTCAGGAGCTTCTCAGAGACAATCTCAATCAGCAAAAATCAGCCAGATTGGTCCTTCCTCTTACACATATCTCTCAGAGCATTACAAGCAAAGCCTGTTGGTGGGAGTTTGACGAGTTTGACTTACTGTTAATGCTAACGTTACGCATGCGATTAAAGAGATTATTTTATAATGCTATGTATCTACTTGTTCTTTATCTCCATTGAAAACTGGCCTACCTTTCAGCTAGTTATGCATTTTTAAAGCTTTTCAACTGTTTTCAAGCATTTATCATAGCTATGCTATCTGACAGGTCACTCCCAGATATTACTGGTCAGACTTTATCAGATAATATGATTGAAAACATGTCTTAAACATAGTTTCATTATGAATAAAATTTCTACATAACTATGTTTATAATAGTTACATTTACAATTTGTCATTTACAGTCTACTACTACCATGAGATGCTTCAGCTCTTCAAGACAGAGAGTTTTGACATGATTCTAGCTCAGAATGAGAGAGTGGACAGGGGAGATAAATATGTTCTGGCTCTTCATAGTGTTCAGAGAGCAGAACCTCCCAGCCCAGATGGCACTGTCAGAGTCCAGGTAGAGAGAATTGCAAGATGAGAGCTTTTTACTTATATCTATAAAATAACAGATTAACAATAGTTAAAAAAGCATTCTCAATTTTGGCCAAGCAAAAAAGGATTTATTGAAAGAGCTAATCCTGATAAAGTAGTTAAAGAAGATAAAGTATCAGTCAAGCATATGAGAAGTTCGGGATTTAAAAATATCTAATGTAACAAAAATTACTTTTTGAAAAAGAATTTAATTTAATTTCATTTATGTTTTACATAAAAGTTCACTCAGATTACTGATACTAAATATGACAAAATGCCCTTAAAGGAGGTATCTAATAAATCACCAATATATTAAATCCAACATCTTACAGTATTTTAATGGTAACAAACCATTGTCTTTGAGTATTGGAGAATTATAAAAGACAAAGGGTACAGTCTTTCTTTCAGTTAATAGGACTTTTTATCACAATAGTGGTAGGATAATGTTTGTCATGAATTAATGAATCTGACTGGAACTGTGTTTATAGTTTTGAAAATTTCCCCTAAATATAGACTAGAAACTGACGATATATCCTTTTTTTCAGTGACATAATTTTCAACAACAAAAATCAGGAAAATATTATTACTTAACCAATGTGCTTGTGGCCAAGCAGTACCAAACTCCTGGTGGATGGGTCTAAAAATAGTTTACTGTGCTGCTTATAAAGAGATAGAATTCAACCCACTTACTTTGCTGCTTAAGCAGTGTTAGATTTCACCCCACTTGAAAATCATGTTTGTTGTGGTACAAAACAAGTCCAACACAAATGTAGGCTATCAGCAAGCATATTTTAGCAAGACCTTTCAAGTAAACTATTTTTTTCAGTGCATTTTTTTTTCTGGCTCAAAGTGTCACCATCTTTTACTTGGTAAAATTGAATGAATTTTACATGTAACTCCTGCCCCCATTCCCACCTCCCCGCATCCAACAAAAAAAGCAAAACAAAGCTTCAGGAACATTTTTTTCAATTTATACTTATGAATAAAAAGTAACATTAACTAGCTATTGTTTTGAAATTTTAAGCTTAACAGTATTAAGTTCAATATGAGATGTTTACTTAAAGATTTAATTGGGTTACCTTTATGTAAAGTTTAGAAACTGAACTCATTGGAGTAGTTTAATTATTGGAGGGCCTGGTGCCAGATGTTGGAACAGAGTGATGTATTTGTAGTTATTATCAGGATTTTAACTACAATTTATTGTAAAACAGTTTCAAAGATAAACAGATATGCAGAATTACTAGCTTGACAACAGAAGTAAAAATGGGGATGACAACAGTAAAGAAATCATTAACTGCATCACCCTTCGAACATTTGACTGGTTAATTGCAAGAATATTATAATTGCATTTCAGATCTTAGAGTTTGATACATTCATTGACTTATTTTGTCTTTCTTCAAAAAATCAGGGATAATGATGACTGTTTCGAGCAATAATGCTAAAGATATTATGGTATTTACCTTTGTATTAGAATACATGACCATTACCCTCAATCTGTACATTCTGTTATACTGTTTTAAAAAATGGCACTGAAGATCACTATTTCATCATTTGCTCATCAAAAGTAACCCCAATAATAAATCTTTTGTTCAGATAGGGGAGGTGAGGTGTTTGACTTACATGTGGCGACAATGGGCTATATTTTCAAAGTTTGTTATATCTGAGATGGTGGGTTGGTTATTATACCATGTGTTAGTGTGAGAAGGTGTGGATGTCCCACCTATTAAAGATTTTGATAGATACTAAGTAAATACAAACCTTAACCAACATCGTCTAAAATAAGAATGATTAACCAGTGAATGAGTTTGTAACCAGTTAACCAACATGTGAATAGAACACATTTAACCATATTAACTGAGCAGATTGTATGATTATTGGTGTTATTTGGTTTTCAGGTGTTACCAAGTGGCTGGATTATAGAACCACTGCAGAAAGAGAAGAAAATTGTTTCCATGGTTACATACATCATGCAGGTCAGTTCTTCAATCTATTTGTTATAAAAATACACACAAAAAATATTACTTAAAGGCATCTCAAAACCCTTATATAAGTGACCCCCCCCCCCCCCCCCCCCCATTTATTGCCCCACCCAGCATGTGAGGGCATCTGTTTTCTGATAAGCCAGGCTGCCACAGTCTGTAACGATGTGTCTGTCACACAGGTATTGTTCAAGATCCAAGTGTATGTATGCTATATCTGGGGGTTGAACATAGTCATTCACAGTTTGTAAAGGAAACAGTTGTGAATATACCAATTACGCAATCATATATATATATATATATATATATATACATATATTTCTACATATATATATATATATATATATATATATATATATATATATATATATATATATATATATAAAAATCTTTATTTGTTTTCTTCCTTACTTTGTTGGTTAATTTTGTTATTTCTTATACATTTTGTTATTTCTTTCATTCTTTTAATTCTCATATATATTTTAAGTTATATTTTATATTGATTTGTAAAATGTAACAAAACATTTCTAACAAAAGCAATTTAAAAAGTCATTCATTGTCAGAATAATGTCCTTCATTTTAATGACTCATTTTAAGTTATTTTGAATACTAAAACTTTTATCTCTCATGTATTTTCAAAATCAAATATTTAGCTATGAAATAAATACATAATCTTGCAGTTACAAAATTGACACCTAGTAATTAATGCAATTAAGAATTTTTAAGGGATCATATAGTAAACAACCAACATTATCACTAACAATAATGTTTGTGGCATTGTGTAAAACTAGCGTACTGTCTTACATCCATACTAGCAGGTAATTTAGTTTTGCATCAGAGGTTTTACTGTGACAGATTAGTACTATGTTGGCTAAAGACTCCCTGCAGTGATGACCAGCAATTAGCAGATCTGGTCATAGCATGTGGGGGCCTGGCTCAGTGGGATACCACATTCCTTTCGAGATGCCTTTAAATGGCTACTTTGAACACCTTTTTCCTATTAAATTATATTTGCTTGACATAGTTTTCAGGACGGCACTTCAGGGTGATTCATCACTAATAGGGTATAAATTTGCTTGATATAGTTTCAAGGTCTGCACGTCAGAAGATTTTATCACTTGTAAGATATGAATTTGCCAGAAATATTTTATAGGACTGCACTTCAGGGGGATTCATCACTTATAAGATATAAATTTGCCTGACATAGTTTTCAGGACTGCACTTTAGGGTGATTTATCATTTATTAGGTATAAATTTGCCTGACATATTTTATAGGACTGCATTTCAGGGGGATTTCTCACTTATAAGGTATATATTTGCCTGACATAGTTTACCTGACGGCACTTCAGAGGAATTCCTCACTTATAAGGTATATGACAGAGAATGACCTTGTTTGTTTACAACTAATTCAAATAAACCTACTTCCTACTACATTGTCTTGCCAATGTACAAATTATAAAATATTATCCCAAAGCATTTAAAAAAAACAGTTGAATTTATTTTTCAGGTTGACTTTGGGGACTCAAAACATGTGTTTGATCGTACACCTTATGAAGAATTGATTGCCAAGCAGCCCATGTGTATTGCATTTCTACGACAGTACCTGCGAGGGTACTCTCATCTTAAGTAGTGGCAGAGTTATCTCCCTTCCAATCAGGGAACTGCAATGTTACATAATGGTGCTATTGAATCATTTTATATCAGAAACAACAGCATCAAATATAAATCCATGTATTCTTTACTGTGTGCACACAATCAGACTTATTTTTGTAAAAGTATAATTATAAAGAAATTGTACAGTTTTGTTTCCTACACATACACAAAATTAATGAAATGATAAATAAGTATTGTTACATTTTTAAGTATTGTTGGCCTTAGTGGTAAAACAGTTATTCTTAGTTTTAATTGTACAATACATAGTGAAAAGTGCCATTAAATGTTTGAGAAAAAGAGCAAATTTTATTTCTAGATTTTACGTATTATAACAAAAATATTTAAATAGTATGTATTTATTTTTACAAACATAATAATAGTTTCTTTTTAATTGTGCATGTGTATGCAGAAGTTACTTCTAAAATTGGTGATACCTGTTTGTAATACTCACAAACAATTTTAATCTTACCTGCCTGTAGAGAAAGTGTCACAAACATGTCATGCTATCATCATCAAATTCTTGCCAATATTTTTGCAAACATGTTTTTTCTTTGTGCTTCAAGTATTATCCCATTCTTGCATTATGCATTATATAATGTATTATGATATCTGTTTTATTGTATGGCTTACTGCTGGTATGTTTGTTTTTCCTTCTGTTACTACTCATATTATTAAATTGCACACATTTCAGTCACAAAAATCAAATTTTAAAGGGTAATGTTGTTTGCAGTGATATGGTATTTTAATGTTTCGATCATTGTTTTATTATAAACTTGCAACTTTAGTAAGATTATTAAGACTCTGTCATGTTCATCAAAATTTAGAAATAGAATAATTAAGAGGTTCAAAACTATTTCAAGACATGAGTGTATTGATAAATTCATCAACCATTTAAATTTTTCTGCATTATTATGAATGTTCAGAACAAGAGGGCATCCTGCACAAGAGTATATTGTATATATTGTGTTGACAAACAAGTAGCAACCATACCACTTGCCTTATGTCCTGACTTGCCTCATTACTGATATTGTATTTTTGTAGCCAGGCAGAACAGGAAAGCAATATGGAAGCAGCTGAGGTGATATCCATAAAGAATCGGTTATTTTTTTCTTTAAGAAATTTAATCAAATTTTGGAAAATTATTAAAATATATTATACCTTCTTTATTAAGAAAAAACTAAACAAAGACATCTGTAAAATGGTTTTGCACAACCCCATCAAAATCAAAATAGTCTAAATTGATGTCAATGTCAGATTCTGATTAATGCATTAAAAATGATCAAACAAGTTACCGTTGAACTTACATTTTGACCTTTTATGAAACAAAATACAAACCTTAAACAAGACAACCATTACAAAAGCTTTATTATTCTGAGAGTTCAGACTTTATTAAAATTCATTTTAAGGTAATTTTCTGGTTATATTTTATCTGATATTATTTCCTACCATTATGCATTGCATATAAATGTTGATTCTGTAACTTTTTTAGCCCTGCTTTTCAAAGACATTAAGTGGAGCTGTTGTCAAGACCCTGAATTGAATTGAATTGAATCCAACAAAGAAAGGTGGAGCGTGCTGTCTACTGACAGCTCTTGTTCAAATATTTTTTGGAGTGTTAACCCATTAACCTCATCTATCTTTGTAATGAAACTTATCTATCATTGTCACTTATTTTAATTGCTATATAAATTATGTATGTCCAGATATTATGCTTTTACTCAAACTTAGGGTATTTTGTATTTTTATATTCCATTCATTTTAGTTCAACCATTTTTTATCCATGACATGAAAGTTGTGCTTCTGATTTTTTTTCAATTCTTATAATTGTTAGTGTGTTGTTGTTTTGCCATTATTATATTTATAATTGTATGGTGTACTGTGTTTGTTTAATGTTTGTCTGTTGTTTTTTTGCCTTGCCATTATGTTGCTGCTTGCTACAGCGTTAACTTTGACATGCTGCTCTGTGTTACTTACCTTCTCTGCAACCTGTGTGTCAGCATTTACATCTTAGTCCATTAAATTTTAATCTGTTGGGCACAAGTAGTTTAAATCCAGATCAGTCAGCTTCTCCTAGCAGTTATATGATCAACATCTACTCTTATTGTTGCTTATTCAATCAGTGTATCTTGTTACCTTTCCATGATGTTGTTAGCAAATTCCTAAGAATATGCCACTTTCTGAAAGTGTTATGAGTAACTACCCTTACTGAGGTCTTTTGCAATGGAGGTATAAAGGTTATATCATTAAATATAGTTTGTTCACAATGGTACTCCATCTGCACTTTACCTTAAGCTCATTTAATTTCAGGTCCCATAAAAATGGCTGACAATGATGCCTCTAATCTTCAGGATTGACCAAACCTGTGACTTCATTTTGCCAAAGTCCATCATTGTTTTTATTGGGTAAAATTAATTCACAAGTTGAGAATAAATGTCAGTTATTAATTAATGAAATAGGCAGGATGAAAACAATTATGCTAATTATAAGGTAGTCTGTAGCTCTAGATAAGGCCAGTATATCTGCTCTTTTAGAAGAGAAATAAAAGAACAACAATGATTCTTTTATACACAATAAGTTGTTGTATTGGTTTGCCAAAGGTTAAAAGTTTATTCCAGGTAGAGAAAATCTTTATGTGTGAAGATCTTCAAGCTGGCCTGTGGTATGTCAGTTGTTCTACCCATATATTTGTCTCTACCCAAAAATGCTATTTGCCTAAGTTCTAAACTGTAAAAATACAGTTGCAACTATTAAGACTGATACTCATATGTATTCTGATTCAGCTTCCTTTGTGTATAAAAAGACTACTAAATATAAGTGAGTGAATCCATAATTGTGATTACACTTTGTACATATAGTGCCCAGCCAATGGTTTATGTTTCCACTTGTTGAACCTGTCGAGGTTTTATGTAAAGTGTCCCTATAGCTAGTACTGTGCCTAAGCTGTATGGGTTTAAGTATGCTTGCTTGCCAAAACGTTATGTAATCACAAATGACATGGATGTTCAATTCTGATATAAATGCAAGTTTATTAAAATTGGTTCAAGGAGTGCCTTAGCAAGACTGTTGATATTGACTTTAAAGACCATGGTATTGTTCAAAGTATTGAAGGTACGTGTAACAAGGTACACTACTAATTTATAAAAAAAGTTCGAAGTTTTGTTCATTTCTTTAGCATTGAAGCATAGATCTAACTAAAAGATTAAGAGATGGTGAACTGTATCAACATCCTAACTAACAACTACGATTTTTCTGCGGGGTGGGGTTTCAACATTTATTATCAAGGACTTCTAAAATAATTTTTCATTATTTAACTACTTTCTTCAACAGGCAGCTTTTTGTTACATATCAACCGGTTTTTACATGCACTATACAGAGGCCTTAGATATATTCTGCAGAACATTGTTGGGTCTGCTAGTATAGTAGATTAACATTTTAACTCTTATCCTGGTAAGCATAATAAGTCAGGCCAAGGCATATAGTGTAAATACAGGATCAGCCAGTTCAGGCTGATAGTGTTGAAGCTGTCTTATTATGATCTACAATGTTTACTGCTAAGTGTTTAGCCATACTTCTTGTTACCTGGTCATGCAATTGCTATAAAATAACTAAGATTTTCTATGTGCTAATTGGAGCAAATGGGATTCAGATTTTGAATCATAGCATAAAACTAGTTGTTGAGTGTAACAAAACAAAGTGTATGCCCCATCCCCTTGAGTATAATTCAAACAAATCAGTATCTAATGCTAATAAACTTTAATCAATCCATAATAACACTGCATGTTTGTATCTAACATTGCAAGGTTGTTGTTTCCATTTTTGTTTTGTTTTTATAATATTGAATAATGATTTTCTAGATGTTTATTAGCTCACATGACTGATTGACATTGCCAGTGGTTTTGCATTCTTATAAATGATTGTTCTTTTGTCATTTTTTAACACTGCTACCTTCAAGAAATATTTTATTGTAAATGTACAAAGTGTTGACTACATTGCGGCACATTGTTTCAATGCACAACTAATATTTTGACATTTATTGGTGTTTTGAAAAAGAAATGTATGTATGACAAATAAATTGCCAACATTTTCTGTTCAGAAAGGTTTAAAAAGAAAACATTAAGCCTACTTAGCAGGAATTAATTAGACTAAGCCTGTCAGATTATTGAATATATGTAGAATTATGTAAACAATGACATAAAGCAATATATGAAACAATCTGACCTTTCATTATTTTAATTTAATTGCCAGAAACACCATTAAGGTGAGCTATGTGATTATGATGCTATATGATTATGTAGTTAAAAGGTGTCCCCAACTTTTTTTGTAAATATGATATAAATAATGATAAAGATGGCAACTGTTATAAGCAATAAAAAAGAGTGGGCTTCAGGTTCAAAGCATTTATTGTTCATTGTCGGTTATGCAGTTAAAATAACTTGAAATTTGTCAAGGCAATATTTGTTTGGCAAGGTGGTTTTGTGTGCATAATTTACTTCTACCTTACCTGGTGAGCACCCATAAATCACATTTTTTTTGACACTGCTAATTTAAAGACATGTTTATAATAGATTGAAGTTACTGATTATCTTTGTAACCATCTTTTACAGACAGCACAGTAGAACATATAATGAAGTTTAACAACTTTACAAGATGTCAATTCAAATCCCATAATATTTCTTTATTGTTACAAGTTACTTGGGAAGCCACTTGAGAATGTAACATATTTGTTCTGCTTATGTTTCCTCGATATATTTTGCCCATTTTCTCTTTATTGGCAATAGATAGTTTCCATGTGATGTCATAGGCACTGTAAGACAGTTAAAGGCAGCCATCTTTGAAGGCAAAAGCTAATGCAGGCTGAAATCAGGAAATATGTGCTGTATTGAACTTACCACTGTGTTTTTATTTTTCAGACTGTTTTACTGAATTTAATGTCAAATTTTACAGCTTTTATGAAGTATTTTAAATATCAAAACTATATTTCGATAGTTTAAAAGTTAAAAAAAATACAACTAAAAAGATACACTGTTCATTTTGTTAAAGGATGAACCAATAATTTTATTTATATCTGTGTATTAATTATTTGTGCATTTATCAATTTTAAAAATATTGTATTCTTAAAATAAGAATTTCAAGAGCTTTCCAATGGTGTATAGCTTTTAATTTGGACCACAAATGAAGAAATTACACGAAAATTATATTATATTCCATATGATTCATATGAAAATCCCTTAGAGTTGCCATCAAAGATGGCTGCCAAGATAAGGGATCTTCACTAATGTGGAAACTATCTATATTATTCTTTGTACATAAACACTTTTCATAATTTAGGTACATTTATCTTGTTTTTTGTCCAAATCATGTGATATTAAAGTTAAATGAGATTACCTTTTCCACTTTACAAAGTTACCTCCTTTTCCTTGCACCTTTTACTTTTATTTTAGCTTTTCCACATGTTTAAGACCCTAAATGGCCATGACTCTTCAAGTAACACTGTATATGGACCCTTCAAACCCATAGGAATGATAGGATTCTTTGGTAAATAGAAGTCATAGTTCATATTACAGATGGATGATTATAGGATGTGAGGATAGCTCTAAAAAGTTGTTCAGTCACTGATAGAAAATATATTCTTTTAGTTTCCTTTAATTAGAGAAAAGTTTAATACAAGTTAAAAAAAGTAAAACAACAAGAAGTATATTTCATCAGTGGAACAGAGAGGTTCAAGTCATATAACTTTAAACATATGAATAATTTCTAAATAAGTATTATAACTAATAAATATATGCCTAATTTCTAAACAAAACAGCAAATCAGATAAGAGTTTTTACCAAAAAAAATGTTTATTCACAAGTCACTGGCGTGTTGTCTAGTTACTTGTTCGTAGACATATAGTTGTCAGTCAGTATCTAAGTATTTGTTATTATTATAATGTAGTCAATTTTTACACAAATAATTCTTCTTACCACTAATGGTGCTTGATCATACTGCCAATATCAGTTGCCAAACTTTCAAATCATTTCATTCATGCCAATATTAATATGCTTGTCAGCCATTACGCAAACTTATGCTTGCCATTTTTGTAATCAAATCAGTTGCTGGTTGATGTTTTTTTTTACATTGTTTTTCCTTTCACAGAGATATCTTATGTGGTCACAATAATTTGTCACTGTTTTAAGCTGGGTTATTTTTCTTTTAAAGTGTGTTTTATTTGTTGTTGATTCCTAATCTATAGTAGAATTTTAATGTTTGAAGACTTTTGATTGGTTGATGTCATTAAAAAAATAAACAATTAAATTGCTTAGAACTTAATTGTGCTCATGCTCGTGGATTGAAGGCCTTAAAGCCATCTTTTAGATGTCACCAAACTCAAACATGTTTTATGTCAATTTAATTGAAAAATAAGTGGTACTAGGTGTTTTATTTGCTATAATCAGCTTAATTAATAATTATTTTCTTTGAGCTGTTAATCAATCATCAGGTCTAGACATATGTCTTTATTAAATGATATATTAATAGCATGATAAAAGAATTTTATATTTCTACATTTTTTTTTCAGAAAAAAAAGTTTTTGTTTGAGTGTCTCAAAAGATTTTTTTCCATTTAATGATATTTTACAGATATGGAATTGTTGTACTCGTTTGTATTTTTGTTTTTAGAACCGACATAACTAAAATACATGTTAACGTCAACATAATTTGTATTGCAAAACTGTTTAAATGCTTATCATTGTTTTATCAGACTCAATCTTTTTATTTTCTTTTAATTCAAGACAGCCATTGAAATTGAATCTTTGTTGTTTATTTCTTGTACAAGGAAACAATGCACAGCATGGAAATGAAATAAAATTTATTTTTTTGTTTGCTGATTCTACAGTTAGACATGATAATTTGAGGGGATGAGGGTAGGGGGTACAGAGAGAGTGAGAGAGAGAGTGACAAAGAGAGAGTATAGAGAGAGAGAAAGTACAAAGAGAGAGTATAGAGAGAGAAAGTACAGAGAGCAAGAGAGAGAAAGTTCAAAGAGAGAGTGTACAAAGAGAGACAGTGTACAAAGAGAGAATAAAGAAAGAAAGAGCGTACAGAAGTACAGAGAGAGGGAAAGAGTGTACAAAGAGAGAGTACAAAGAGGGAGGGTACAAAGAGAGAGAGAGAGAGAGAGAGACCAAAGAGGTAGGGTACAAAGAGAGATAGTACAGAGAGAGGGAGTGTACAAAGAGAGAGTATAAAGAGAGAGGGTACATATAGAGAAATCAAAGAGGGAAGGTACAAACAGAGAGAAAGTGCAGAGAGAAAGAAAGTTTAAAGAGGGCAGTTACAAAGAAAGAGAGAGTACAGAGAGAGAAAGTTCAAAGACGGCAGTTACAAAGAAAGAGAGAGTACAGAGAGAGAAAGTTCAAAGAGAGAGAGAGAGAGAGTACAGTGAGAAAGAGAGAAAGTTCAAAGAGGGAAGGTACAAAGAAAGAGAGACATAGTACAATGCCTTGAACTTTTTGCTTTTACTCATGCTGCTCACCGGTTTGATTATTGTTTGCTTCGGTGTTCATATCAATGCAAATTATAATGTTTAACAATATTCCTTTTATCAATGCAATAAAACTGTTTCAATGCATTTTATCTTTTGTTGTTACCCCTCCTTGTTAGCTCACCGGCATCAGTTGCCGTCAACATTTTAGCTTGAGAAAACACTAGAGGCCACAGTTTTTATCCAATCTTCATCAAACTTAGTCAGAATGTTTGTCTTCATAAAATTTTGAATGAGTTTATTATTGGGTCACCTGGGGTCAAAAAGTTGGTCATTTGGTCAAATTTTAGGAAAAACTTGTGAACACACTAGAGATCACATTTATAGTCCAATCTTCAACAAACTTGGTCTGAATGTTTGTCTGCATAAAATCTTGGATGAGTTCGTAACTGGGTCACGTGGGGTCAAAAAGTAGGTCACTACGTCAAATCTTAGAAAACACACTAGAGACCACATTTATAGGCTAATCTCAAACTTGGTCAGAATGTTTGTCTACATGAAATCCTTGATGAATTTGTTATTGGGTCACCTGGGGTCAAAAAGTAGGTCACTAGGTCAAATATTAGAAAAAGATTGTGAACACACTAGAGGCCCTATTTATGGCCCAATCTTCACCAAACTTGATCAGAATGTTTGCCTTTATGAATAAGAATATATGACACTAGAGGCCACATTCACAGCCCAATCTTCACCAAACTTGATCAGATTGTCTGCATCAAATCATGGATGAGTATATTATTAGTAGGTCAGTGGGTCACATTTTAGAAAAAAACCTTGTGAAAACACTTAAGAGCCCACATTGATGGCCCAATCTTCACCAAACTTGGCCAGCATGTTTGCCAGTGTGAAATGTCACATATGTTTTGAAGTGGGTCATGTAGATTCAGTAGGTTACTCGGTAAAATTCTAGAAAATATCGACCCAGTGGCCACACTAATGGTCCAATCTTCATCATAGATCACTAAAGTAAATAACTCTTAATTACTTGATGCCAGATTTGAGCCTACTAAATGCCTGTGTCATCAGGTTAGTGATAAAGAACCATAATGGCTCTCTTGTTTTGATTTTACTTCCAGATTCAAAATATATGGTGGCAATGATGGAGACATGTCTGTCAGTCTCTCTATGGATGAGATTACCCCCACACTATTTTTCATTTCATTTTGGTTTGATTTTACCTTACCTTAACAGACTGATAAGTAACAACATGCTTGTTAGTTATTATGCATCGACCCATGAACGTTTGCATATATGTAAAGAAAGCAATTGTTTAACTCTTGAAACAGGCAATTTGCCGAAAATTAGAGTGTTTTTAAAAAAAATATATTCAAAGATAGAATGTCATGTTATGTAACACACCTTGTTTATTTAAAAAAAGATGTCTGCAAAAACCAACCCTAAAGCCAGATAAATGTCTTCACGGAGTGGAATTGACAACTTAAATAGTTATTGTTTAAAATAATTTTAAGTGACTTCTGTAATGTTTGGCATCATATCAAAGTACTTAAATTCTCATGATTAGCAAAGCTTATTTCAATGTTGTAACATTTTTTGGACAAAAACAACACACACATCTGACTTTACATTTTTATTGGTTAAAAGATGTATCAATATGATGAAACAAAAAGGGAGAGTAAAATGCAATCAAATCATGTAAAATTTCTAAAATACCTTTAAAATTAAGGTTGAAATAAAACTAAGATGACTTTAAAACTGCTTATCCTATTAAGATTCTATTAAAGACAATTTACACATTTTTTTTTTTTTTAAATCATTAAATATATCTTGTAGGACAATTTATGAACCGTCTCCAGATAACTAAAATAGTGTTGGTGGGACGATAAACCCAATGAACAAATAATTTTTGCCTTTTCCAATAAACTGTAAAAAAAATACTGTCCCAAGTTTGTTTCTTTTTGAATCACATTAATTTAACCAATCAATTGTTATTTCTATACTTCCTGTAAGGAAACAGTCAAATGAATGGACCCTGGCTTACATTATTTACCATTTGTGTACATTGCCGTGCAAAAAATATAGGAATTAAACTCAGTATACATGTATATACTGCCAGTTGCAAATGTACAGATGAGCAGATATGATGTGCAATAAAAATTACATCAATTGTCCTTAACTGAAGTCAGGGTCAACAAATTCTACTCAAATCTTGTTAAGTCATGTTCTTCGGGCAATGTATGTAACTATACTTTACTGGCAATTAACAAAATAGTAAAAATATAAATAAATATATAGAATATTTTGGGTAAGGTTTACATTAATTTATGTAATGAATACATTCAATTGCACACTGTCCTGTTTTGTCTTTAATATCAACTACCATGATTTTAGTTCAAAATTGTCATTAAGGCAATGAAATGGTGACTTCTAAAGATTTGCAAAACAAATTTGAAAGTGGAAATAATTCCTCTTTATGTAAAGTTAAAAGGGTGTATTTTAGTCTAAGTACTGAAATACTGTGGTAATATCAATCTGGGTAACCGGTCAAACGTCTGAAAAGGTTAATTGGTTATTAATTTTGTAACTGTTGCTATTCATAGTTTAAAGATATAACATGGTAACCTAAGTTATAAGGTTTTCGTTCCATTCTAAACAGTTGTCAAACACATAATGTGTTCCCTGTTTTTAAAATATTACTTTTTTTCCTTTACACAACTAATGATGGAAACACTATGATAAAATAGCTAAATATATTACTGTATGAAAACATTAAAAAAAAGATAAAAAGAAGAAATCTTAGAACATGTGACCACAAATTTTACAGCAATCATATACACCATAACAAAGGGTAACAAAACAAGTAGAAAACTAAAATACAGTATCTGACACAAACATAAGGTTTTAATGTTTGCAATATGGTAACTGTGTGCTATGGACACATAATGCAATGAATAGTTCAACAAAAATATAGGCACATATATATATATATTACCCTCCAAAGATACAGTATGGTACTTAAAAATATTGCTTTTTGTGTTATTTATTGTATGTAAAGTACAGAATGGCTAGGAACATCCTTCAAACTACCAATGTCTGTTGTATTATTGAGTAAAATAACTATTCCCATGAGCATCATTTAATCTGACTTACTTGAGTGCTGTATGATCATCTTGGCAATCAGTAGATTATACTTTATAATGTTTATTTGGGAAATAACTGTGGGACCAAACCACAACACAAGAATGCATGATTTGAAATATGTTGTCAGGACTGCCATCAACAGTTGAACACAAAAATATTTTAGAAAGTAATAATAAACAGATGGAAAGAACTGATAAGCAAACGTAGGAGGTATAACACAAAATCACAATCTTGACTAGATTGTGCAGATCAGCTATCAAAAACACATTTTTAAGTACAGTAACATTGAACATTACTTGATTACTTGCTGTCCTGTTTTAGCACACAACATTGTTACATAAAACAACAGTAACAAACATCAATACAAAAAAAAAGAATAGCTTCATATATTTACAACAATACAGCAATTATATAGAAAATAAAATATTTGTTCTTAATGTAATGATATAAAAATCATTTATTTGACACAAAACATTCTGACTATATGAAGCAGCAGTAATTCATATTAAAAAAACCAACCAAGTAAGCTTTACTAAATAAAATAAAATACATTAATCAAAAATGACTATGTACATGAAGGCAAAAAATAATGTTATTTTATTTTTGTTACATCACACCGACACAATTATGGTCATATTGGCAATGTCCAGCTAATTATTGGTGGAGGAAAACCCCAGACTTACTGGATAGAAGCTCCGGTGGAAAACCTCTCTACATGAAAGTTCTCGCCCTGACCGGGACTCGAACCCACACTGTGATGGGCTAAAGAGTTACAAAGTCAGCAACACTAACCACACGGCCACGGGCGCACCCCTAAAAATTTCTTTTATTCAAATATCAGATATCTAATAAGCAGTAACAAGACACATTATGATATTTTAACAGAATTTTTAACAAATGCTTTCCAGCAGTACAAACACACGCAAAAAGACAATAACTTACGGGGAAAAGCGGTAAAAGAGATATCTCATTCTCAGGTTTCTCATTCTAAAACAAATCACTCCCACCTTATCCCTTTTAATATATATAAAATAGGTATGCCAGACTTTGTAATATATACAAACTATAAGCAGAAACAAATTAGATATGGTCTTTCTAACAAAATGTAGCATAATAACAGTAACTAGTTAGTTTAAAGCATGTTAGAAATAAAAGTGAAATGAAGGTCTAAAATGCTTTTTATGCTTAAAGTAATGCATTTACTCCACTGTTTACCTGCTGTAGACACTATTTACACCATTACTAACATAAAAAATACACCACCTAATGGTGTTTTCAGCAGGTAGATGGTAAAAGGTTCTGTTCTGAAACAGACGACTTTCATGTTTTCTTTTTTGTTTTTCTTAATATTAAAAATACAGACAAGATTTCAATTCTTAGGTGTAACAATATGAAAAAGAAAGCATAAATTTATCAATTTAACAGAAAATGATAAAAGACCAGAAAAATGCAAGTTATGGAATCCATGTCAGGTATGTCAGTGAAGCACTCTAAGGACCTGACCACCATGTAGAGATGTTTGTTGTTTATTTATAGTATTTTTTTAATTTAGAAAACCAGAATGTCCAACCATTTGTATTGAATGAAATGTAAATGTAGTAACTCCTTATCTAGACTGGGTAGTAGATATGAAATGTGCAAACTATTGAAAAATGTTTGAGGATGTTAAAAATTTATGCAATTTGTAAAGTCTTTTACCTAACAAAATGCATATATTACATTGATACCACTCTTTCTTCACCTTTCTTTTATTTGTGCAATTTAACCAACCATTCAACAAGAACTTTAAAAACCATTGTGCCTAACTAAATGACTCTTTAACAAATATAGAAAAATGTTTAATAACATAAAAAAATATATCTTGATCCAAGTATTTCTAGCAGTAATTTACAACATCCATTTTCATAACGTCTAAAGTGTCAAACCTTGTGATGACCTACTGTGTTTTTAAAATTGAAACAATTACCAACGTGAGATCAAGCTTTTTTTAATCAGCCCTGCTGATTGACAATAATAAAACAAATAAAGACAACAAGAAATTTCAAAATATGTTAACACAAGTCTGACAGATTATACAATAATAATACAAGTCTATAAGCCAGCTAAAGAAATTAGAATACAACTTATTGTCATTACATTGTTGATCGTAATACAACATTTTAGCGAAAGAAATGCAGGCAGGTTTATACAATAAACTACATTTACAAGCATTAACAAGCATTTATATTTCACATTTTAAGCCAAAAAATATCATAAGTAACGTTTATTTTAATCTCCTATTTCCAGAGAAAAACTTTATAACACTATACATCTGCGATGTTTTCATTTTCTATAAAAAAAAAAGCGCGTCACAAATACTTTCCTTTTCATCAAAGGAACTGTGATGTTGATGTTCTGTCTAAACAAATGATTGGTACTGTTTTGACACCAGGATAGATTTTGTAACAACTTAGAATTTTGGGTAACAATTCTAAATTTCAAGTAAAAATTCTAAATGTTTTAGAAATTCCTAGAAAAACTTTAAGTCACAGCTCGGGATCAAAGTACCTGGTGGTGATGTACTGTTTGACCTACCACCTGCACAAGAACTACTCAAAGATGTACGTTAGGTTTTTCACTTCCCTTTGGACTTGATTTGAGATCATCCTTTTGTCCGGGTCAAATGCCCAGCATCCATTCAGGAGATCAAGGACATCTCCACTGACGCCAATGGTTCTGGGTATCTCTGGAGTCAGACCTTTCTCCCCTACCTGCTTGCAGAGCTGCTGGAAGGACATGTTATAAAATGGCTCCTTCATGTAGACAATCTCATAGAAGACCAGACCAAGGGAGTATATGTCTGCAACCTGTATCTGACTAACAGACAGAAGTTCCCCTCGTAAAACTTCAGGGGCTGAGTACAATGGGGTGCCAATGGGAGACTGTTTGAGGCTAGACTGGGAAGTTTCAATACTTGACTTCATGATGCTGAGCCCGAAATCTGTGATTTTCACTTCGCACAGGGATCCTTCTTCATCTGAGAAGTAGTTCAGTAGGACATTGGCTGTCTTAAAGTCGCAGTGGGCAATCTTCTTGCCATGCAGATAACACAGACCTGCGGCTGTCTGCAGCATGATAGACAGCAGGTCATCTTCTGTGAAGTCTATGTCATCTTGCTCGTGGAGTGCTTCAAACAGGCTCATCTCCATTAATTCCATCACTATGCAAACATCTGGAGTGATCAAGCATGCGCCAAAGAAGGTGACAATATTCTCATGCTGTAGAGTACAGAAGAGTGTCACCTCATCCTTGAGATCTTTAAGGCGGTTTTTGGACACTCGCTGAACTCGTAGCTTCTTCAAAGCAACTGTCTTGTTTTTCCATTCAGCTTTCCAGACCTCTCCAAACCCTCCTTCACCAATTTTCTCCAACAACCTGACATCTTTTTTGTTGACTTCTTCAAAGTCGTCAAAACAAGGGCTTGATTTTCTTTCAATTCTTCGTTGTGTTTGTTCATACAGAGGCTGAAAAAGAAGATTAAAAAATATCTTTTAAGTTGGGAAATATGCATTTTAATTTAAAATTAATAGTTTATGTCTATCATGTTATATGTATAAAGACAAAACAAATTCACAATCAATCTGAAATTGTGTGTATATAGAAGAGTTAATTCTAGATAGAATGCCAACTGCAAACATTTTTTGGCAGTCAAAACATGTTGAGAGGGTTAAAGACGTTTTCTACAGTTTTATGAAAAATAATCCTGTCATAGAATTTCTCATTTTTTTATTCAAAAGGTAGAATGAAAAGGTAAATTCAAAAATGAAAAGAAAACTATATGTTGATTAATTAGTGTCTTTTTTAAATTGCAATTTCCATGGTAACTGTGTATGTCAAAACTGTTGTAACTACTACATTTTACTTAATAATTACTAATATAGTACCAGAAATCTTAATTTACACAAGAAACAGAATTTTACAAATAAAATACTTTATTTTTCCATGCTTTATGGAAGGTGTAACAATTTGAACATTTTTCCTATACAATATGTTTATTTTATATTTTTATATTTCTTCACACAAAAATTATTCTGCAAATAAATTAAGATTTTTTTTAAATTCCTTTCATAGATATTTCTAGTCTTTTACATATAGTGTTTAATTTAATAATGAATCCAAAATGTTCAATTTTGCTTTGCATTCTTCTGGTCCTTTCTGCCTTTGACCTTTTTAAAAATTGCCCATTTATTCGATAGTGTTTTTGTTTTGGTATTCTGTATCCAAATCACAACAATTTCTGAAAACTATATATTTGCAGGTCAAGAGTAAGGAAACAACAACAAAATGGCCCCAAAAGTGCATGACCTTGAAAATGACCTTAAATATGACATTGAATATGACATTGACATATAAGAAAGCATTTGTAAATGATATGTGTTAAACACATTGTGCATCTGTAAAGTTTGCTTGAAAGACAGTAAATAAAATGAAATATCTGGCAGAGATACAGAAGTGTGACATAAGTTCAGATACATGGAGGCACAGACAGACAGCATGACTACTATATGCTACCATTTTAGCACATTAAATGGGCAATTTTGTACAATTATTTTACAAACATGTATTTTAATGCTTCATTTTTCTTATTATATATATGTAAGTGTGTGTGTGTGTTTTCTAATTATATATAAAGGAAGGTCATTTGGGCTATATTTATATTTATATAGTTCTATGAACGCAACAACACACAGTTGACCTTTGGTTTTTTAATGTAATGGCCAAAGAAGACACGGATTATCTGATATGCTTAGAGAGGTGTTCCTACACTTGTAATCCCATAACTACCAGAACCTGAGCAATGAGTGGAATTTACATTCTGTGAATTAACAACATTTATGTAAGTAATAATACTAATAATTTAGTTGTATGTCTATGCTACCTGCACAATTCTGTAGCATAAGAAAAAACATTTAATCTTAATGGTTGATTAAATGCTGTAACTGATACGTAAAAACATCTTAACACCAAAAATTGTGTAAAGATAATCTACAGGGTTTATATGTGCACAGTAAGACTATTATACAAGTCTGATATAAACAACTAAGGTGTATTTCAAAACCAACTCAAGTACAAATTACTAAAGTGTTTTTATCAACATTTATATACATTTTAATTCTACAAAGCAGTATCTATTTATACTAAGAAACAATTTACAGTTTTATCCTTTAAAATAAAAATTAAAAAAAAACCCACCTAAAATACACGTTTAAATTTACAAATTTAACAAAACAGCACCACTTATTTTAACATAAAATACCAGCAGAATTAATAAACATGATTTGCCCTATAGGAACAAAACAATCCACATAAATGTATGGTAAAATTACTTGCCATGACTGGTTCCAGGTCCTCAAAGTAGGATCCAGAATCAAATGTAGGCATCTCTATGTTTTTCCAAGTATTGTCCACATTAAAGTCATCTGTTTCAGGTAAAACAAAATAATTAAATTCAAGTACTCTGAAGAAAAAAAGACATGTATTTTATTTAAAAAAAAAAATGTGAAACTGAATTAGCCAAAGTCGAATACTAAAATTTCTTCTTAGAAATACACATATATCCCTCATTACATGTATATAGACCGCACTGTCAATCAAACCATGCCATTTTACATTTGATTAGGCTACCCTGCCCAGTCCAATACCATGTTAGTTTAATTACTTATTAACTGACATTTTGATTGGCTCATATTTGGCCAATCAACCTATAAATGGCTTAATGATCACAAAACGGTTTATGCAATTGAAACTGGATTTAACGTGATAGTAAGTCTCAAACATATCAATCATTTTAAGACTGATAAATTTTAATTTCTCTTTCAATGCATGCTGCAATTTGCTTTCACTTCCTCAGTATTTTAGTAAGATAACAATTTAAAGTAAAGAAAATTTTGAAATATTTATACATTGTGTTTATGTGCATACAATAATGAATACATGGCACAATGCTGCATATTAAGAAAGCTTGGGTTTCCCCACCTTGATCATCGAAGGTCACACCAGCATTTTGTTAACAGAAACCACAAAATGAACTCCTAGTTGTTTATGTTAATGCATACTTTTGCATGATTTTATCAGCATGACTTACATAGAGATTTCACTTAAAATGGGACCACTGAAAACATTGTTCGAACATGACTATGTGTTGTTTTATCGAATTTCAGCAGGTGTCCTAATGTCTTTGACATATCAAAAGCCATAAATCATCACCTTGTCCTTATAGTTCTAATAGTCCTTATATATTTAGTTAGATCCTGCTAGTCCATTTTGACCAGCATTTTCTAGGCCTATATTCCTGATCAGCCAATATTCAAACATGATCTTTTTCCAGTATATGCATGTGCAGTATTGTTTTCGTTGCTCTAGCATTCAACTTGGATGAAGCACTCAAGTCTTTGATCATATATGGACTGAGTACTCAAGTTTTCGATCATAAGTAGACTGATTTTTTAAGTTTTCGATCATAAGTGGACTGAGTACTCAAGTACTGTTTTTAGTACTTGTCATCCCTAGTATTTACCATGTGATTATAAGGGAATGTGCTGTTCTTGAAGTTATTTACCAATAAGTTACCATGCATGAAAACAATCCATGCAACCTTATTCCATAAAACTACAAGATAAATGAAATGCCAGTTCATATAAAAGTGGTTATAATAATTAATGAAAACCAATCATTGTTCATGTTCAAAGTAAAAGAAATCTTACCCTTTAAATAATGTGGCTTTGTTCTAACAGGAATTTCAGGCTGAAAAACATCAAAGTTAAATAAGTACAAAAAACCAATATAAGGCCAGTTTTCAATTTTCGCATAAAATCAGAGTCAAAAATAAAAGTTAAACACTGTGGTATTAAATGCTTCAGAAAAGTAGTCATATTTTAAAACAATAATAGAACACGCAATTTAGATAAGATGCCCAAAACTCCACTTTCAATTAAGTGAAAATATGCAGCAGGTTATGGATTGTCAACCAAGATTTACCCACTTTACTGACTGGTTAGAGGTGAGGTAGGTCCCTATTCTGGTACATCACACAAGACTTGGAATACTGTACATGTATTCTTCCATGCTCAGGTAGGGAATAATTTATAATGACATACATAATTTAGTACAGCATTTTATAACCACCTTTTCATCTTATTTTATTGTTAATATTTTAAGATTGCTATGGGAATTTAACAGTATGACTCCGTCGTTTGTTTCCCATAAAAATATGTAGAACTCCTTTTTGTTTCGCTGGAGAAAGAATGATCTAAAATTGTTTGGCCGCCAGTTTCCTTTGTGCAGATGTAATTCTGCTCAGGCAGTGAAAACAACCAGTTGCCTCTTCCAAAGAGACATTTGCATTTAGTATGTTTAAATGTTTTTGCCTTGTAAATACATTTCACATAGTTATGTTATGATCATATTTTCTATTATTGATCAACTTTCTTTGAACCATACTGATAAAGGGCCAACTAAGGACCATGAAGTATACCTATTTCCAAGGTCCTAGGTCTTGTAGTTTTTTGCAAGAATATTAAGGTTTTACAATTTAGCCCTTTAATGTCATTTATAGTGCCCTTGGCAGCTATATTTTTCTATGCATAAAAAATATTTTTATAACTTTTCATTTTGCCTGCCTGTTGAAGTGTGATTAATATTGGCCTGCATTTTCAGAGAAAATCCTGTTTAAAGAATGTTAACGGACAAGTGACATAGAGGTGTGAAGTTAGACATGTGATGCCAGATGTTTGCTGATCACACTCAGGTGAGCTAATAAAAATATATATCAGGTCTTTTAATAAAAAAAGGATCAAATCAACAAAAACATCAAGACTACAACAATATTTAAAAGTGCTGTTTCCTTTAAGAGATAAAAATTGATAGTCATATACAGTACATATGATGATTTTCTTAACTCAACATCACTTTGTTCAGTGTCATTATCACGTTCCATGACTGACATTTGACCAGCAATTGACCAATCAGAAAGCTTAAAATTCAAAAGTTGTGATATATTTTACTATTTATTAATTTGCTTTGTTGTGTACAATCAGTCAACTACAGAAATTACAACTCTTGTTAGCAAAAAAGATGATCACTGAATCACTCCTGAAATAAAACATACTGATTTCTTTGCTAATTATTGACTATAAACTTGTGTTTCTTAGTTATAAAATTGATGTGGCACAGATGCAACGTAAGTCATTGTGCAAACTTTCAACATATTGGTGGAGTAAGACACATAACAGGATGATTGAAAGACTTTCTGAAGAAAGTTTTCATCCTGACTGGGACCCAAGCCCAAATGAGATAGGCTCAGAGTTTTAACTTCAGAAAGTTTTTATCCTCATGATATGGGTTATCACAGTGAAGAATGACATAATGAATAAATGGTAAAATCTAAGAAAACTGGTGTGATTACTTACTTCTTTCTCTGCCTCATTATTTTTTATAAGAGATTCTGGCGCTGACCCTCTTGGCAATCCCACCCTTCCCAGTGAGCGATTTTTAGAATTGTCAACATATTCTTTGGCTTTTATTATTCCAGTCTTCCTTGAATATACTGCAGTGCCAATCGGAAGCCCAACTCGACCAAGCTTTCGATTTAATGCATTATCTACATAAGTTTTGGTAGAGGCTGAGAATACAGCTGTAGATGTTGTTTGTGCGGTCTGTGGGGTTGCACTGATTCTAGATTCATTCAAATTATTTGAAGAACTTTTTATTGATGAGCTGTTATCGTTCTTTGAATGGACTGCAGTGCCATGTTCAAGCCCAACTCGTCCAAGCTTTTGATTTAATGCATTATCTACGTAAGTTTTGGTAGAGGCTGAGAATACAGCTGTAGATGTTGTTTGTGCGGTCTGTGGGGTTGCACCAAATCCAGATTCATTCAAATGATTTGAAGAACTTTTTATTGATGAGCTGTTATCATTCTTTGAATGGACTGCAGTGCCAATTTCAAGCCCAACTCGTCCAAGCTTACGGTTCATAGCATTATCCTTGTATGTTTTGGGAGAGGGAAAGGATGCAGGAGGCATAGAAGTTCTCTGAGGGGTCTGTGGGCTTGGGCTGTAGGTCCTGTAGGAACTATTTCCTACAGGATTGGTACTGTAAGATAAAGCACTAGAATGTCCAGATTCTGTTCTGTATGAACTGTAACTTGAGGAGCTTCGTGGTGCTGCCGCGGCGCCTGAATATGAACTGCTACTTGGGCTTGAACTTCCTTTAGATATGACACAACTTCCCATCGGAGCTCCTGCCCTGCCCATCCTTCTGTTGTAGGCATTGTCTGCATAAGTAGCTCCTCGTGGCATGGTTCTAATGAAGCTGTTTGGACCTGAAATAGTTATTTCTGAAATCATAATCTTAAATGAAAGGAAAAAATGTGATTCTTAAATTCTTATAACAGATTTGGTAAATTTGCAAACCAAAAGCTTTAAAGCAAAGAAATGAATTCCAATCTCAAAATGACTGCAACTTTCAAGCGACAATGATTCTAAATTTAAAGTTACTTTGTCACACAGTTGATCAAAGTTTCATTTAATAAACTTAAAAAAAAGATTAAACTTTGCTTAATCACAATGAATAATGGAATATACCATCATCTCTGATCACTGGACGATATGTGAATATATTGTGTTATTTCATTGGGAGAATCAAAATAATTGCAAAGCTTTTCAACTACTTCTTGTCATTCTGGTTCAACAGCCTAGTATACCTCTACCTGAATTGTTTATGAGGTAATATATGTCATGTGTCAAAACTTTATCTACAATATATGGTACCAGGTTAACATAACTGATTAATTACTTAAGAAGTGCAAATTGTAAGTTTTATATCTATATACCGAACTGGATAACATGAGAGATGAGTCACTTAAAAAATGCAAATTAAAAGTCCTATATCAATATACAGTACCAAGTTAACATAAGTGATAAGTCACTTAACAAGTGCAAATCATCAGTTCTATATTAATATTTTGTAAATGTTAACATGATAAATAACTCAAATCAATAGTCATACACATCAATATCTGGTACCGGCAGTGATATTACTGCATTAAGATCGGAATCAAGTTTACATTGGTACATAAAAGTTAGGCCTTATCTGATTGCCTAGCGGTTAAAGATTATGTCCGATAGTTTGGACAATTTTTTTGTCCCAGGGAACCAAATTAATTATTGTTAATTGAAAACATCTCACGAAATTTATTGGTTACCTACATCCATTTACATAATACGTCACTTGTCATTATAAAAATGTATTTCCTATCTGAGCCTCACTGCACAATTAGCTAAGTTACGCTAACAAAATGAGGTGACTTACTTTTCTGATCGCATTAAATGATCAGCCGTGAAATTTGGTCCAAGTATCAAAACTAAACGGTAGACAACCCAAGCTTCTTGGTATCGTCTGAACCAGAGGGGTTATCTCTTGATGCAAGGCAATAATATGTGACATATGACGAAAGTAGACACATATGAAGTGTTCTGGCAGCTTAAATAATGAAAAGTATGATAAACTTGTAGGAGAGGATATGGTATTCAATTTTACCTGTACATGTACATCGTGTACAAATAATGTTTTGCCATTACAAAATGAAATATGTACAGAACAAGAGCAAGACCCAAGTTCATGACTACATTCAGAACCTATTCAAACATAGCCTAATCAATTCCAGAAATTTGAAAGGAAAGACCTGCATGTTATTCAAGTGAATGAAATATAACTATTACCTTAGTTACCTGAACTCAAGATTATTGCTTAAAATACAAAAGCAACAGTGATATCGGTGACTGAAACGTGGCTTGATAAGTCTGTGTCTGATGAGCTCTACATAAATGGCTATTCACTGGCAAGAACAGACAATACTAGGAATGGAGTGGCGATAGGGTCCACTTTTATTAGGAATAATCTAGCCTTTTAATTTGTCAAAAGGATCAGTCAAGCAGTGATGGAGTTTTATTTATTGAAATAATGTTACCAAGGACAAAGCTTAATTATGTTGGTACTATTTACAGACCACTAAAACAGAGTGATTTTTCTGACTGTCCAGAACATAATCTATTACATCTTAGATCTTACTGTGAAACTATTACACTTGGTGATTTCAAAGTATGCCACTTACAAGATAACAATACTAATTTAAAATGATATAAACATATTTTGAAATCTAGTGCTGATTATTACTGAATTAACTCGGATGATGTTGAACTCACATCCTTTATTAGATAAATAATTTACCAATTTGGTGTTATACCCATTGCTTTAAGTGAACATTCTGATCAAGGAAAATAATGGAAAGTTTGATTAACATACACTGTCAAAATTCGATCTATGAATCACTATAATCAATCAGACTTTGCAAGTAAGTTGTTAAATGCAAATTGGGACTGTGTGTTTACTGCTTTAGATGTGAATACTGCCTGGAAGTCTTTCTGTGATGTATTTATAGACATGTTAAATGAAGTAGAACCTTTTAAAGGGTACCTCAGGTGAACATTTTCTTAGCTTATATGTCCTTTAATGTCTCATTTGACTTGTTCCAAAACTGCCCACTGTGTTAAAACCCAATCAAACATAAGTTTTCATGAAAAAAATACCACTGTTACATAGAGGATATTTCACGCGCCTGCCTCATTATCGGCAATTTCCAAAAAACTCCATACCTGTGATGTCAAGCACAGTCCTAGATAAAACCAGTTAGATATCCACCATTTTTGTTTACAGTACACATAGTTATATTGTGCTTTTGAGCCTCAGAACAAAATGCAATAATAGGGGAAATGTCACTGTGCTGTTAGTGGAAGTTCAAACAAATGGTCAGAAAACATCAGTCTGCACAGGTTTCCATAGGATAATTATCTCAGGAGCCTATGTGATTAAGAAACAGTGACAGGCTTAAAATTATATTATATGTGAGGGATTATATCTGCCACTGTCATTGGTGTGTGGTGTGTGTATGTGTTGAGGGTGTAATTTAATTTGGGATTCATTGTCTAGATATATTTCACAAAGTATACAGGTTTTATAACAGTGCTTTTATTATGTCAAATCACCCTAGTATGTTTTTTGTTTTTTCACAGGCTAGAAATGCTTTCAACACTTTCCAATAAATATAATAAGTAGATTCTGCTGAACAAAAAAAGTTATTAAGTGGTTGTATGTTTCATACAAATTAATGTCAAGTAAAATTTATTTAATATAAATAGACACTTGCTAAATTTTGAACCAACAAAATCGATATTTTCCTTTAAACGTTATAAGCATTGAATAACTTGTATTTGCTTGGTTTCTGAATACATATAAGATCAGAATTCAATAGTTACGTGGCATCTAGAAATAAATATTGTTAGTATGAAACAGGGCACAATCAAAACTGTTGAAATCCATTGTACAAGTCTGAACTGCATCTTTCATGAATTCTGTTGACAACACCATGAAACAAACTGTCAGTATCTAAATTATCACAACCTCCTGAAAAGAATGATACACAAGTTGAAATTAAACAAAATCCTCATTTTGTTTCCGATATATATCCCACTGACATATATTCGGTAATTTGTTACTATCATATCTGATAGCTGGTAAATAAAACAATCTAGTCATATAATGCCATCGTATAACTTATCATAGACTACAAGCAATGAAATAAATCCACACAATTTTATAATTTTACCTCTACATATTATCAATCTTCCTTGTATCAATAAATCAATAATTTGAATTTAAAGATTATTGGGAAAAAATCAAACAAAAAAACATGTTAAGTACCACATAAACATCTGTTATATTACCGTGAACACCTGCGAGTAAATGCAACTGCATATTTAAGTTCGACAATTAAAAGCTATACACCATTGGAAAGCTCTTGAAATTCATATTTTTAGAATACAATGTTTTTACAATTGATAAATTTAATGCAAACAGTATTAATACACAGAAATAAATTAAACTATTGACTCATACTTAAAACAAAATGAACAGTGTATCATTTTCGGTTGTATTTCTTTAACCTTTTTAACTATCAAAATAAAGTTTTTATATTTAAAATACTTTATAAAAGCTGTTAAATTTGATATAAAATTCAGTTAAATAGACTGAAAAATTAAAACACAGTGGTGAGTTTAATACAGCACATATTTCCCCGATTTCGGGCGGCATTAGCTTCTGCCCACAAAGATGGCTGCCTTAAACTGTCTTATTTTTTTGCAATGTAAAGGCATACTATGTATTTTGAAAACACTTGTTTCTAATTCGTATGCAGCGAAAATGTCGTTAGATATCCGCTACACCCCAAACGACTGTATTTTTTTACGTTCATATCCTACCCAGGATTCATATCCGAGGATATGAATTCATATCCGGTAAATAGCCATACCCTGAAATTAATGCCCACCAAGAAGAAGAGAATACTAGGTACGTGTTGAATAAAGTAAACTGTAAAGTGTGTAGGCAGAATAGATAAAGAAAATGTTATCAAACTTCAGTGATACACTACTGACCAGTGATACACTTCTGCCAAAACAACTGTAGAAATGTTATCACACTTCAGTTATACACTACTGAACAAACAAAATTACGAGGTAATAACAGTAGTTAAGATTCGAGTACAATTGTTTGGAAAAAGATACTCACTTTTAGCTCAGCAAAGAAGCTTCAGGAAGTTTAATACCCTGTCTAATACGGTTTTCTGAAAATGAAAGTGAAACTAGTTGCCACTCGGCATTCTTCGGTTACTTTGCTTTACAAGCGCGTCTGGAAAAGGCCGAAATGTATCGAATGTTCGATAATTCCCAACATTACTCGAAACCACACTGAACGACCCATAATTATTAATGCAGTTCTTGAAAGCGGTGACTCGTTTGGATTTTTATGTGGACAATAGTGAATTTGGCAGTTTGTTGCGGGCGGGGGTGGGGGGGGGGGGCGAGGGAGGGAGGGAGGGGCGAAGACCGAATATGACACGATCAAGGGGAGGGGTCCGGAATTTTTTTTTATAAAATGTCGGAGATGCGTTCTGAAGTGTATCTGGACAAAAGGTTAATAGCTTTTCATGGTTTTATTAAACTGACTCCGAAAGTCTGAAAATGGGAATAAACTTTAGCAACATAACTTTGTTGTTTGCAACTTCATACAGAATTCTTTAACCCTGTGCTATTGCTAAAAACAGGGTAGGGACAAAATCCTTCGATAACACAACTATTCCTATTCCTTTTAGCAAACGCAGACAAACACTTTCCCGTCATGTTTCCAATGGGGATAAATCCCTTCGTGTAAATTTTCCACATTTTGCAAGAATGTTTATTTGGTTTGCACAATTAAGTTTCGTAAATGCATTGATAATAACATCGGAATTTTTTTTTTTTTGATAAAATTCCAACTCAAGATATATTGTACGGTAATTAATTTACGGGAGTGATTTTGTCCGTCTATACTAAAATGAACGCAATGCCTTTTGTCCGGGAGGTATTTTGTCCTTCAAATGGTAGAACTATTCCACTGTTTGTGTTTTTATTTTGCTTGGATATAACTTTAAATTGCATTTTTGCTCTATTCTTTGTCCGAATCAGTCTCAAAGCTGTGACCTCAATATATTTTCATACACACGCACACACACATTCATGTATTTGGTGTCAAACGATATATATATATATATATATATATATATATATATATATATATATATATATATATATATATATATATATATATATATATATATATATATATATATCCACTTTAAGCGGAGACACACATGCGATAATTTTTACAAACAACTGGGGACTTTGATTGTTACCCTATAAAAATGAAAAATGAAGCTTTCTTTTGTTCCCTTATACTGAATTACATGGGGCGCAACAGGATTATGTATTGGCTTACACTCAGTAAATAGATGACATTTATTCTTGACATAGATTTTCTACGTACAAACCGTACAAACAGCCGACAATAAGTATTAGACCTAGTAATATCATGTCTGTATAATAACTGGGAAAAAATGGAAAAGTCATTACAGCATGTGCAGTGCCTAGGTTAAATGTATATTTCCACTTATACTAGATCGCAATGGCGGCGTCAGGAATATAATTTGGGTTAAATAATTCTTCTATTAAACATATTTCAAACGATGTAATTTTTACAATAAAATTCTGGGAACACTAGGGGTGTAACGATACGCTACCCTCACGACAGGATAGGTATCGCGATACATACCACACAATGCGATACGTATCGCGATACCCAATATTTTGGTACCGATGATACGTTTTTGCTTATCACATAGGTATACTATAACACCCCTATATTTAACAATATGTCAGCATAGCTGTTTACTAAAACTAAGAACTTGTAAGTCTACAAGTCACTAATCAGAATATATGACATAAAAGGTTTTATCCACATACTAAATGGTTTGACTAGTAGAATAACTTAAAACTTAAAAATGTTAGGTCTTAAAACAAAATTGTAATATAATATTTCTTCTAATATTATTTCTCATCTTTATTGTAAATTCTGAATGTCCACCACAAATAAAATATAACAGTTTGGTACAATATCAAAGAAAACAAGATAAAGTTTAATAACAATATGAAGTGTCAACACAGTCAGCTAGTAAGTAGTTAGTGCATTGTGTGAGAGAAATAATGGCGGCAGGTTGTTACTAGGGCTCCGTATTGGTCAGAATCATCGATATGATATGTGTATCGATAAAAAAATTATCGATATTCGATATATCATATGATGTATTAGAACATACATGCAAGTGCTTATTATTGTTTTTATTGTGTTTACAAGTTAATAAAATAATTATAATACTATTATTATACATAATTATATTGTATTTGTTTTTATCTATGTTTCCTTTTTAAGCTTTTCTACTTCCTCATTATTGACAATACATTGTATTATACTTTGTGCAATAACACTTTTCGTAATTTAGGTACATTTATTTCGCATTTTGTCCAAATCATGTGATATTAAAGTTGAATGAGATTATCTTTTCTACTTCACAAAATAACCTCCATTTTCTTGCGACTTTTACTTTTATTTTAGCTATTTTCATGTGTTTTAGAAACTAAAGGACCATTACAATTCTTACAGCAACAAGGTATAAGGACCCTTCAAGCCCATAAGAAGCTTTTGAATATAGGGACCATATTTCATATGACAGATAGATATAGGATATGAGGATTGCTCTGGGTGGTAGGCCGATAGACAATATATTGTTTCGTCTTCCTTCATATATTAACAAGGTTAATACCAAAAACAAAACACAAACATTAAAATACACGAAAAAAGGACTTGATGCATATTTCGCAGGTAGTTAAAACTTTTCTTAATTGGTATATTTGATCTACATGCACCTTTGAACAACAAAGAGGCCATATCAATATCTAGTTTTCCTGCTAATTAGCAACATTTTGTCTGATCATTGCATGATAAAAACATTTTGTGTCTTTATTTATCAACCTTTTTTTAAAAAGATTGTGATCTCGATCTTTACAGCCTATGCTCCTTACTCTATATTCTAAGACATTTGTTTAAATAAACAAAGTAATAAACACAAATGTAAGTCATCATTTTTCTCTGCAAATTAATTAATACATATAACATAATTGTGTTTAAACAACATATATGTTATGTACAACCCCAACTGGAACCATGCAATATCTAGGGGCATTCAGCATATGCACAGATAGTTCTTATATTATGTAAACAATTTATTGCTTTTGTTTTTTAAAAGGCGTCTATGTAGTAATCGCCCTTAAGCCAGACTTATGTCTTTTTAAGGGGTTGATTTGATAACTGCATGAACAACAGTTATTTGTTTAAAATCAGGTGTCTTCTCGAATGTTTGACATATCAAAACACTTTCCTGTTAAGACCAACAAATCTTTTTCATTGTAAAAATATTTTTGGACAAAACAAAAACAAACTCACACGTTTGACTTTTTATTTTATTTGATTATTAGGTGTTACAATTTTAATTATTGTTTAAAATCAGCAACAAGAATAGGACTGTACAATAAAATAACATGTAAACTATCTAAAATGCATTTTATATAAAATTCAGATTGATATAAAGCTAACATGACTCATTCAAGCGTTATTTGTTCATATAATGTATGAGTATCAATAACTGCACAAAGAAGATAAAAAATATGAGTATAAGGCGAAATTGTTCATAAAAATAAGAAGTAAATTTTACAAACAATAATGTATATATTTTTGTATGTACCTTTCATAACATTATTCACACCTTCATATATTTTAGAACAATACCATTTCTCTGAAATATGTTTAAGAAAAAATGATATCACCGAGATCGTTTGTAAAAGCCTATAATGGGTCATAAGTGTGGCCTATGTCATATCCACAAGGGTGTCTAAGATCAGACCTAGTGACCTATCTTTTGGCCCAACGTTATCCAGTGACAAACTCATCTAAAATACAGCAAACACTAGGTATTAAAGATTGGTGAATAAGAGGCCATAAATGTGGTCCTAGCGGTTTCACAAGGCTTTTCTTAAATTTGACCTAGCGACTTTGTATTTCACTCCATGACACCCGGGAACAAAGCAATTCAAGATTCCATACAGGCAAACATTCTCGCTAGGTTAGGTGAAGATCTGGCCACACATGTGGCTTTAAGCGTGCTCACAAGATTTTTCTAAAATTTGTTCTAGTAACCCAGTTTCTGCTCACATGCCCAAAGAAAAAAACATGTACATTACTTTTACTGATTTATTAGCAATTAAACAGTCAAACGAAAATTGACGAGGGATGACATTTTGTGCAATAAAAATTACAGAAGTTGTCCTTAACTGAAGTCAGGGTCAACAAATTCTACTTAGTCGTGTTAAGCACCATACTTTCCAGGTATTTATGTAGTTATAACTGTAGTTTAACATTAATAGAAAGGTAAGAACCAAGATAATGGGTTGTGTTGACCATGTTATAGACTTGTACAATACCACACACGTTACAAAACTTAGTATCATTTTCCTGAAATGATACCACACAAGTTACACAACTAAGTATCATTTTCCTGAAAAAGTAGTTGTTTAAATTTTACATTTCAAAACGTGTCTTTATTAATACTAATAGATACTCCTGGCTACTTGTCAACTGGCATTTTCCCAAGCATTTCTAGGTTGTAATGGTAGTCATAGGTAGAAGTAAGCTAAATGAGTTGTTTTCATAAACACCGAGAAAATTACCATATCAAGAAGTTATAGCACATTTAGGGATGGCAACGATTCACAAGTTAATTTTCCCCATAAACCTTAACCAGTTGTTTAACTAGTTAATAGGTGTTAACCAGTTCTGTAACTAGTTAATAGGTCTTACGTAAAATATACAGAATATTTTGGGTAAGGTTTACATAGATTTATGTTATGAATACCTACTTCTATGTCAGGATTGCTAGATAAAGACCAAGACATCTTACCCATTCTGGTTAACCGGTCAAACATCTGAAAAGGTTAATTGGTTATTGATTTTCTAACTGTTGCCATTCCTAATTTAAATATATAACATGGTTACCTCAGTAATTAGGTTTTCATTCCGTTCTTAACAGTTGTCAAATAAATATTGTGTTCCCATGCTTTTAAAATGTTACTTTTTCTTTTACAAAACTAATGATGGAAACACTATGATAATATAGCTAAATAAATTAATATATGAAAACATTAAAAACAGTTAAAAAGAAGCAATCTGAGAACATGTGACCACAAATTTAACAGCAATCATATACACCATAACAAACAGTAACAAAACAACAAGAAAACTGAAATACAGTATCTGACACAAAGATTAGGTTTTGATGTTTGCAATATGGTAACTGTGTGCTATGAAAAAAAAAAAAAAAAAAAAAAAAAAAAAAAAATATATATATATATATATATATATATATATATATATATATATATATATATATATATATATATATATATATATATATATATATATATATATTAACCTCCAAAGCTAGAGTATGGTACTTACAAATATTGCTTTTTGTGTTATTTATTGCATGTAATTGAATTGCTATGAACATCCTTCAAACTACCAGTGTCTGTTGTATTATTTAGTAAAATAACTATTACCATGAGCATCACTTAATCTTACTTACTTCAGTGCTGTATGATCATCTTGGCAATCAGTAGATTATACTTTATAATGTTTATTTGGACATAACTGTCGGACCGAACCACAACACAAGAATGTGTGATTTGAAATATGTTGCCAGGACTACCATCAAAAGTTGAACATAAAGGTATTTTAGAAAATATTAATCAGATGGAAAGAACTGATAAGCAAATGTAAGGGTTAGAACACAAAATCACAATCTTAACTAGATTGTGCGGATCAGCTACCAAAAATGTTGCAACGACAGCAAGAAATGGCTAGCACATTTTCAGTAACAGTAACATTTAGCATTTCTTGATTACTTGCTGTCCTGTGTTAGCACATTGCTGCCACAAAAAGCAACACTCACAAGCCTATATATTTAAAAATTGAGTAGCTTCATACATCTTAAAAGCAATAACAAGACACATTATGATATTTTCACAGAATTTTTAACACATGCCTTCCAGCAGTACAAACAAACTAATGCAAAAAGAAAACAAATTATGGGGAAAAGCAGTGAAGGAAATTTCTCATTCTCAGGTTTCTCATTCTAAAACACAACACTCCCACTTTATTCCTTATAATATATATATATATATATATATATATATATATATATAGTTATATAGTTATATATAGTTATAGTTATAGTTATATATATATATATATATAGTTATATATATATAGTTATATATATATATATATATATATATATATATATATATATATATATATATATATATATATATATATATATATATATAGTTATATATATAGTTATATATATAGTTATATATAGTTATAGTTATAATAGTTATGCTTTTTCTTTTATTTGTGCAATTTAATCACCTATTCAACAAGAACACCATTGTGCCTAACTAAATGACCCCTTAACAAATAAAGAAAACTGTTTAATAACACAAAGAGTGTTAAAATAGCTTAAAAATATATTATATCTTGGTCCAAGTATTTCTAGCAGTAATTTGCAGCATACATTTTTATAATGTCTAAAGTGTCCAACCTACTCTGTTTTTAAAATAGACATAATTACTAACCTGAGATCAATCATGATTTAATCAGCCCTGCTGATTGACAATAATTAAAACAAATAAAGACAACAAGAAATTTCAAAATATGTTTACACTGTAGTAAAAGAAATGTAGGCAGGTTAATACAATAAACTACATTTACAAGCATTTACAAGCATTTATATTTTTCATTTAAGCCAAAAAAATATCATAAGAATATATGACAAAGTCCTATGAGTATTGCAACATATACCAAACTCCGAAAAGGCACAGAACAAAGGTATTTCACATGCAAGCCAAGCGAAAAGTAAGAACAAATCTGTGATGAGTCATTTAAGGAAAAGAGCAAATCCGACAGTTACCGCCTTGGAACGGTCAGTCGGCAATATGGACCGACTGGTGTGCTTAAACCGGTTTTACAGAGCTCTAACCTCGCACTTCCTGACGAGTTTCTCAAATGCAAGCAACGAAAAGAAAACGATCTATTTGAAAACAAAATGTCCATGCGCTGATATTTTCTATACGTTATGACGAAAGTAGTGACGTCATCGAAAAATAATGTCCACATAGTGTTCAGAAAAGGAATATGGTATTATTTCGATTTGAAAAACAACATTTATTTTCATCTCCTATTTCCAGACTAAAACTTTAGAATACTATACATTTGCATTGTATTCATTTTCTATAAAAGAAGAGTGTGCCACAAATACTTTCCTTTTCATCAAAGGAACTGTGATATTAATGTTCTGTCTAAACAAATAATTGGCACTTTTTGACACCAGGAAAGATTTTGTAACAACCTGGAATTTTGGGTAAAATTTCTAAATTTTGGGTAAAATTTCTAAATGTTTTAGAAATTTATAGAAAAACTTTATGTCACAGCTCGGGATTAAAGTACCAGGTGGTGATGCTGTACTGTTTGGCTTAACACCACCATCTGCTCAAAGAAGTTTGTTAGTTTTTTCACTTCCTTTTGGACCTGATCTGAGGGCATCCTTTGCTTCGTGTCAAAATGCCAGCATCTTTGCAGGAGACGAAGGACATCTCCTCTGACGCCAATGGTTCTGGGTATCTCTGGAGTCAGACCTTTCTCCCCTACCTGCTTGCAGAGCTGCTGATATGACATGTTATAAAATGGCTCCTGCATGTAGACAATCTCATAGAAGACCAGACCAAGGGAGTATATGTCTGCAACCTGCATCTGCTTATCAGACAGAAGTTCCCCTCGTAAAACTTCAGGGGCCGAGTACCTTGGCGTGCAAATTTGTAACTGCTTGAGGCTAGACTGGGAAGTTTCAATACTTGACTTCATGATGCTGAGCCCGAAATCTGTGATTTTTACTTCGCACATGGATCCATCTTCATCTGAGAAGTAGTTCAGTAGGACATTGGTTGTCTTTAAGTCACAGTGGGCAATCTTCTTGTTATGCAGATAACACAGACCTGCGGCTGTCTGTAGCATGATAGACAGCAGGTCCTTTACTGTGAAGTCTATTTCATCTTGCTGATGGAGTGCTTCAAACAGGCTCATCTCCATTAATTTCATCACTATGCAAATATCTGGAGTGGTCAAGCATGCGCCAAAGAAGGTGACAATATTCTCATGCTGTAGAGTACAGAAGAGTGTCACCTCGTCCTTGAAATCTTTAAGGCAGTTTTTGGACACTCGCTGAACCCGTAGCTTCTTTACAGCAACTTTCTTGTTTTTCCATTCAGCTTTCCAGACCTCTCCAAACCCTCCTTTACCAATTTTTTGCAACAACATGACATCTTTTATGTTGACTTCTTCAAAGTCATCAAAACAAGGGCTTGATTTTCTTTCAATTCTTCGTTGTGTTTGTTCATACCAAGGCTGCAAAAGAAGATTTAAAAATATCTTTAAGTTGGGAAATACGTATTTTAATTTAGAATTAACAGTTTATGTCTAGCATGTTAAATGTATAAAAAAGGATTAATCTGTAAATGTGTATACATAAAATAGTTTTACTATTTTAGCATATTAAATGGGTAATTTGCACAATTATTTTTCAAACATGCATTTTAATGCTTCATTTTTCTTATTATATACATGTATGTGTGTATGTGTTTTTTCTAATTATATATTAATTAAGGTAATTTGGGTGTTATTTATATTTATATAGATCTATGAACACAACAACACACACTTGGCCTTTGGTTTCTTGTTGTTATGGCCAAAGAAGACACGAATTATCTGATAAGCTTAGAGAGGTGTTCCTACACTTACAATCCCATAACTACCAGAACCTTTTTTTCCTTTACACAACTAATGATGGAAACACTATGATAAAATAGCTAAATATATTACTGTATGAAAACATTAAAAAAAAGATAAAAAGAAGAAATCTTTGAACATGTGACCACAAATTTAACAACAATCAAATACATCATAACAAACAGTAACAGAACAACAAGAAAACTGAAATACAGTATCTGACACAAACATTAGGTTTTGATGTTTGCAATATGAGAACTGTGTGCTATGGACACATACTGCAATGAATAGTTCAACAAAAATATAGGCATATATATATATAAACCTCCAAAGATACAGTATGGTACTTAAAAATATTGCTTTTTGTGTTATTTATTGTATGTAAAGTACAGAATTGCTAGGAACATCCTTCAAACTACCAATGTCTGTTGTATTATTGAGTAAAATAACTATTCCCATGAGCATCATTTAATCTGACTTACTTGAGTGCTGTATGATCATCTTGGCAATCAGTAGATTATACTTTATAATGTTTATTTGGGAAATAACTGTGGGACCAAACCACAACACAAGAATGCATGATTTGAAATATGTTGTCAGGACTGCCATCAACAGTTGAACACAAAAGTATTTTAGAAAGTAATAATAAACAGATGGAAAGAACTGATAAGCAAACGTAGGAGGTATAACACAAAATCACAATCTTGACTAGATTGTGCAGATCAGCTATCAAAAACACATTTTTAAGTACAGTAACATTGAACATTACTTGATTACTTGCTGTCCTGTTTTAGCACACAACATTGTTACATAAAACAACAGTAACAAACATCAATACAAAAAAAAAAAGAATAGCTTCATATATTTACAACAATACAGCAATTATATAGAAAATAAAATATTTGTTCTTAATGTAATGATATAAAAATCATTTATTTGACACAAAACATTCTGACTATATGAAGCAGCAGTAATTCATATTAAAAAAAACAACCAAGTAAGCTTTACTAAATAAAATAAAATACATTAATGGGATTGGGATTAGCCGGCATTTTTGCCGATACTGCGCAGCGACATTTGTATCATTACAGCACAGGGGCACTTATGAGGTGCCCAGGGACTGAACCCGGCCGGTCCATTATACTGACACCGACGAGTCAGGCGTAATGCTGTCCCCGTAGCCCCGAGCGTTAGGAGGGAAGCCACTACTACCAACTTTAAAGTCTTTGGTATGACCCGGCCGGGGTTCGAACCCACGACCTCCCGATCCGCAAGCCGACGCTCTACCATCTGAGCTATTGCGGCCGGTAAAATACATTAATCAAAAATGACTATGTACATAAAGGCAAAAAATAATGTTATTTTATTTTTGTTACATCACACCGACACAATTATGGTCATATTGGCAATGTCCAGCTAATTATTGGTGGAGGAAAACCCCAGACTTACTGGATAGAAGCTCCGGTGGAATACCTCCCTACATGAAAGTTCTCGCCCTGACCGGGACTCGAACCCACACTGTGATGGGCTGAAGAGTTACAAAGTCAGCAACACTAACCACACGGCCACGGGCGCACCCCTAAAATTAATTCCTTTTATTCAAATATCAGATATCTAATAAGCAGTAACAAGACAAAATTATGATATTTTAACAGAATTTAAAAAAAAATGCTTTCCAGCAGTACAAACACACGCAAAAAGACAACAACTTATGGGGAAAAGCTGTAAAAGAGATTTCTCATTCTCAGGTTTCTCATACTTAAACAAACCACTCCTACCTTATCCCTTTTAATATATATAAAATAGGTATGCCAGACTTTGTAATATATACAAACTATAAGCAAAAACAAATTAGATATGGGCTTTCTAACAAAGTGTAGCATAATAACAGTAACTAGTTAGTTTAAAGCATGTTAGAAATAAAAGTGAAATGAAGGTCTAAAATGCTTTTATGCTTAAAGTAATGCATTTACTCCACTGTTTACCTGCTGTAGACACTATTTACACCATTACTAACATAAAAAATACACCACCTAATGGTGTTTTCAGCAGGTAGATGGTAAAAGGTTCTGTTCTGAAACAGATGACTTTTATGTTTTCTTTTTTGTTTTTCTTAATATTAAAGATACAGACAAGATTTCAATTCTTAGGTGTGACAATATGAAAAGAAAGCATAAATTTATCAATTTAACAGAAAATTATAAAAGACCAGAAAAATGCAAGTTATGGAATCCATGTCAGGTATGTCAGTGAAGCACTTTAAGGACCTGACCATCATGTAGAGATGTTTGCTGTTTATTTATAGTATTTTTTTAAATTTAGAAAACCAGAATGTCCAACCATTTGCAGGCTTTCAAGTGACCACAAAGAAAAAAGTAGGGATAAAAGTAGGGATTTTTTCCTAAAAAAGTAGGGTAAAGTAGGGATTTTCATAGCAAAAAAGAAGTGATAATAGGGCTGTCTACTTACCATTCAGCTGCGAAAAAACACCTACTAACATGTTCATGGCACCTGTAAAGTGGTCTTCAGTGTCTCAACAGGGATTCCACAAGGATGAGTTGGGCAATAAACCTTGTCTGGCTTAATGTCTTGTCAGCTCCAACCATCCTCATAATGGAACCTCCCTGCACCACTGAAGACCAACTACTGCTACCATTCTTTGTGTCCTTGAAATATACTAGCAACTAGTTTTTAAAAGAAAAATGCAGAAAAATGTAATAACTTTTATTTTAAAACAAATTTATATTCATGTAAGATTATGTAAAAAAATTAAATATGACTTTTTTTTTTTTAAAAGTAGGGATAGTAGGGCTCTAAAAAAAAAGTAGGGAAAAGTAGGGCCAAACCCAAAATAGTAGGGAAAAGTAGTAAAAGTAGGGCCCGCTTGAAAGCCTGCATTTGTATTGAATGAAATGTAAATGTAGTAAGTCCTTATCTAGACTGGGTAGTAGATATGAAATGTGCAAACTATTGAAAAATGTTTGAGGATGTTAAAAATTTATGCAATTTGTAAAGTTTTTTACCTAACAAAATGCATATATTACATTGATACCACTCTTTCTTCACCTTTCTTTTATTTGTGCAATTTAACCAACCATTCAACAAGAACTTTAACACCATTGTGCCTAACTAAATGACTCTTTAACAAATATAGAAAAATGTTTAATAACATAAAAAAATATATCTTGGTCCAAGTATTTCTAGGAGTAATTTACAACATCCATTTTCATAACGTCTAAAGTGTCAAACCTTGTGATGACCTACAGTGTTTTTAAAATTGACACAATTACCAACGTGAGATCAAGCTTTATTTAATCAGCCCTGCTGATTGACAATAATTTAAACAAATAAAGACAAAAAATTTTCAAAATATGTTAACACAAGTCTGACAGATTATACAATAATAATACAAGTCTATAAGCCAGCTAAAGAGATTAGAATACAACTTATTGTCATTACATTGTTCATCGTAATTCAACATTTTAGCGAAAGAAATGCAGGCAGGTTAATACAATAAACTACATTTACAAGCATTAACAAGCATTTATATTTTACATTTTAAGCCAAAAAATATCATAAGTAACGTTTATTTTAATCTCCTATTTCCAGAGAAAAACTTTATAACACTATACATCTGCGATGTTTTCATTTTCTATAAAAAAAAGCGCGTCACAAATACTTTCCTTTTCATCAAAGGAACTGTGATGTTGATGTTCTGTCTAAACAAATGATTGGTACTGTTTTGACACCAGGATAGATTTTGTAACAACTTAGAATTTGGGGTAACAATTCTAAATTTCAAGTAAAAATTCTAAATGTTTTAGAAATTCCTAGAAAAACTTTAAGTCACAGCTCGGGATCAAAGTACCTGGTGGTGATGTTGTACTGTTTGACCTACCACCTGCACAAGAACTACTCAAAGATGTACGTTAGGTTTTTCACTTCCCTTTGGACTTGATTTGAGATCATCCTTTTGTCCGGGTAAAATGCCCAGCATCCATTCAGGAGATCAAGGACATCTCCACTGACGCCAATGGTTCTGGGTATCTCTGGAGTCAGACCTTTCTCCCCTACCTGCTTGCAGAGCTGCTGGAAGGACATGTTATAAAATGGCTCCTTCATGTAGACAATCTCATAGAAGACCAGACCAAGGGAGTATACGTCTGCAACCTGCATCTGACTAACAGACAGAAGTTCCCCTCGTAAAACTTCAGGGGCTGAGTACAATGGCGTGCCAATGGGAGACTGTTTGAGGCTAGACTGGGAAGTTTCAATACTTGACTTCATGATGCTGAGCCCGAAATCTGTGATTTTCACTTCACACAGGGATCCTTCTTCATCTGAGAAGTAGTTCAGTAGGACATTGGCTGTCTTAAAGTCGCAGTGGGCAATCTTCTTGCCATGCAGATAACACAGACCTGCGGCTGTCTGCAGCATGATAGACAGCAGGTCATCTTCGGTGAAGTCTATGTCATCTTGCTCGTGGAGTGCTTCAAACAGGCTCATCTCCATTAATTCCATCACTATGCAAACATCTGGAGTGATCAAGCATGCGCCAAAGAAGGTGACAATATTCTCATGCTGTAGAGTACAGAAGAGTGTCACCTCAGCCTTGAGATCTTTAAGGCGATTTTTGGACACTCGCTGAACCCGTAGCTTCTTCAAAGCAACTGTCTTGTTTTTCCATTCAGCTTTCCAGACCTCTCCAAACCCTCTTTCACCAATTTTCTCCAACAACCTGACATCTTTTTTGATGACTTCTTCAAAGTCGTCAAAACAAGGGCTTGATTTTCTTTCTATTCTTCGTTGTGTTTGTTCATACAGAGGCTGAAAAAGAAGATTAAAAAATATCTTTTAGTTGGGAAATATGCATTTTAATTTAAAATTAATAGTTTATGTCTATCATGTTATATGTATAAAGACAAAACAAATTCACAATCAATCTGAAATTGTGTGTATATAGAAGAGTTAATTCTAGATAGAATGCCAACTGCAAACATTTTTTGGCAGTCAAAACATGTTGAGAGTGTTAAAGACGTTTTCTACAGTTTTATGAAAAATAATCCTGTCATAGAATTTCTCATTTTTTTATTCAAAAGGTAGAATGAAAGGGTAAATTCAAAAATGAAAAGAAAACTATATGTTGATTAATTAGTGTCTTTTTTAAATTGCAATTTCCATGGTAACTGTGTATGTCAAAACTGTTGTAACTACTACATTTTACTTAATAATTACTAATATAGTACCAGAAATCTTAATTTACACAAGAAACAGAATTTTACAAATAAAATACTTTATTTTTCCATGCTTTATGAAAGGTGTAACAATTTGAACATTTTTCCTATACAATATGTGCTTTTTATATTTCTTCACACAAAAATTATTCTGCAAATAAATTAAGATTTTTTTTTAAATTCCTTTCATAGATATTTCTAGTCTTTTACATATAGTGTTTAATTTAATAATGAATCCAAAATGTTCAATTTTGCTTTGCATTCTTCTGGTCCTATCTGCCTTGACCTTTTTAAAAATTGCCCATTTATTCGATATTGTTTTTGTTTTGGTATTCTGTATGCAAATCACAACAATTTCTGAAAACTATATATTTGCAGGTCAAGAATAAGGAAACAACAACAAAATGGCCCAAAATTGCATGACTTTGAAAATGACCTTAAATATGACATTGAGTATGATATTGACGTCAAAGAAAGCATTTGTAAATGGTATGTGTTAAACACCTTAAATTGTGCATCTGCTTGAAAGATAGTTTTAAAAAGAAAGATCTGGCAGAGATACAGAAGTGTGACATAAGTACAGATACGTGGAGGCACAGACAGACAGCATGACTACTATATGCTACCATTTTTAGCACATAGAATGGGTAATTTGTACAATTATTTTACAAACATTTATTTTAATGCTTCATTTTTCTTATTATATATATGTAAGTGTGTGTGTGTGTTTTCTAATTATATATAAATGAAGGTCATTTGGGCTTTATTTATATTTATATAGATCTATGAACAAAACAACACACAGTTGACCTTTGGTTTTTTAATGTAATGATCAAAGAAGACACAGATTATCTGATAAGCTTAGAGGTGTTCCTACACTTGTAATCCCATAACTACCAGAACCTGAGCAATGAGTGGAATTTACATTCTGCGAATAAACAACATTTATGTGAGTAATGATACTAATAATTTAGTTGTATGTCTATGTTACCCGCATAATTCTGTAGCATAAGAAAAACATTTAATCTCAACGGTTGATTAAATGCTGTAACTGATACGTAATATCTTCTTAACACCAAAAATTGTGTAAAGATATTCTACAGGTTTTATATGTGCACAGTAAGACTATTATACAAGTCTAATATAAAGAACTAAGGTGTATTTTAAGACCAACTCAAGTACACATTACTAAAGTGTTTTTTATAAACATTTATATACATTTTAAATTCTACAAAGCAGTATCTATTAATACCAATAAACAATTTAACAGTTTTATCCTTTAAAATAAAAACTGAAAAAAACGCACCTTAAATACACCTTTAAATATACAAATTTAACAAAAGCAGAGCCACTTATTTAATGTATTATAACATGTTTTGCCCTATAAGAACAAAACAATCCACATAAATGTATGGTAAAATTACTTGCCATGACTGGTTCCAGGTCCTCAAAGTAGGATCCAGAATAAAATGTGGGCATCTCTATGTTTTTCCACGTATTGTCCACATTAAAGTCATCTGTTTCAGGTAAAACAAAATAATTAAATTCAAGTACTCTGAAGAAAAAAAAGATATGTATTTTATTTCAAAAGAAAATGTAAAACTGAATTAGCCAAAGTCGAATACTAACATTTCTTCTTAGAAATACACATATATCCCTTATTACATGTATATAGACTGCACTGTCAATCAAACCATGCCATTTTACATTTGATTAGGCTACCCTGCCCAGTCCAACACATGTTAGTTTAATTACTTATTAACTGACATTTTGATTGGCTCATATTTGGCCAATCAACCTATAAATGGCTTAATGATCCCAAAACGGTTTATGCAATTGAAACTGGATTTAACGTGATAGTAAGTCTCAAACATATCAATCATTTTAAGACTGATAAATTTTAATTTCTCTTTCAATGCATGCTGCAATTTGCTTTCACTTCCTCAGTATTTTAGTAAGATAACAATTTAAAGTAAAGAAAATTTTGAAATAGTTATACATTGTGTTTATGTGCATACAATAATGAATACATGGCACAATGCAGCATATTAAGAATGCATGGGTTTCCCCACCTTGACCATCGAAGGTCACACCAGCATTTTGTTAACAGAAACCACAAAATGAACTCCTAGTTGTTTATGTTAATGCATACGTTTGCATGATTTTATCGACATGACTTACATAGAGATTTCACTTAAAATGGGACCACTAAAAACATTGTTCGAACATGACTATGTGTTGTTTTATCGAATTTCAGCAGGTTACCTAATGTCTTTGACATATCAAAAGCCATAAATCATCACCTTGTCCTTATAGTTTTAATAGTCTTTAAATATTTAGTTAGATTTTGCTGGTCCATTTTGACCAGCATTTTCTAGGCCTATATTCCTGATCAGCCAATATTCAAACATGATCTTTTTCCAGTATATGCATGTGCATTGTTTTTTACGTTGCTCTAGCATTCAACTTGGATAAAGCACTCAAGTCCTTGATTATATATAGACTGAGTACTCAAGTTTTCGATCAAAAGTGGACTGAGTACTCAAGTTCTCTATCGTAAGCAGACTGAGTACTCAAGTACTGTTTTTAGTACTTGTCATCCCTAGTATTTACCATGCGATTATAAGGGAATGTGCTGTTCTTGAAGTTATTTACCAATAAGTTGCCATGCATGAAAACAATCCATGCAACCTTATTTCATAAAACTACAAGATAAATGAAATGCCAGTTCATATAAAAGTGGTTGCAATAATTAATGAAAACCAATCATTGTTCATGTTCAAAGTAAAAGAAATCTTACCCTTTAAATAATGTGGCTTTGTTCTAACAGGAATTTCAGGCTGAAAAACATCAAAGTTAAATAAGTACAAAAACCAATATAAGGCCAGTTTTCAATTTTCGCATAAAATCAGAGTCAAAAATAAAAGTTAAACACTGTGGTATTAAATGCTTCAGAAAAGTAGACATATTTTAAAACAATAATAGAACACGCAATTTAGATAAGATGCCCAAAACTCCACTTTCAATTAAGTGAAAATATGCAGCAGGTTATGGATTGTCAACCAAGATTTACCCACTTTACTGACTGGGAGAGGTGAGGTAGGTCCCTATTCTGGTACATCACACAAGACATGGAATACTGTACATGTATTCTTCCATGCTCAGGTAGGGAATAATTTATAATGTCATACATAATTTAGTACAGCATTCTATAACCACCTTTTCATCTTATTTTATTGTTAATATTTTAAGATTGCTATGGGAATTTAACAGTATGACTCCATCGTTGGTTTCCCATAAAAATATGTAGAACTTTTTGTTTCGCTGGAGAAAAAATGATCTGTAATTGTTTGGCCACCAGTTTCCTTTGTGCAGATGTAATTCTGCTCAGGCAGTGAAAACAATCAGTTGCCTCTTCCAAAGAGACATGTGCATTCAGTATGTTTACAATTTTTTGCCTTGTAAATACATTTCACATAATTATGTAATGGTCATGTTTTCTTTTATTGATCAACTTTCTTTGAACCATACTGATAAAGGTTCAACTAAGGACCATGTATACCAAATTCCAAGGTCCTAGGTCTTGTAGTTTCTTGCAAGAATATTTAGATTTTACAATTTAGCCCTTTAATGTCATTTATAGTGCCCCTGGCAGCTATATTTTTCTATGCATAAAAAATATTTGTATAACTTTTCATTTTGCCTGCCTGTTGAAGTGTAATTAATATTGGCCTGCATTTTCAGAGAAAATCCTGTTTAAAGAATGTTAACGGACAAGTGACATAGAGGTGTGAAGTTAGACATGTGATGCCAGATGTTTGCTGATCCCACTCAGGTGAGCTAATAAAAATATATATCAGGTCTTTTAATAAAAAAAGGATCAAATCAACAAAAACATCAAGACTACAACAGTATTTAAAAGTGCTGTTTCCTTTAAGAGATGAAAATTGATAGTCTTATACAGTGCATATGATGATTTTCTTAACTCAACATCACTTTGTTCAGTGTCATTATCACGTTCCATGACTGACATTTGACCAGCAATTGACCAATCAGAAAGCTTAAAATTCAAAAGTTGTGATATATTTTACTATTTATTAATTTGCTTTGTTGTGTACAATCAGTCAACTACAGAAATTACAACTCTTGTTAGCAAAACAGATGATCACTGAATCACTCCTGAAATAAAACATACTGATTTCTTTGCTAATTATTGACTATAAACTTGTGTTTCTTAGTTATAAAATTGATGTGGCACAAATGCAACGTAAGTCATTGTGCAAACTTTCAATATATTGGTGGAGTAAGACACATAACAGGATGATTGAAAGACTTTCTGAAGAAAGTTTTCATCCTGACTGGGACCCAAGCCCAAATGAGATAGGCTCAGAGTTTTAACTTCAGAAAGTTTTTATCCTCATGATATGGGTTATCACAGTGAAGAATGACATAATGAATAAATGGTAAAATCTAAGAAAACTGGTGTGATTACTTACTTCTTTCTCTGCCTCATTATTTTTTATAAGAGATTCTGGCGCTGACCCTCTTGGCAATCCCACCCTTCCCAGTGAGCGATTTTTAGAATTGTCAACATATTCTTTGGCTTTTATTATTCCAGTCTTCCTTGAATATACTGCAGTGCCAATCGGAAGCCCAACTCGACCAAGCTTTCGATTTAATGCATTATCTACATAAGTTTTGGTAGAGGCTGAGAATACAGCTGTAGATGTTGTTTGTGCGGTCTGTGGGGTTGCACTGATTCTAGATTCATTCAAATGATTTGAAGAACTTTTTATTGATGAGCTGTTATCGTTCTTTGAATGGACTGCAGTGCCATGTTCAAGCCCAACTCGTCCAAGCTTTCGATTTAATGCATTATCTACGTAAGTTTTGGTAGAGGCTGAGAATACAGCTGTAGATGTTGTTTGTGCGGTCTGTGGGGTTGCACCAAATCCAGATTCATTCAAATGATTTGAAGAACTTTTTATTGAAGAGCTGTTATTATTCTTTGAATGGACTGCAGTGCCAATTTCAAGCCCAACTCGTCCAAGCTTACGGTTCATAGCATTATCCTTGTATGTTTTGGGAGAGGGAAAGGATGCAGGAGGCATAGAAGTTCTCTGAGGGGTCTGTGGGCTTGGGCTGTAGGTGCTGTAGGAACTATTTCCTACAGGATTGGTACTGTAAGATAAAGCACTAGAATGTCCAGATTCTGTTCTGTATGAACTGTAACTTGAGGAGCTTCGTGGTGCTGCTGCGGCGCCTGAATATGAACTGCTACTTGGGCTTGAACTTCCTTTAGATATGACACAACTTCCCATCGGAGCTCCGGCCCGGCCCACACTCCTGTTGTAGGCATTGTCTGCATAAGTATTTCCTCGTGGCATGGTTCTAATGATGCTGTTTGGACCTGAAATCGTTATTTCTGAAATTATAATCTTAAATGAAAGGAAAAAATGTGATTCTTAAATTCTTATAACAGATTTGGTTAATTTGCAAACCAAAAGCTTTTTAGCAAAGAAATGAATTCCAATCTCAAAATGACTGCAACTTTCAAGCGACAATGATTCCAAATTTAAAGTTACTTTGTCACACAGTTGATCAAAGTTTCATTTAATAAACTTAAAAAAGGAGTAAACTTCGCTTAATCACAATGAATAATGGAATATACTATCATCTCTGATCACTGGACTATATGTGAATATATTGTGTTATTACATTGGGAGAATCAAAATAATTGCAAAGCTTTTCAACTACTTCTTGTCATTCTGGTTCAACAGCCTAGTATACCTCTACCTGGATTGTTTATGAGGTAATATATGTCATGAGTGTGTCAAAACTTTATCTACAATATATGGTACCAGGTTAACATAACTGATTAATTACTTAAGAAGTTCAAATTGTAAGTTTTATATCTATATACCGAACTGGATAACATAAGTGATGAGTCACTTAAAAAGTGCAATTAAAAGTCCTATATCAATATACAGTACCAAGTTAACATAAGTGATTAGTCACTTAAAAACTGCAAATCATCAGTTCTATATTAATATATTGTAAATGTTAACATGATAAATAACTTAAATCAATAGTCATACACATCAATATCTGGTACCGGCAGTGATATTACTGCTTTAAGATCAGGGTCAGGTTTACATTGGTACATAAAAGTTAGGCCTTATCTGATTTTGCCAGGTTTGTATCCTTTATTAGATAAATAATTTACCAATTTGGTGTTATACCCTTTGCTTTAAGTGAACATTCTGATCAAGGAAAATAATGGAAAGTTTGATTAACATACACTGTCAAAATTGGATCTATGAATCACTATAATCAATCAGACTTTGCAAGTAAGTTGTTAAATGCAAATTGGGACTGTGTATTTACTGCTTTAGATGTGAATACTGCCTGGAAGTCTTTCTGTGATGTATTTATAGACATGTTAAATGAAGTAGCTCCTTTTAAAGGGTACCTCAGATGAAAATTTTCTTAGCTTATATGTCCTTTAATGTCTCATTTGACTTGTTCCAAAACCGCCCACTGTGTTAAAACCCAATCAAACATTTTTTCAAGTTTTCATGAAAAAAATACCACTGTTACATAGCGGATATTTCACGCGCCTGCCTCATTATCGGCAATTTCCAAAAAACTCCATACCTGTGATGTCAAGCACAGTCCTAGGTGAAACCAGTTAGATATCCACCATTTTTGTTAACAGTACACATAGTTATATTGTGCTTTTGAGCCTCAGAACAAAATGCAATAATACGGGGGAATGTCGCTGTGTTGTTGGTGGAAGTTCAAACAAATGGTCAGAAAACATCAGTCTGCACAGGTTTCCATAGGATAATTATCTCAGGAGCCTATGTGATTAAGAAACAGTGACAGGCTTAAAATTATATTATATGTGAGGGATTATATCTGCCACTGTCATTGGTGTGTGGTGTGTGTATGTGTTGAGGGTGTAATTATCCCTCATGATTATTTAATTTGGGATTCATTGTCTAGATATATTTCACAAAGTATACAGGTTTTATAACAGTGCTTTTATTATGTCAAATCACCCTAGTATGTTTATTGTTTTTTCACAGGCTAGAAATGCTTTCAACACTTTCCAATAAATATGATAAGTAGATTCTGCTGAACAAAAAAAGTTATTAAGTGGTTGTATGTTTCATACAAATTAATGTCAAGTAAAATTTATTTAATATAAATAGACACTTGCTAAATTTTGAACCAACAAAATCGATATTTTCCTTTAAACGTAATAAGCATTGAATAACTTGTATTTGCTTGGTTTCTGAATACATATAAGATCAGAATTCAATAGTTACGTGGCATCTGGAAATAAATATTGTTAGTATGAAACAGGGCACAATCAAAACTGTTGAAATCCATTGTACAAGTCTGAACTGCATCTTTCATGAATTCTGTTGACAACACCATGAAACAAAGTGTCAGTATCCGACTTATCACAACCTCCTGAAAAGAATGATACACAAGTTGAAATTAAACAAAATCCTCATTTTGTTTCCAATATATATCCCACTGACATATATTCGATAATTTGTTACTATCATATCAGAAAGCTGGTAAATAAAACAATCTAGTCATATAATGCCATCGTATAACTTATCATAGACTACAAGCAATGAAATAAATCCACACAACTTTATAATTTTACCTCTACATATTATCAATCTTCCTTGTATCAATAATCAATAATTTGAATTTAAAGATTATTGGGAAAAAAAACAACAAAAAAAACATGTTAAGTACCACATAAACATCTTCATATTACCTTGAACACCTGCGAGTAAATGCAACTGCATATTTAAGTTCGACAATTAAAAGCTATACACGATTGGAAAGCTCTTGAAATTCATATTTTTAGAATACAATGTTTTTACAATTGATAAATTTAATGCACACAGTATTAATACACAGAAATAAATTAAACTATTGGCTCATACTTAAAACAAAATGAACAGTGTATCATTTTCGGGGTTGACGGCTGTTTCGCTACCCAGATGTTTCGCACCTGATGTTTCGCTACCTACGTACGAGATGTTTCGCCACCCGGTAGTTCGTAATTGAATTATTAAAGCTGACGGATGTGTGTATGCTATATAATTATGCATAATTAAATGTGACATTACAATTATTGTCTTTGTTGTCGTTTTACCACCATGGCCTTTTATAATAAATATTTAAAATAAAGTTTCTGTTCTCATTTTTAACCCATGTCCTCCTTGAACTTTAACACGCGTTTATGAATATAAAATATTTAATGAGTTTATTAACCGATCAGAATTAATGTACATGTTATTTATTTATAATAATATAGTTGAATAACATCGAGAATGAGTGTACTTACTAGAAACTTTTTTCTTAATGTAGTAAAATTTTATTTTTTCAAGCGTGTATATAAATATACAAAAATGACAGAAAATTGTCACTAACACTAAAGCCTACATCAACGTCAAATATCAATTAAATATGTAAATACAGTAATGCATTCGTTTTAAAATCTTTTTTATGTTATCCGTAAAAAAGTTATGCCAATCATCTACGCACAACCAACGGTAAAGTCGTGTTTGCTAATTGAAAGTGGATTAACGTCCCACCTCCGGGAATCGTGTTTAATCTAAGATGATACAATTAAAGGTGCTAAATGAATCATGGTGCGTGTGACTGACAGTTTGTTTATTGATTGCTGACTGAGTTTGTTAGATGTATGAACTAACAATACAGAGTGTGAAAGTGACCGTATTATGCCGACGTAATTAGATACTCCTGTTTTAAATATGTGCGTATGTTTCTTTAGGCGGCATCATTATTGCATAAAATTAATGTTAATAATAACAAACAAATACCAGAAAGTACAAACACAAAGCATATTTAAGACTTAGGAACAGTCGTAATGGGTCAGAAGTGGTTTCACTGCCTACCATGTCGGTGAATTGCATTGAATGTGGGTTTTGCGTGACTACACGGCAGCATGCTATCCAATGTGACGTATGCGAGCAATGGCAGCACAGGTTGTGCAATACCGGTAAGTTATTTTTATCATCATCTCAACATAAATCTTAACACTTCAATAAAGTTACACTTCAATAAATATTCATACATTAAAAATGAACTGGCACTTAACTATCATCATACCAGCCTTTAATTGAATAGTCTTTAGAAGTATACATATAAATATCTAATATATAATCTAATTAATTAAATCATCAAATAATTGCAATTGGAAATACTTTGTAATATTGTCATTGTATTTTATATATTTCATCATATATAGTGTGATTCTACATATAGTTTTTGTTTTATTACAGGAATTACTCTGGAGCAGTACAGAGCAATGACCAGAAATGCAATAGACGTGCCCTGGTCATGCCATGGCTGCAGCGAGCCTGAAATGGAGATGGAGACTGCGGCAACCCAGATGATGCCTAGAGATGAAGATCATGTGCCAGACCAGATTCCAGACGAATCGTTCCGGGTTACAGAAGACATCTCTCCAGTGACAGAGATCCTTGAAGAGTGAGTATTATATTCAAACATGGTAATTTATACAGCAAATGCATACTTAGGTTTGTGTGCGTGTGCGTGCGTGCGTGTGTGTGTGTGTGTGTGTGTACGTGTGTGTGTGTGTGTGTGACCATGTGTATATACATGTATATAGGATAGGATATGTTTATATCCCTTCGGATATTTTAAAGATGAATTCTTTGATAGTTTTCCAAAATTCCCGAGGGTTATCTTTGGCCAATTTTACAATTCCTTTTCTTTCATTTGTTTGTTTCTTTCATTTGTTTGTTATTTTACATGTTCTTTTTTTATTCGCGTATTATTTCTTGCAAAGAAATGAAGCTTTGTTCATGTTACTTTTGTGTCTTAAAAATGTGTTACGTGCTTTTTTAAATTCTCTGTTTTCAGTATAGCATTCTTTATCAAACCACGTTTTATTTTTTGACTTGAATCTCCTATATAACAAAATATCTACACATTGAAATCACATTGTGTTATTGTGTTGTTTTTTACACCTAATTAGTTTACGCACTTAACCGGGGATTCCATATACTCATATAGACGTTGTGATCAATTTACTAAGGTTCTGTTGAAACCTGTAAGTATATATATATATATATTCTCAACTCTCAACTTGCATATGACAATACATACATATTAACATTTCATGGTAATACAATTTATTAATTCATATTATTTCAATAATGACAATTAAAAATTTACATCAATATTACCAATAATTACATACAAGTAAAATAAAGGTTTCTTACCACGTCAAGTCGTTATTTGGAGATTTCTGTATAATTCAAAAGTATAATTCAAAAATACCGTCAAAGAAGATACAAACAACCCATCCAGTGACCCTTAAAACAACACTCTCCCATACACATAAAATTCCGATTTTTGCAATGTAAAGGCATACTATGTATTTTGAAAACACTGGTTTCTAATTCGTATGCAGCGAAAATGTCGTTAGATATCCGCTACACCCCTAACGACTGTATTTTTTTAACGTTCATATCTGTACCCAGGATTCATATCAGAGGATATGAATTCATATCCGGTAAATAGTCATACCCTGAAATTAATGCCCACCAAGAAGTAGAGAATACTAGGTACGTGTTGAATAAAGTAAACTGTAAAGTGTGTAGGCAAAATAGATAAAGAAAATGTTATCAAACTTCAGTGATACACTAATGACCAGTGATACACTTCTGCCAAAACAACTGTAGAAATGTTATCACACTTCAGTTATACACTACTGAACAAACAAAATTACGAGGTAATAACAGAAGTTAAGATTCGAGTACAATTGTTTGGGAAAAAAATACTCACTTTTGTAAAGCCCAGCAAAGAAGCTTCAGGAAGTCTGATACCCGGTCTGATACGGTTTTCTGAAAATGAAAGTGAAACTAGTTGCCACTCGGCATTCTTCGGTTACTTTGTTTTTCAAGCGCGACTGGAAAAGGCCAAAATGTATCGAATGTTCGATAATTCCCAACATTACTCGAAACCACACTGAACGACCCATAATTATTAATGCAGTTCTTGAAAGCTGTGACTCGTTTGGATTTTTAAGTGGACAATAGTGAATTTGGCAGTTTGTTGCGGGCGGGGGTGGGGGGGGGGGGGGGCGAGGGAGGGAGGGAGGGAGGGAGGGGCGAAGACCGAATATGACACGATCAAGGGGAGGGGTCCGGAATTTTTTTTTATAAAATGTCGGAGATGCGTTCTGAAGTGTATCTGGACAAAAGGTTAATAGCTTTTCATGGTTTTATTAAACTGACTCCAAAAGTCTGAAAATGGGAATAACCTTTAGCAACATAACTTTGTTGTTTGCAACTTCATACAGAATTCTTTAACCCTGTGCTATTGCTAAAAACAGGGTAGGGACAAAATCCTTCGATAACACAACTATTCCTATTCCTTTTAGCAAACGCAGACAAACACTTTCCCGTCATGTTTCCAATGGGGATAAATCCCTTCGTGTAAATTTTCCACATTTTGCAAGAATGTTTATTTGGTTTGCACAATTAAGTTTCGTAAATGCATTGATAATAACATCTGAATTTTTTTTTTGGATAAAATTCCAACTCAAGATATATTGTACGGTAATTAATTTACGGGAGTGATTTTGTCCGTCTGTACTAAAATGAACGCAATGCCTTTTGTCCGGGAGGTACGTATTTTGTCCTTCAAATGGTAGAACTATTCCACTGTTTGTGTTTTTATTTTGCTTGGATATAACTTTAAATTGCATTTTTGCTCTATTCTTTGTCCGAATCAGTCTCAAAGCTGTGACCTCAATATATTTTCATACACACGCACACACACATTCATGTATTTGGTGTCAAACGATATATATATATATATATATATATATCCACTTTAAGCGGAGACACACATGCGATAATTTTTACAAACAACTGGGGACTTTGATTGTTACCCTATAAAAATGAAAAATGAAGCTTTCTTTTGTTCCCTTATACTGAATTACATGGGGCGCAACAGGATTATGTATTGGCTTACACTCAGTAAATAGATGACATTTATTCTCGACATAGATTTTCTACGTACAAACCGTACAAACAGCCGACAATAAGTATTAGACCTAGTAATATCATGTCTGTATAATAACTGGGAAAAAATGGAAAAGTCATTACAGCATGTGCAGTGCCTAGGTTAAATGTATATTTCCACTTATACTAGATCGCAATGGCGGCGTCAGGAATATAATTTGGGTTAAATAATTCTTCTATTAAACATATTTCAAACGATGTAATTTTTACAATAAAATTCTGGGAACACTAGGGGTGTAACGATACGCTACCCTCAAGACATGATAGGTATCGCAATACATACCACACGATGCGATACGTATCGCGATACCCAATATTTTGGTACTGATGATACGTTTTTGCTTATCACACAGGTATACCATTACACCCTTATATTTAACAATATGTTAGCATAGCTGTTTACTAAAACTAAGAAATTGTAAGTGTCACCGGTGCTTCATGTCTTGTTTACATGTATATTGTACTATAGTCCGTTTTGTTAATTGTCCGTCTCGTTATTGTTGGGTAGTTTGAGACCTATAGTCTGTATGTCCTCCGTAAGGTCCGTGCATCTGTCTGGGTCTGTTCTGCGTGATGCACGATGTGGCGAAACTTGTAAAACCTGTTCTTGTCCTTCTGTATGTCTTCATATATGTTAATCGTGAGAGTGAGATTTTGTACGAGAGTTGAGAGTTTTCTTTTCAAATCTTTAAACCACATTCATTCATTCCACCCGCCTCTCACCATACGACAACATATACTTAGTTGGTTTATACCATTAGTTTTGCAATAAACTAATATAGTACCAGTTCTGTTTGGTTCTTGTGTATGTAATAAAATACTAAACCGTATACGGACTGGTCAAGTCAATTTGACCCGTAACAGTTGGCGCCCAACGTTCCTCGAGTTTAGTAGACTCTAGAGCTGTACACGAACGAACTCGTCTAAGATGACCAAGACAGCAAGCAACAAGAACCAGACAGAATGGTCGCACGGCTTCTCAAAGAAATAGTGCAGTGATTTTTTTTAAGTGTTCTGTGCATTTTTTGATAAAGTGCTAGTTTTAATACCCCGGGGTGCGCATTTTTCATTTAAACCGGTTTGTGAAAACTCGCGAGAGACCCACCACGTGGTAACTTCCAACAGTATTGATACCCAAAGTCGTCGCTGGAACAACCTTGACATTGTCCGCGGAGGGATATCTGTTGTGTTTAGTGATATGTTTTATTTAATGTTTTTAATTTGGAATGCAAAGTAAGTAACTATTCATTCTGATATTCTCTTTTCACTTATTACCAAACTTTGCCATGTAATACACTTGTTGTTTTTAGTATTGTTTTCTAAGTAAGAATTTCCTTGTTTTAAGTTGGCAACACTCACTGCTAAAAATAGTGTTTTTGGCCTATTCTTAGAAATTCCCACACTATCTAGGTCAACTTCAGTTCAGCGTGTAGTAATAATGTAAACAGTGGTATTCTCTGCATTTATTACTGTTTCTTGGTTAAATCTTATTTTGCTATAATATTAGGGTAATGATGAAAACCATAATTGTAACTATATAAGGTTAATCCAGAACTCTATATGTTATTAAAAGCATTTTTTTCTGTGTCCGTGGCTACGAAACTTTATTAAGAATAGTCATAGTTAAAACCAACTCATATTATTGTAACTTTGATATTTTTGTGTAATCTTAACGGTAAAGACCCATTCATATTTTGATGGTATTGTTTTTTTTTTACTGTTTGATTTATCTTCTTTCATCAAAGCATTATTAATTATGTGTCTAAAATAGAAAAAAAGTGTCAAATATAGTACAATTTCTCACACTGAATATGAACTATCAGCTGTTGAATGTAATTTGTAGGTAGTGTGTTGTATAATCTTCATGATTAAGAGAATAGTATAATGTAGTTTTACTTAAATTAGTCTAGCTATCAGTATTAGTTACAATGTACTGTATTACTGGAAGAAGGTAGACATAATATAGTGTAGAATGTAGTGTTTGTATATTCTTATACATTTACCACCAGAAACACTCAACACACACACATTGTTTTTTTTAATTATTTTTCATTTTTTTGGGGTGAAAAAGGGTTTGAGAGTCATTGTTTTATGTTTTTTGTATAACTACATGTTGTGTAATATATATGTATATTTGTTCATTGTTTAGATATTTGCTCATTTATTTACAGGTATTTAGTTGAAGTGTTGAACAAGAGTAATCAATTTCAGGTAAATGTCTATATTTACATAAAAATTGTTTTCAGATCCAGCCTAGGTTTGGAGAAGTGCTACAGATTTTATAGTTGCATTATGTTTATTGCAGCATTGCATTGTTCATTTTTAGCTGTTTCTTGTATTATTTTGTAACTAGAAAAAAATCATGGCAACTGGTGGCATGACTATGACAGAGGATGAGATGGTTAAGGCATTAGCTTCAACAGGTAAGTATTTAGTTACACCTGTTAAGTTACCTGTCCACCATAGTACGCCCACTAACATTAGTTCCCCAACTAAGGGTCCCCTAGGTTTAGGTCGAGGTATGCCTAAAGCCCCTCCACCCACCTCTGTCCTATTCAACAAACTTGTTAAGGATGAAAATATGTCTTTATACCAAGCACAGACCACTCAGCTCCCAAAAATCCCTCCTTTTTCAGGTGGAGACTCACCACAGAAGGGTGATGTCAGTTATGATGAGTGGAGGTTTGAAGTTCAGTGTCTAGAGAATGATTATTCTCAGTGTGTTATGGTTCAGGCTATAAGGCGTTCATTGAGAGGTGAAGCAATGCAAACTCTCATGGCTTTAGGTAAGTCTGCGACAGTGAGTTCAATCCTCAGAAAGATGGATGTTAAGTATGGAGAGACTAGTACTAAAGGAAGGCTGATGCAGCAATTTTTCAATGCATATCAGACAGAGAATGAGTCTATCACAGCATTCAGCAGTCGACTGGAAACTTTGCTTCAGACAGCTATAGAAGCTGGACATATCGATGAGACGCAGAGAAATGAGCACCTTCGTGAAAAGTTCTGGACATCTTTACGAAGTGAGATACTTCAGAGTCATACCAGGCATCTGTACGACAGCATTTCAGACTTTGACAGACTCCTTCTGGAAGTGCGTCGTATAGAGAAACAGCTGGACATCCAGAGATCAGCACCGGTACAAGTCAAACCTGTTGCTCCTTCATTTAAAAAGGTGACTCATAACCCTTCACTTGTTGACTCTAGAGGTTCTGTCACTCTAGAGCAAGTAGAAAAGATCTGCGAGGCAAAGATTTCTGCACTGGAGTCTAGATTAGGAGAGCAACTGGCCACGATCGTCAGTAAGTTGGATCGTCTGGAGGTAGGAAATAGACGCCATCAACCCTACCACGGCAACAACAGCAACAATGGCAACAGCAACTTCAGACCACAGAATAAGTCATCAGGTCAAAACCTTAGAGGTCGAGGTAGAGGCAACCCTTTAAACTGACTCCCACCTCTGACATAGGTCGCCCAGAGGTGACTCCTCTCCTCAAAGACCACCCCTCTTTACCAACCAACTTGATTGGACCGTCTAATGAGACAACCATTTTTATCAATAAAACACAGGTTCCTGCTCTTATTGACAGTGGTTCAATGATTTCTACTATTTCCCACTCCTGTTATCTGTCTCTCAGATACCAGCCTTCCCTTTATTCTATTGACTCTCTTGGTTTGCAAGTGAATATTGCAAATGGGTCTATATTGAAATATAAAGGTGTAGTGGAGTGTGACATAGAGATTCCTTATCTTGGTCACTTCACATCTTGTGTACCATTGCTGGTTGTACCTGATACTGAATTTAACAAGTGTTGTCCAGTTATTATTGGCACAAATGTAATCAGGTTGTGTAGAAACCACTTAACACAATACCCAGTTAACAGTGTTCCTGAAACTTGGGAAATGGCTTTTGACAGTGTAAACGCAACTTATTTGTTGTCAAATCTACAAATAAGCATGTTGTAGAAGTAAAGCCATATGAAACAGTTATTGTCAAGGGTGTTGCTAGGAATATACCACCATCAGTTTCTAATGTTATTACTGAGAATATTAGAAAAAATGACAAGTTTATGGTTTGTCCTCAAGTTGTTAGAGTAGATCCACAGACAGCAAGTACTACCCTGCAAGTTAAACTGTGCAACATGTCAGCTAAATGCATTACCATAAAGCCTAAGTCTGACTTGTGTAGTTTAGCAGATGTGTCTGTGGTAGACAATTTGGCAGATGAAGATCTCAGTGATTCATCTGGCAACAAGGTTTTTTATAACCCAATTGAGAAACTTGGTGTAAAAGTAGATCTTGAAAATCTCAGCTCAGATCAAGTCACCAGTTTAAATGAGCTACTTCTAAAGTGGGAAGATGTTTTCTCTACAGGGCCTACAGACTTGGGTAAAACAGATCTAATTAAGCATAAGATTGTGCTTAATGAAGATAAGCCTTTTAAGCAGCCCTATAGGAAAATACCTCCTAGTCTGTATGAGGAAGTACGCCAGCATGTTAGAGAGATGCTGCAGGCTGGTGCTATTAGAGAATCAGATAGCCCCTACTCTTCAAATGTGGTTTTGGTACGCAAACGCGATGGCAGCTTACGCTTCTGCATTGACTATCGCATGCTAAATGCGAAAACGCGTAAGGATGCGTACATGCTACCAAGATTTGATGACACAGTTGAGGTGCTTAGTGGTGCTACATATTTCTCTAAGCTGGATCTAAGGTCTGGCTACTGGCAGGTAGAAATGGAGGAAGAGAGTAAACCTTTAACTGCTTTTTCAGTAGGTCCTCTTGGATTCTATGAGTGCAACAGAATGAGTTTTGGCTTGTGCAATGCAGGTGCTACTTTTCAGAGATTAATGGAAAAATGTATGGGGGAAATGCATCTCAATGAATGTTTAGTTTTTATTGATGATATCCTAATATTCAGTCACACTTTTTCTCAGCACTTGTCTAGGTTAGACTCAACATTCAAACGTCTTAAGGAACATGGTCTCAAATTAAAAGCAAGCAAGTGCGAATTTCTCCTCAAATCAGTCAGTTATTTAGGACATGTCATCTCAGAGACAGGCGTTCATACTGATCCTGAGAAAATAAGTGTGGTCAAAGAATGGAAAACCCCTGTCAACATCAATGAACTTAGAAGATTTTTAGGATTTTCTGGTTACTACAGGCGTTTCGTAAAGAACTTTTCACAGATAGCAAGTCCATTGTACTCTCTGTTACAGGGGCATGATACAAATGCTAAGACCAAGCTCAAAAACTCAAAGAAAGCCAAAACTCTAAAGAAGTCACCATGGGTGTGGGGTCCTTCTCAAGTAGAGGCTTTTAACACTCTTAAGGAAAAGCTCACTACTGCCCCAATCTTGGCATATGCTGACTATAGCAAAGGTTTTGAGTTGCACATAGATGCCAGTTGTTCAGGTCTTGGAGCTGTGCTTTATCAAGAGCAAGACAAGTTATTGAGGGTCATAGCTTATGCTAGCCGCGGATTGAGACCAGCAGAACGCCGGTATCCAGCTCATAAGCTAGAGTTTTGGGCTCTCAAGTGGGCTGTTACAGATAAATTTCATGATTATCTCCTCGGTTCTACTTTTGAAGTGGTAACCGATAACAACCCACTCACATATGTGCTCACATCAGCAAAGCTAGATGCTGCAGGACACAGATGGGTTGCTGCTTTAGCTAACTATAACTTTTCTATAAGATATAGAGCAGGCATTAAAAATGCTGATGCTGACAGCCTTTCTCGGTTAAACGAGATGCAGCCCAACTCTGTGCATGCTATATGCAGTTCAGCTATAGCTTCTGTACCTCTCATTTCTTGTATCTCAGAGGAAGTTGCACCTCAGCAGGCCACTGAGTGCAGTTCACCTCCTGAGATGTTCAACAAGATTGACTGGAGTGCAGAACAGAAAACAGACATTGCTATCTCTAGGATAGTACAACTCAAATCTAATGGGTTTAGAGTGAGAAATCATAAACTCCAGAGAGAATCAAAGCAGGTTCAGAGGTATCTCCGTGAGTGGAAACATCTTAAGGTAGAGGATGGTATTCTTTACAGATACTCTTTACTCGATGGTCAATCTGTCAAGCAGCTGGTTATCCCAGAGTCTTACAGAAATCTTGCCTTACAAGGGATCCATGATAATATGGGACACCAAGGTATAGACAAAACTCTGTGGTTAGCTAGGCAGCGGTTTTATTGGCCAGGTTTAGAGCAGGATATTAGATCCAAACTTGCTAACTGTCCTAGATGTGTCTGTAGAAAAACACCCTTAGGGACAGCAGCAAAGCTCAAACCCATTCAGACAACGCGACCAATGGAGCTTGTTTGTATAGACTTTTTGTCATTGGAACCATGCAAAGGTGGTATCGAGAACATCTTGGTGATAACTGATCATTTCACCAGATACGCCCAAGCAGTTCCGTGCAAAAATCAAACAGCTTCCACCACTGCTAAAGCACTTTATGACAACTTTTTCCGTCACTATTCATTTCCGGAAAGGTTGCATAGTGATCAAGGAAGAAATTTTGAGTCAAAAGTCATAAAGGAGCTATGCAAAATAGCAGAGATTAAGAAGTCGAGGACAACTCCTTATCACCCCCAGGGCAATGGGTCATGTGAGCGCTTTAATGGGACGCTATTAAAGATGCTCGGAACTCTAGAGGAAAACCAGAAATCAGACTGGAAGGCATATATTGCACCTCTTGTGCAGGCCTACAACTGTACCAAGTCTGAATCAACAGGTTATTCACCTCATTTCCTTATGTTTGGGTGGCATCCTCGTCTTCCTGTCGATGCATATCTTGGAACATCCCCTGACTGTGAGGCATCTGCAGAACCTCATTCTTACGTCAGTAAGCTTAAAGAAAGACTTTCCTTTGCTTATAAGCAGGCTTCTTATCAAGCTCAGAAAAGTTCTGGAAAGAGCAAATCCCTATATGACAGAAAAGTGAGAGAGGCTAAGCTTGAGGTTGGAGATAGAGTTCTTACTCTTAATGTTGGCATGAAGGGCAAGTCTAAGCTGGCAGATAGATGGAGTAGTATTCCATACTTGGTAGTTTCAGTTCACGACCAAGATATGCCAGTTTATGATGTGAAAAGAGAAGATGGCAAGCCAGGGATTCGAACCCTGCATAGAAATATGCTTTTGCCTATCTCTTTTGTTCCGCCAAAACAAACAGAGTTGAGTAAACCATCTCAACGAAAAGAAAAACCAGTCTACCAAAGACCGTCCTCTGATTCGTCAAGTTCAGAGAGCGAGCCTGAGGTTAGGCCTGTATACATCATACCGGCTAGACGAAACCAAAGGATGCAAGCAAAGTCTGTTCCTTCTCAAAGCAACAGTACTGTTTCTCAGAACAGTAGTCTCTCAACAGGCATATCCCTGCCTAGAATTTCTCAAAATGAATTTCTTTCTGTTGGCAGCTTTGTTCCATCTTCAGTCAATGACCAGAGCATTCTTGCTCAACCTGACCATTCTACTGTGTCCACTTTTACCACAAAACCGTCCCCAGGGTTACCACAAAGTCCTGTTGTTAGACAGTCTACCAGGATAAGAAAGCCACCCGATAGATATGGACAGTGGATTCACTCTCAAAGTGTTGAATACTTTGTATAAATGCATTTTTGTTTTCAGGTTATGTTAACCTTTTTCATTATTTTGCAGATTATGTTAACATATCCACAGTTAACAGATCTACAGTTATTTAAGTCATAATGAATTATATTATTGTTTTATGAGAAGTATATTTCAGAATTTGTTTTAACAAGTTTTTAATTTTCAGCTGGAGTGGGAATTGTTGTGTGAATTCCAGCAAATTATACATTCCATATTGATCCTTTAGTCTATTGGAGTAGAACCAGTGTTGTTATGTCTACAACATGTGGCTCTGTGGGCTAAAAAGCACATATAAGATGTAATATAAGATATTAGTTATTTCTAATGTATAATGATACGTTTCATTTTTCCTGTCTTAGACTGGAATGTATTTTATTAAATGTCAGGAGACATTTCCTCTAAGTAGGGGAATGTGTCACCGGTGCTTCATGTCTTGTTTACATGTATATTGTACTATAGTCCGTTTTGTTAATTGTCCGTCTCGTTATTGTTGGGTAGTTTGAGACCTATAGTCTGTATGTCCTCCGTAAGGTCCGTGCATCTGTCTGGGTCTGTTCTGCGTGATGCACGATGTGGCGAAACTTGTAAAACCTGTTCTTGTCCTTCTGTATGTCTTCATATATGTTAATCGTGAGAGTGAGATTTTGTACGAGAGTTGAGAGTTTTCTTTTCAAATCTTTAAACCACATTCATTCATTCCACCCGCCTCTCACCATACGACAACATATACTTAGTTGGTTTATACCATTAGTTTTGCAATAAACTAATATAGTACCAGTTCTGTTTGGTAAGTTTAGTAGACCCATTATTTCAATTAGTGAAATGATGTATTATGTATTTAACTTGTATTGTTTGAATTGGTCTATTTCTACTTTGCAATGTGTGAATATTTGCATTGTTAAATAATGAATTGGTATATTTTAGCCAACTATGGCAGTGTTTGATAATTGTCTGTATTGTGGTTATTTTAAATTACAGGTTCTTGTGTATGTAATAAAATACTAAACCGTATACGGACTGGTCAAGTCAATTTGCCCACCACGACCCGTAACATAAGTCTACAAGTCACTTATCAGATTATATGACATAAAAGGTTTTATCCACATACTAAATGGTTTGACTAGTAGAATAACTTAAAACTTAAAAATGTTAGGTCTTAAAACAAAATTGTAATATAATATTTCTTCTAATATTATTTCTCATCTTTATTGTAAATTCTGAATGTCCACCACAAATAAAATATAACAGTTTGGTACAATATCAAAGAAAACAAGAAAGTTTAATAACAATATGAAGTGTCAACACAGTCAGCTAGTAAGTAGTTAGTGCATTATGTGAGAGAAATAATGGCGGCAAGTTGTTACTAGGTCTCCGTATTGGTCAGAATCATCGATATGATATGTGTATCTATACAAAAATTATCGATATTCGATATATCATATGATATATTAGAACATACATGCAAGTGCTTATTATTGTTTTTCTTGTGTTTACAAGTTAATAAACTATTGCAAGTAGTATAATATGTAAAGTCCTTCTACTATAACATGTTTATTATGGTATTGGTCAAGTTTAAACAAAAGAGGGTGTTTCCTTTAACATTAAATAAAATCATGGTACCTATAGTATATATACATATGCATTGATTACAACATATATGGACAAGTAAATATTCGAGTGACGGAGTAGTTTCGATAACGTCTCAAACATTATCATCATTTTCACAATTTCCTAAGTCTTAACATCACATTTTGTCAATAATACTTTATAAGATCAGCGTAATTGTGTTGGAATAACAGAACGTTGCATCAGAAAGTTAAGTGTTATTGTGACGATTAATGATATTTTAATTGTATTTATGCAGAAAAAACAAGAAACGATTAACCTACCATGACCATGTTATATTCCAAATCTCAATATACCAGTCTAACAGTTATCTAGATGTGGCCTGCTAAGGCTTGACACACTATAATTTCAGTCAAAACCTGATGATATCCAATATCCTGTTCCCGGTGTTGAATTAAAAGAAGTGCAGGCTTCTGTAAACACAATTACAACATGAGAACATTTTTGTTTAAGTTATAGCATCTGTATTGAAATATTTTCGCCGAAAGAATAGATTTTTTTTTACCTTTTATGTTAAATTCAGTTTTAAATTTCCAGTTCCCTGGTATCAAAATATATTCATGTGCTACTGATGTGGCCAGAGCATCCAGATATTATTCTTCTTTCCAAAAATGGCGATCTGTATTGATGCCACGTGATCGTGATTTCACATTTCTCATGCTTTTATTTTCATCACCACTTAGGAAATTTTTCAGAAGGTCTTGGTTTTGTTATTTTATATCATAAGATTATCAAATAAGGATAATGCATCATAGATGTCATTTCTTTTCAAAATGTATAATGTCACAACACGTGTACCCTCTCCAAAATGACACTTTCTTCACTTACCTAAAATAAGACCAGCAAGGCTTTAAAACAGTTTCAAACTACAGTCAAACTTGTATAAAGCAGCCAACCAAATGACAGCCTAAACTTTGCTGCTTAAAACTGGTTGGCTGCTTAAGATAAAATATTACATTCTTGATTGTTTGCCTATTACTGTGACCCTGTATCTTTAAAATAAATATTACATGTACTAAAATAGTATATCTACTGCAAAGTACTGTTTAAATAAATATTTACAATAACATAACAGCTTCTGGAATGTCAAAGTATGATTCAGAATATAAAAAGTGGCCCTCTAAATGAAAGAAATTTTCCTCCATTATAAGTAGTTTTTTTATGTAGGTACAAAGCATACCGTTTTAAATTAGTCAGATCAAGTTTATACTGAGTGTACCAATATTTTCGTCAAACTGTAGTTCGACAAATTACCAAAAAGTGTGCATATATTCGGACGGCCATGTTCCGGAGAGTACATGTGTTTAATTATTCTTTAACAAAACAGCAAACAGTGTGTTATTAGACGAAGTAGTTAATTTTAAACATCAAAACCAAATTACCAAAAAGTGTGCATATATTCGGACGGCCATGTTCCGGAGAGTACATGTGTTTAATTATTCTTTAACAAAACAGCAAACAGTGTGTTATTAGACGAAGTAGTTAATTTTAAACATCAATTAAACAAGGTTTGTATCAACAAAAACCGAAAGTGCAACAATTTTATGTACAAGTAGTCAAATAAATTTGGTGGTGTTTTACTCTATGGATAAATTAACTCGTTCATAAAATAACGCTTCTGCACCAAATGTCACCAAATGAATCACAACTTTCGGCTATCGGAAAATCTAAGTAGAATTAATTGGTCTATCTCTACCTGTATATTTCGAGCTGTCTTTCGAGTATTCTCGAAACATTTTGAGAAAAAGCTAGTCAGGGTCTTTCTTTATATACTTTGTTCATGGTCGATATGTTTGTCCCATACATAAACATTCGATCCGATATATCTATCAAACCTAAAATACCGGTATTCGATATATATCGCATATCGGTGATCTTAATTTGAGATTAGATACCATATCATGTGCTGCCAATAGTAAATTGTGAGCAAACGTCGCAAACATTGTCACAAAAGTGCTAAATGTTGATCCACTTAGTCGTTTTCCCTGTAAGAAACTAACTATAAACGGGGACGCGTGTGTATGAGAAATATGTCCAAATCGGGTGTGTATATTAGTGCCCGTACCAATGTGGTTAAATCGGGACATTCAGCGATTTCAGCGAATTTCACATATGATATGCTTCAATGCTTTGTTGACACGGATTTCAGCAGTAGTACAACCGGGGACGTCCCCGGATTTGTTGGTGCCCCCAGTTAGAACGTCTGCATTCATACAACTGTCCCCGTTTGTCACCAAATACATATGCGCGCACACACACGCACGCACACACACACGCACGCACGCACGCACGCACACACACACACACAATCTCCTTATTATAGAACAACAGAATTCTTGTACACAATAAATATACTGTGTATCTTGATGGGATGCAAGGTGACAAACAATCGGAACACCTCGGCTAATAACGTCTGCATCGTTAGTCGGGCAGTGGACAACGAGTGCATACAGCGGATGTTGTACACGTGCCAGATGGCCACAGGGGTCTGGCTAACAGCCGGAAGAAGGGGGGGGGGGTGCTTTCCAGTGGCTTTAATTACTGATAAGCATATGACCGTCTGAGAGCATGAGATACCCATGATTATCTCTACACGGTCTGCAAACTTTGTGTGATCAGGCCATTGCTCAATGGATATGATCGAGAAAAAATGTATGGCCTGGCCGGCAGGGGGAGGGGGGGATTGGGCGTGGCATGATCCGGTAAATCCGGGCCTGGCTTTAGCGTAGCTGCCTGTACGCAGAATACGCACTTGCGCATACTTTATGCCCAAAGTTTACAAGACACTAAATATGCAATAAAAAAAACAGAACCTATTAGGGGCAAGGTGTATATCTAATGCAATCAATTACTATTCCAATTTACTCCACGAGAAGTGTATCATACTTTTATTTTTCAGATCAAAACTTCTCAGAAAATTCTGTCTTTGGGATACGTGCTTTTAGACACTGCTCTTTAAAAGTAATGTAACATAATTATATTGTATTTGTTTTTATCTATGTTTCCTTTTTAAGCTTTTCTACTTCCTCATCATTGACAATACAATGTATTATACTTTGTGCAATAACACTTTTCCTTATTTAGGTACATTTATTTCGCATTTTGTCCAAATCATGTGATATTAAAGTTGAATGAGATTATTTTTTCTACTTCACAAAATAACCTCCATTTTCTTGCGACTTTTACTTTTATTTTAGCTATTTTCATGTGTTTTAGAAGCTAAAGGACCATAACAATTCTTACAGCAACAAGGTATAAGGACCCTTCAAGCCCATAAGAAGCTTTTGAATATAGGGACCATATTTCATATGACAGATAGATATAGGATATGAGGATTGCTCTGGGTGGTAGGCCGATAGACAATATATTGTTTTATTTTCCTTCATATACAAACAAGGTTAATACCAAAAACAAAACACAAACATTAAAATACACGAAAAAAGTACTTGATGCATATTTCGCAGGTAGTTAAAACTTTTCTTAATTGGTATATTTGATCTACATGCACCTTTGAACAACAAAGAGGTCATATCAATAGCTAGTTTTCCTGCTAATTAGCAACATTTTATCTGACCATTGTATGATAAAAACATTTTTGTGTCTTTTTTATCAACCTTTTTTTTTAAAAAAGATTGTGATCTCGATCTCTACAGCCTATGCTCCTTACTCTATATTCTAAGACATTTGTTTAAATAAACAAAGTAATAAACACAAATGTAAGTCATCATTTTTCTCTGCAAATTAATTAATACATATAACATAATTGTGTTTAAACAACATATATGTTATGTACAACCCCAACTGGAACCATGCAATATCTAGGGGCATTCAGCATGTGCACAGATAGTTCTTATATTATGTAAACAATTTATTGCTTGTTATTTATTATTTGTTTTTTAAAAGGCGTCTATGTAGTAATCGCCCTAAAGCCAGACTTATGTCTTTTTAAGGGGTTGATTTGATAACTGCATGAACAACAGTTATTTGTTTAAAATCAGGTGTCTTCTCGAATGTTTGACATATCAAAACACTTTCCTGTTAAGACCAACAAATCTTTTTCATTGTAAAAATATTTTTTGGGCAAAACAAAAACAAACTCACACGTTTGACTTTTTATTTTATTTGATTATTAGGTGTTACAATTTTAATTATTGTTTAAAATCAGCAACAAGAATAGGACTGTACAATAAAATAACATGTAAACTATCTAAAATGCATTTTATATAAAATTCAGATTGATATAAAGCTAACATGACTTATTCAAGCGTTATTTGTTCATATAATGTATGAGTATCAATAACTGCACAAAGAAGATAAAAAATATGAGTATAAGGAGAAATTGTTCATAAAAATAAGAAGTAAATTTTACAAACAATAATGTATATATTTTTGTATGTACCTTTCATAACATTATTCACACCTGCATATATTTTAGAACAATACCATTTCTCTGAAATATGTTTAAGAAAATATGATATCACCGAGATCGTTTGTAAAAGCCTATAATGGGTCATAAGTGTGGCCTATGTCATATCCACAAGGGTGTCTAAGATCAGACCTAGTGACCTATCTTTTGGCCCAACGTTATCCAGTGACAAACTCATCTAAAATACAGCAAACACTAGGTATTAAAGATTGGTGAATAAGAGGCCATAAATGTGGTCCTAGCGGTTTCACAAGGCTTTTCTTAAATTTGACCTAGCGACTTTGTATTTCACTCCATGACACCCGGGAACAAAGCAATTCAAGATTCCATACAGGCAAACATTCTCGCTAGGTTAGGTGAAGATCTGGCCACACATGTGGCTTTAAGCGTGCTCACAAGATTTTTCTAAAATTTGTTCTAGTAACCCAGTTTCTGCTCACATGCCCAAAGAAAAAAACATGTACATTACTTTTACTGATTTATTAGCAATTAAACAGTCAAACGAAAATTGACGAGGGATGACATTTTGTGCAATAAAAATTACAGAAGTTGTCCTTAACTGAAGTCAGGGTCAACAAATTCTACTTAGTCGTGTTAAGCACCATACTTTCCAGGTATTGTATGTAGTTATAACTGTAGTTTAACATTAATAGAAAGGTAAGAACCAAGATAATGGGTTGTGTTGACCATGTTATAGACTTGTACAATACCACACACGTTACAAAACTTAGTATCATTTTCCTGAAATGATACTACACAAGTTACACAACTAAGTATCATTTTCCTGAAAAAGTAGTTGTTTAAATTTTACATTTCAAAACGTGTCTTTATTAATACTAATAGATACTCCTGGCTACTTGTCAACTGGCATTTTCCCAAGCATTTCTAGGTTGTAATGGTAGTCATAGGTAGAAGTAAGCTAAATGAGTTGTTTTCCTAAACACCGAGAAAATTACCATATCAAGAAGTTATAGCACATTTAGGGATGGCAACGATTCACAAGTTAATTTTCCCCATAAACCTTAACCAGTTCTGTAACTAGTTAATAGGTCTTACGTAAAATATACAGAATATTTTGGGTAAGGTTTACATAGATTTATGTTATGAATACCTACTTCTATGTCAGGATTGCTAGATAAAGACCAAGACATCTTACCCATTCTGGTTAACCGGTCAAACATCTGAAAAGGTTAATTGGTTATTGATTTTCTAACTGTTGCCATTCCTAATTTAAATATATAACATGGTTACCTCAGTAATTAGGTTTTCATTCCGTTCTTAACAGTTGTCAAATCAATCAGAATACACCATAACAAACAGTAACAAAACAACAAGAAAACTGAAATACAGTATTTGACACAAACATTAGGTTTTGATGTTTGCAATATGGTAACTGTGTGCTATGGAAACATACTGCAATGAATAGTTCAACAACAAAAAATAATTAAAAAAAATAAATATATATATAAACCTCCAAATCTAGAGTATGGTACTTACAAATATTGCTTTTTGTGTTATTTATTGCATGTAATTGAATTGCTATGAACATCCTTCAAACTACCAGTGTCTGTTGTATTATTAAGTAAAATAACTATTACCATGAGCATCACTTAATCTTACTTACTTCAGTGCTGTATGATCATCTTGGCAATCAGTAGATTATACTTTATAATGTTTATTTGGACATAACTGTCGGACCGAACCACAACACAAGAATGTGTGATTTGAAATATGTTGCCAGGACTACCATCAAAAGTTGAACATAAAGGTATTTTAGAACATAATAATCAGATGGAAAGAACTGATAAGCAAATGTAAATGTTAGAACACAAAATCACAATCTTAACTAGATTGTGCGGATCAGCTACCAAAAATGTTGCAACGACAGCAAGAAATGGCTAGCACATTTTCAGTAACAGTAACATTTAGCATTTCTTGATTACTTGCTGTCCTGTGTTAGCACATTGCTGCCACAAAAAGCAACACTCACAAGCCTATATATTTAAAAATTGAGTAGCTTCATACATCTTAAAAGCAATAACAAGACACATTATGATATTTTCACAGAATTTTTAACACATGCCTTCCAGCAGTACAAACAAACTAATGCAAAAAGAAAACAAATTATGGGGAAAAGCAGTGAAGGAAATTTCTCATTCTCAGGTTTCTCATTCTAAAACACAACACTCCCACTTTATAGTTATATATATATATAGTTATAATAGTTATGCTTTTTCTTTTATTTGTGCAATTTAATCACCTATTCAACAAGAACACCATTGTGCCTAACTAAATGACCCCTTAACAAATAAAGAAAAATGTTTAATAACACAAAGAGTGTTAAAATAGCTTAAAAATATATTATATCTTGGTCCAAGTATTTCTAGCAGTAATTTGCAGCATACATTTTTATAATGTCTAAAGTGTCAAACCTACTCTGTTTTTAAAATAGACATAATTACTAACCTGAGATCAATCATGATTTAATCAGCCCTGCTGATTGACAATAATTAAAACAAATAAAGACAACAAGAAATTCCAAAATATGTTTACACTGTAATAAAAGAAATGTAGGCAGGTTAATACAATAAACTACATTTACAAGCATTTACAAGCATTTATATTTTTCATTTAAGCCAAAAAAATATCATAAGAATATATGACAAAGTCCTATGAGTATTGCAACATATACCAAACTCCGAAAAGGCACAGAACAAAGGTATTTCACATGCAAGCCAAGCGAAAAGTAAGAACAAATCTGTGATGAGTCATTTAAGGAAAAGAGCAAATCCGACAGTTACCGCCTTGGAACGGTCAGTCGGCAATATGGACCGACTGGGGTGCTTAAACCGGTTTTACAGAGCTCTAACCTCGCACTTCCTGACGAGTTTCTCAAATGCAAGCAACGAAAAGAAAACGATCTATTTGAAAACAAAATGTCCATGCGCTGATATTTTCTATACGTTATGACGAAAGTAGTGACGTCATCGAAAAATAATGTCCACATAGTGTTCAGAAAAGGAATATGGTATTATTTCGATTTGAAAAACAACATTTATTTTCATCTCCTATTTCCAGACTAAAACTTTAGAATACTATACATTTGCATTGTATTCATTTTCTATAAAAGAAGAGTGTGCCACAAATACTTTCCTTTTCATCAAAGGAACTGTGATATTAATGTTCTGTCTAAACAAATAATTGGCACTTTTTGACACCAGGAAAGATTTTGTAACAACCTGGAATTTTGGGTAAAATTTTTAAATTTTGGGTAAAATTTCTAAATGTTTTAGAAATTTATAGAAAAACTTTATGTCACAGCTCGGGATTAAAGTACCAGGTGGTGATGCTGTACTGTTTGGCTTACTACCTGCACAAGTACTGCTCAAAGATGTTTGTTAGTTTTTTCACTTCCTTTTGGACCTGATCTGAGGGCATCCTTTGCTTCGTGTCAAAATGCCAGCATCTTTGCAGGAGACGAAGGACATCTCCACTGACGCCAATGGCTTTGGGTATCTCTGGAGCCAGACCTTTCTCCCCTACCTGCTTGCAGAGCTGCTGATATGACATGTTATAAAATGGCTCCTGCATGTAGACAATCTCATAGAAGACCAGACCAAGGGAGTATATGTCTGCAACCTGTATCTGCTTATCAGACAGAAGTTCCCCTCGTAAAACTTCAGGGGCCGAGTACCTTGGCGTGCAAATTTGTAACTGCTTGAGGCTAGACTGGGAAGTTTCAATACTTGACTTCATGATGCTGAGCCCGAAATCTGTGATTTTTACTTCGCACATGGATCCATCTTCATCTGAGAAGTAGTTCAGTAGGACATTGGTTGTCTTTAAGTCGCAGTGGGCAATCTTCTTGTTATGCAGATAACACAGACCTGCGGCTGTCTGTAGCATGATAGACAGCAGGTCCTTTACTGTGAAGTCTATTTCATCTTGCTCATGGAGTGCTTCAAACAGGCTCATCTCCATTAATTCCATCACTATGCAAATATCTGGAGTGGTCAAGCATGCGCCAAAGAAGGTGACAATATTCTCATGCTGTAGAGTACAGAAGAGTGTCACCTCGTCCTTGAAATCTTTAAGGCAGTTTTTGGACACTCGCTGAACCCGTAGCTTCTTCACAGCAACTTTCTTGTTTTTCCATTCAGCTTTCCAGACCTCTCCAAACCCTCCTTTACCAATTTTCTGCAACAACATGACATCTTTTATGTTGACTTCTTCAAAGTCATCAAAACAAGGGCTTGATTTTCTTTCAATTCTTCGTTGTGTTTGTTCATACAGAGGCTGCAAAAGAAGATTTAAAAATATCTTTAAGTTGGGAAATACGTATTTTAATTTAGAATTAACAGTTTATGTCTAGCATGTTAAATGTATAAAAAAGGATCAATCTGTAAATGTGTATACATAAAATAGTTTTACTATTTTAGCATATTAAAAGGGTAATTTGCACAATTATTTTTCAAACATGCATTTTAATGCTTCATTTTTCTTATTATATACATGTATGTGTGTATGTGTTTTTTCTAATTATATATTAATTAAGGTAATTTGGGTGTTATTTATATTTATATAGATCTATGAACACAACAACACACACTTGGCCTTTGGTTTCTTGTTGTTATGGCCAAAGAAGACACGGATTATCTGATAAGCTTAGAGAGGTGTTCCTACACTTACAATCCCATAACTACCAGAACCTGAGCAATGAGTGGAATTTACATTCTGTGAATAAACAACATTTATGTAAGTAATAACACTAATAATTTAGTTGTATGTTTATGCTACCTCACAATTCTGTAGCATAAGAAAAAAACATTTATTCTTAATGGTTGATTAAATGCTGTAACTGATACGTAATAACATCTTAACACCAAAAATTGTGTAAAGATATTCTACAGGTTTTATATGTGCACAGTAGGGCTATTATACAAGTCTAATATAAAGAACTAAGGTGTATTTTAAGAACAACTGATATACCCATTACTAAAGTGTTTTTTAAACATTAATATATATTTTTAATTATACAAAGCAGTATCTGTTAATACAAATAAACAATTTTACAGTTTTATCCTTGAAATAAAAATTGAATAAAAATCTTAAATACATCTTTAAATATACACATTTAACAAAACAATACACATAAATGTATGGTAAAATTACTTGCCATGACTGGTTCCAGGTCCTCAAAGTAGGATCCAGAATCAAATGTAGGCAACTCTATGTTTTTCCAAGTATTGTCCACATAAAAGTCATCTGTTTCAGGTAAAACAAAATAATTAAATTCAAGTACACTGAAGAAAAAAAGACATGTATTTAATTTCAAAAGAAAATGTAAAACTGAATTAGCCAAAGTCGAATGCTAACATTTCTTCTTAGAAATACACATATATCCCTCATTATATAGACCGCACTGTCAATCAGACCATGTTATTTTACATTTGATCAGGTTACCCTGCCCAGTCCAATACCATGTTAGTTTAATTACTCATTCACTGACATTTTGATTGGCTCATATTTGGCCAATGAACCTATAAATGGCTTAACGACCCCAAAGGGGTTTATGTAATTGAAATTGGATTTAACGTGATAGTAAGTAACTTATTGCACCTTTTTTGACTGATAAATTTTAAAGTCTCTTTCCATGCAATTCACTCTCATTGCCTCAATACTTTAGTAAGATATCAATGCCAAGTAAAGAAAATTTTAAAATATTTACACATTGTGTTTATGTGCATACAATTATGAATACATGGCACAATGCTGCTTATTAAGAAAGCTTGGGTTTCACCACCTTGTCCTTATAGTTCTAATTGTCCTTATATATTTGATTAGTTCTTGGTAGTCCATTTTGACCGGCATTTTCTAGGTCTGTATTCCTGATCAGCTAATATTCAAACATGACCTTTTCCTGTATATGCATGCGCATTATTGTTTACGCTGCTTTAGCATTCAACTTGGACGAAGCACTAAAGTCCTTGATCATGACTGAGTACTCAAGTTTTCGATCATAAGTGGACTGAGTTTCAAGTTCTCAATCATAAGTGGACTGAGTACTCAGGTTTTCGATCATAAGTGGACTGAGTTTCAAGTTCTCAATCATAAGTGGACTGAGTACTCATGTTCTCGATCATAAGTTGACTGAGTTTCAAGTTCTCAATCATAAGTGGACTGAGTACTCAGGTTTTCGATCATAAGTGGACTGAGTTTCAAGTTCTCAATCATAAGTGGACTGAGTACTCATGTTCTCGATCATAAGTGGACTGAGTTTCAAGTTCTCAATCATAAGTGGACTGAGTACTCAGTCCACTTATGATCGAAAACCTGAGTACTCAGTCCACTTATGATTGAGAACTTGTGGACTGAGTTTCAAGTTGAAACTCAGGTTTTCGATCATAAGTGGACTGAGTACTGAAGATTTCGATCATAAGTGGACTGTGTACTCAAGTTTTTTATCATAAGTGGACTGAGTTTCAAGTTCTCAATCATAAGTGGACTGAGTACTCTTGTTTTCGATCATAAGTGGACTGTGTACTCAAGTTGGCGATCATAAGTGGACTGTGTACTCAAGTTTCGATCATAAGTGAACTGTGTACTCAAGTTTTTAATCATAAGTGAACTGAGTACTCATGTTCTCGATCATAAGTGGACTGGGTACTCATGTTCTCGATCATATGTGGACTGTGTACTCAAGTTTTCGATCATATGTGGACTGTGTACTCAATTTTTAGATCATAAGTGGACTGAGTATTCATTGTACTCATGTTTTCGGTCATAAGGGGATTGTGTGCTCAAGTTCTCGATCATAAGTGGACTGAGTACTCAAGTTCTCACTCATAAGTGGACTGAGTACTCAAGTTCTCGATCATAAGCACAGTACTCAAGAACAATCCATGCAACCTTATTTAATAAAACTACAAGATAAATGAAATGCCAGTTCATATTAAACTGGTTGTAACAATAAATGAAAACCAATCATTGTTCATGTTTAAAGTAATAGAAATCTTACCATCTAAACTATGTGGCTTTGTTCCAGCATGAATATCAGGCTGAAAAACATAACCAAGTTAAGTAAGTACAAAAAATCATTTATAAGGCCAGTTTGCAATTATCGCATAAAATCAGAGCCAAAAATATAAGTAGAACACTGTGGTATTCAATGCTTCAGAAAAGTAGTCATATTTTAAAACAATAAAAAAAATACCCAACGTAGATATGATGCCCAAAACTCCGCTTTCAATTAAGTGAAAATATGCAGCAAGTTATGGATCGTCAACCAAAATTTATCCACTTTACTGAGTAAGAGAGCTGGTGTAGGTCCCTATTCTGGTACATCACACAAGACTTGGAATACTGTACATGTATTCTTCCATGCTCAGGAAGGGAAAATTTTATAAAGTCATACATAATTTAGTACAGCATTCTATAACCACCATTTCATCTTATTTTATTGTTAATATTTCAAGATTGTTTTAGGAATTTAACAGTATGACTCCGTCTTGGCTTTCCCATGAAAATATGTAGAATTCATTTTTGTTGCGCTGGAGAAAGAATGATCTAAAATTGTTTGGCCGCCAGTTTCCTTTGTGCAGATGTAATTCTACTCAGGCAATGAAAACAACCAGTTGCCTCTTCCAAAGAGACATGTGCATTCAGTATGTTTATTTTTTTTGCCTTGTAAGTACATTTCGCATATGTTATGGTCATGTTTTCTTTTAGTGATCAATCTTCTTTGAACCATGCTAATAAAGGCCAACCAAGGACCATGTACACCAAATTCAAAGGCCCTAGGTCTTGTAGCTTCTTGCAAGAATATTATGGTTTTACAATTTAGCCCTTCAATGTCATTTATAGTGCCCCTGGCAGCTATATTTTTCTATGCATAAAATTATTTTTTTTTAACTTTTCATTTCTCCTGCCCTTTGAAGATTAATTTTGGCGTGCTTTTTAAGAGAAGATGCTGTTTAAAGAATGTTGACGGAGAAGTGACGGGAAGGTATGAAGCAAGACATGTAATGCCAGATACTGCATGTTGACCCAGGTGTGCTAATAACAATATATATCATGTCTTTTAATAAAAAGGATCAAATCAACAAAAATATTAAGACTACAACATTATTTTAAAGTGCTGTTTCCTTTAAGAGACGAAAATTGATAGTCATATACAATGCATATGATGATGTTCTCAACTCAACATCACTTCTTTCAGTGTCATTATCACATTCTATGACTGACATGTGACCAGACATTGACAAATCAGAAAGCTTAAAAATTAAAGGTTGTGTAATATTTTACTATTTATTAATGTGCAAAAATTATAACTTTTGTTACCAAAAAGATGATCAATGAATCACTCCTGAGATAAAACATACTAATTTCTTTGCTAATAATTGACTATAAACTTGTGTTTCTTAGTTATAAAATTGAGGTGGCAGAGATGCAACTTAAGTCATTGTGTCAACTTCCAACATATTGGTATAGTAAGACACATAACGGGATGGTTGAAAGACCTTCTGAAGAATGTTTTCATCCTGACTGGGACCCAAGCTCAAATGTGATAGGCTCATGATATGGGTTATCATATGAAGAATGACATAATGAATAAATGGTAAAATCTAAGAAAACTGTTGTGATTACTTACTGCTTTCTCTGCCTCATTATTTTTGATAAGCGATTCTGGCGCTGACCCTCTTGGCAATCCAACCCTTCCCAGTGAACGATTTTTAGAATTGTCAACATATTCTTTGGCTTCTATTGTTCCAGTCTTCCTTAAATGTACTGCAGTGCCAACCGGACGCCCAACTCGTCCAAGCTTACGATTTTTCGCATTATCTACGTAAGTTTTAGGACAGACTTCAAGTGCAGCTGTAGATGTTTTCCCTGCGGTCTGTGGGGTTGCACCAAATTCAGATTCATGCAAATGATTTGAAGACCTTTTTATTGGAGAGCTGTTGTTATTCTTTGAATGGACTGCAGTGCCATGTTCAAGACCAACTCGTCCAAGCTTACGATTCTTTGCATTATCTACATAAGTTTTAGAAGAGAATGCGAGTTCAGCTGTAGATAGTTTCTGTGCGGTCTGTGGGGTTGCACCAAATCCAGATTCATTCAAATCATTTGAAGAACTTTTTCTTGGAGAGCTGTTATTGTTCTTTGAATGGACTGCAGTGCCATGTTCAAGACCAACTCGTCCAAGCTTACGATTCTTTGCATTATCTACATAAATTTTAGAAGAGAATGCGAGTTCAGCTGTAGATAGTTTCTGTGCGGTCTGTGGGGTTGCACCAAATCCAGATTCATTCAAATCATTTGAAGAACTTTTTCTTGGAGAGCTGTTATTGTTCTTTGAATGGACTGCAGTGCCATGTTCAAGACCAACTCGTCCAAGCTTACGATTCTTTGCATTATCTACATAAATTTTAGAAGAGAATGCGAGTTCAGCTGTAGATAGTTTCTGTGCGGTCTGTGGGGTTGCACCAAATCCAGATTCATTCAAATCATTTGAAGAACTTTTTCTTGGAGAGCTGTTATTGTTCTTTGAATTGACTGCAGTGCCATGTTCAAGCCCAACTCGTTCCAGCTTACGATTCTTTGCATTATCTACGTAAGTTTTAGGATTGACTGTAAGTTCAGCTGAAGATGTTTTCTGTGCGGTCTGTGGGGTCTGTGAAGTTCTCTGAGGCGTCTGCGGACTTGGGCTGTAGGTGCTGTGGGAAGTATTTCCTACAGGATTGGTATTGTAAGATAAAGCACTAGAATGTCCAGATTCTGTTCTGTATGAACTGTAACTTGAGGAGCTTCCTTGTGCTGTCGTGGCTCCTGAATATGAACTGCTACTTGAGCCTGAACTTCCTCTAGGTATGACATGACTTCCCATTGGAGCTCCTGCCCGGCCCACACTCCTATTGTAGGCATTGTCTGCATAAGTAGCTCCCCGTGGCATGGTTCTAATGATGCTGTTTAGACCTGAAATATTTATTTCTAAAATTATAATCTTAAATGAAAGCAAAGAGTGTGATTCTTTACATATTTTATAATTTGCAAACCAAAAGCTTTAACGCAAAAAAATAAAATCAAAATGAGTGCAACTGACTGACAATGGTTCCAAATTTAAAGTTACTTTGTCACACAGTTGATCAAAGTTTCATTTAATAAAGTTAAAAAAAGGGTTAACTTCGCTCAATCACAATGAATAATGGAATATACTATCATCTCTGATCACTGGACTATATGTGAATATATTGTGTTATTACATTGGAGAATCAAAAGCATTGCAAAGCTTTTCAACGACTTCTTGCCATTCTGGTTCAACAGCCTAGTATACCTCTTCCTGAACTGTTTATGAGGTAATATAATTTATGAGTGTGTCAATACTTTATATCTACAATATATGGTACCAGGTTAACATAACTGATTTATTACTTAGGAAGTGCAAATTGTAAGTTTTATATTTATATACCGAACTGGATAACATAAGTGATGAGTCTCTTAAAAAGTGCAAATTCAAAGTCCTATATCAATATACAGTACCGAGTTAACATAAGTGATTAGTCACTTAAAAAGTGCAAATCATCAGTTCGATATTTATATACTATAAGGGTAAACATGATAAATAACTTAAATCAATAGTCATACAAATCAATATCTGTTACCGGCAGTGACATTACTGCTTTAGGATCAGGGTCAGGTTTACATTGGTACATAAAAGTTAGGCCTTATCTGAGTTTGTATCCATTTAACCTAGAGGTTAAAGATTATGTCCGATAGTTTGGACAATTGTTTTTTGCTCTGGGAACCAAATTTATTATTGTTAATTGAAAAAAATCCCACAAAGTATATTGGTTACCGACATCTATTTGCACAATACGTCACCTGTCATTATAATAATGTATTTCCTATCCGAGCCACGCTGCACGGTTAGCTATTTGAAGCTAATAGAATTAGATAACAACTTAATTTTCTAATCACATTAAATGATCAGCGTGAAATTTGGTCCAAGTATAAAAACTTAACGGTAGACAACCCCTGCATCTTGGAATGAACCAGAGGGGTTATCTCTTGCTGAAAGGCAATAAGTGGTGACATTTGACACAAGTAGTCACATATGAAGTGTTCTGGCAACTTAAATAATAAAAAGTATGATAATCTTGTAGGAGAAGATATGGTATTCAATTTTACATGTACATTTACTTGTACAAATAATGTTTTGCCATTACAAAATCAAATATGTACAGAACAAGAGCAAGACCCAAGTTTATGTCTACATTCAGAACCTATCCAAACTGAAACTCCTGCAACTCCTGAGCCTAATCAATTCCAGAAATTTGAAAGGAAAGGCCTGCATGTTATTCAAGTGAATGAAATATAACTATTACCTTAGTTACCTGAACTCAAGATTATTGCTTAAAATACAAAAGCAACAGTGATATCGGTGACTGAAACGTGGCTTGATAAGTCTGTATCCGATGAGCTCAACATAAATGGCTATTCACTGGCAAGAACAGACAATACTAGGAATGGAGTGGCGATAGGGTCCACTTTTATTAGGAATAATCTAGCCTTTTAATTTGTCAAAAGGATCAGTCAAGCAGTGATGAAGTTTTATTTATTGAAATAATGTTACCAAGGACAAAGCTTATTTATGTTGGTACTATTTACAGACCACTAAAACAGAGTGATTTTCTTGACTGTCCAGAACATAATCTATTACATCTTAGATCTTACTGTGAAACTATTACACTTGGTGATTTCAAAGTATGCCACTTACAAGATAACAATACTTATTTAAAAGGATATAAACATATTTTGAAATCTGGTGCAGATAATTACTGAATAACTCGGATGATGTTGAACTCACATCCTTTATTAGATAAATAATTTACTAATTTGGTGTTATACCCATTGCTTAAAGTGAACATTCTTATCAAGGAAAATAATGGAAAGTTTGATTAATATACACTGTCAAAATTAGATCTATAAATCACTATAATCAATCACACTTTGCAAGTAAGTTGTTAAATGCAAATTGGGACTGTGTGTTTACTCTTTTAGATGTGAATATTGCCTGGAAGTCTTTCTGTGATATATTTATAGACATTTATTTTAAAGTGTACCTCAGGTGAAAACCTGTCTTAGCTTATATGTCGGTGTCCCTTATCACCATGCCCGTGTCCTGTATTCCCATGTCCATGTCCTGTATTATTATGTCCATGTCCTGTATCACCATGTCCATGTCCTGTATCACCATGTCCCTGTCCTGTATCACCATGTCCATGTCCTGCATCACAATGTCCATATTTGTATCCCCATGTTTATGTCACATATCCCCATGCCCTTCATTTCTATGTCCACCATCCCCATATCCACATATCCTGTATCCCCATGTCTATATCCAGTATCCACATGTCTAAATCCTGTATCTCCATTAAATAGCCCATAGCCCCGTGCCTGTATCAAATACCTCCTCGGTCACATTTCATGTATCCATATCAATCCTCCATCTCCATGTATAAAATATTTCTTTTTTTTTCATCCGGTACTAGTATTTCATTGCATATAAAAAACAATGTTTCAAGAAAAGTGGTACCAGATTTCAAATCCGTATCCTGTATGCTCCGTATGCCCACGGGTATGTTTTTTTTGTGTAGAGATATTGTTTACATTGTATTATTTAAAAACGGGTAGTGATAATGTTTTTAATTTTCAAAACAGTGCTTAAATTATAATTACCAAATGTATAACAATAATGGAGACAGTAATTTCGAATTTTCTATCCATCTCCTGCATATCCTGCATGTCCAAGGATATGAATTCTAGTATGCCTGTTGATATGTTCATTAACAACGATTATGTTTAGATTTGTAAAGTTTCCAAGAATTTTTATTGTTTAAAAATAGTAACGTTGCCTCAAATTAAACAGATATACAACCAACAATGTTGTATATATTGTTTTGATGTTTATATCTGTACTCAGTATGTCCGCAGACATAAATTGCCGTTTACCTTTATATTACATCATTATAACAACATTAATGTCAGTACGAACATACATCATTTAAATGATTATTTACATCACAAAATACGTTGGTTAACATTTTTATCACAGAAATATTACACACTTTGGCGTGTGTACATATCCACACCCCTTATTAGTAGCCGCTGATTTTTGTGTATCTTGCATATTTCTAAACAATGAACAATTAGGTAAAGACAATTATATAGTTTTTATACAACCTTTAGGTTCATTAAAGAATTGGCTATCCTCAATTAAAAAGAGCATATGTATAAGTTACAACACTGCAGACAGTAATTTTAATATTACTATCCCCATTTTTTCAGTGTTTTACGTTCATGCCATTTGTACAATCATATGAACATCAGTTTGGCTAAACGTGAAACGGATATGGCTTACCTTATAGCTTTATTTCCCATTAAATCAATCAATTTAAGTTGTATGCTATATGAAAATGCCCATGTAAAATTATTGTACTGATAGAAATATTAAAGTAAATGGGTGTGTGCAAATTTATAATGATTTCTGTGTTCATATCCATACTTTCTATGTCTACGGATATGAACTCAGACTCAGATATGGGCATATTTAGTAACAACAATTATCTAAAGACTTGTAGTGTTTTATCAAAGTGGTAAAGAGACGTAAATAAAAAAAAAATATATTACACCAAAACTTACAGAAAAACATTTAGTGTTGAAGATAGTTAATTTAATGTTCATATCCATACCCCGTATGTCAACGGATGTAAAAGTCTGTGCGGCTATCAGTATATTTATTATTAGTTAGAGTGTAATAATAGGATTTACCTCGGTCAAAGGGTGTAAAAACATTAAAACTAGTTAAATTTCTTTACAATTAACCGACATATATAAAAAAGGGTTGTACATGAAAATCTTATTGTTCATATCCATATCCTGTTTGTACACGGTTATGAATTACCCTATAACAATATTAGTTTAATCAACCACAGTTGCATGTTATACAAAAAGAAAAACAAAGTTACATTATTTTATTTATAGAAAAAATACATCTTCTAGAAAACACATAAATGTAACATACAGAACAACAATTCTGTAAAGACTAGAAGAATTTCATAAAATTGGTTTAATTAATTAAAAATAATTATTTTACCATAACAATAAAAAAAATCAAGTAGTTGTGAAGATATTGATTTTTACCTTCATATCCGTATCCTGCATGTCCACAGATATGAACTTCCGTGCGGCTATCGAAATATTAATTAACAGCAAATGTGTCCAAAATGTATACCTCTTTAAAAGGAGGTAAAGTAATTAAATTAGCTACATTATATCAAAATTATCATAAATAAAACAATGCTGCAGATGGCAATTTTAATCTTCCTATCCATACACTCTATGTCCACGAATATGAATTCCCATATGTTGATTTTTATTACATTAATCACAATTTCATTTAATACGAGAATACCTAATGCAAATTTATTTTTTAATACAAAATGCATTAATGTTACTAAAAAGACATAAATATAACATTAATGGGTGTAAATACAGTTGTCTGAGGTGTAGCGGATCTTAGGGTATTGTGGATCAGCCCAATCTGACTTTGATATTTTTACTGCTTTTGTTGATTAAACCAAATAAAAAGCATATCATTAGAAAAGGTGATGCCCCGTTAGGATTTCCGCGGTGAAATGTTCAGCCTAGCAGTTTTCGATAACCGAAAATGATGGCATAACCAAACTGAGGTCAAGTTGACATTTCTACGGAGAATCACAAAAACGAAAGTGCAAATCAACAGCAAATTTTCCAGAAATATAGGGTATGATTAAACTAATGGCATCAATAGATGGGGGTATATGTACTTTATTACCACAAGAAATTGTTTGTTCTTTGGAAGTAAGTTTATTGATGTGTGATAAGATGTGAAAAGAGAATGCACATATTTTAGGGTATTACAGATCATTAAATTTAGGGGGCCGTCACATATCGCAAAGTTTCATCCCAACTTTTAAATCCATTCTATGTTATTCAGTTAAGTTGTTTCATTGATTGCTAGTCTGTATGCACCTCTTCTTCCACTTCATCATCCTCATTATTACCTTATCTGCAATTACGTTAGCTGTGTTCAACTCCATCAGTATAAGCTGCTAATCATGATTACTACTACCATCATTCTCATCACATCACCATCATATCACCATTGTAACATATTATATAAGCATCCAACAAACAATTTTTCAGTCATATGAAGACAGTATCAGCTTGAAATATCTTATAATATATATACAACAACCAGTCTCATCAGTAATATCATGCCGTGGATATATGACATGATACCACAATTAGTCTCATTATCCTTACACTTGGTGTACCAGTCCTGGGATAACCTTTAAAATGCAGATGATATGATGTATCTATGTATGATAAATATGACATTGATGTGATGTAAATAACTGTTTCTGATATGTTTACTTTTTCCACATGGATGAGGGGCTGGGGGGGGGGGGGGAGCGGGGTATGTCTGTTTTGAGTTTGAACAATATACAGTTGTGGCATATCCATAGTCCTCCTCCTCCTCATCTTTTTTATAACATCATCTTCATCAGCATCGCATCTTTTTTTTTCATAACAAAATGCTTAGACAACCAAATAAAACGGCTGCTTCATGAAATGAGATTATGTCTAGCCGTGAAAAATACCAAAACCATCAAGAAAAAATACCTTTCACCTGGTAAGACAATGCATGTCCGGATACCTATTTTCCTCATAGAGAATAAAATGTATCTATCGGAAAAACTGCCATTCTTGGCTGGTGAAGAGAAAAAAGGGCAACTCCATTTACAGATTCTCGGCCAGAATAGGAATAACTGTTTAAATAAACAATCTTTTTGTTTGCTCATAGACGATCAGATTTGTGACTTGGTTCCTGTCATGTTTTATGCCAAACAGATTCACTGCTTTATTTATCATTTACAATCAATTAAAATCATGCACCCAATCTGCTGTGATAAATATTTATAATATATGAAGTTAACTGTTTACAACTAACTCGGCATAAGGTATGCAACATCTATTAGGTATGAAAAATAGATCTCAAAAGTACTATAATGTTTAATGTATGTTGAAATACATGGCCTTTCTTAGTGTTCAATTCTTATTATTGTATTTTTATGCAATATTTACAAATGTTAAGTAGTAAGATTATGTTCACATATGATCTTGTCAGTGGTATTTTGTGTACACTTTATATAATTTCATAAGAAATTGTTGAGGAGAGGTTTTGGTTTCCTTTTAATGATTTGCCTTTGTCTTTACATTTTCTGGTACACTTCAAGCCATATTGATTATGCTGCAATAATGTTTAAAGCGACCTGGACACAGATGTTCTATTTTGCATTTTTTAACATTAACTTATTTACTTAAACTTTGTTGAACCGCATTCAATCTGTACTGACATATCATGACATATCATATAGTGATTAGCCTATGAGTTACACACTATTTGAAATGAAAATGCAATATCAATCACAACTCTTAACGTCTTGCAATACCCCTAAAATTATAAAAAATATGGGAATATCCCAACTCATGTCTGTTGTATGGATGTAACTGGTATGTTTAAATGGACACGGTTTCAAATTGATTTGTAAATGCTATCGATAATATACATGGCACTTAAATTATGTTCATCACAGAATAACCCAGATGTGTCTAGAACCCTTTAAGCATTTGGCTTTATTTGTTATTAAATCACATACATCTCATACTAATAAACAAATAAAGCAGCCACAGGTCAGAAAATTTCTGATTACGATCTGTTATGTTTGCTTGAATGCACATTGTTTTTAGAATGGTTTACTGCTTGCACATCCCATTGTCTTACCCGCCTTTCAAATTCCAGTAAATTCATACTAATAAAATCCAGGATTGTTGAGAAAACTAATGATTGACCTGACAAAAAGTACAAAATGCATGTGATTTAGTCATTGTAAGTTATAACTTCTAATTTCAATCACTGATTTCAATTAAAGGTTACTCAATGTTATTCGTCTTGTATTTATATCCCATCGCAATTAACTTTGTGTGTATGTGTGTGCGTGTGCCCGTGTGTGTGTTCTGTGCTTGCAGTAGTTGTTTTCTTGGGTGAAACTGGTATAATTTAAACTACCATACTTTGTGCAGATGTTGCATCGAAATAGTGAACGAGAGAGACGTAGACCAGACAGCTGCTGGAAACAGCGGACACAACTTCAGGGAGCAGCCATATGGTCTGAGTATGCTTCATTGAAAACAATTTGATAGCATTATTCATGAGAAAAAACAATCAAACATATCGTTAACATATTTAAGTTGCATTGTTGTGACAAATTCTGGTGCTTTGAGACAATCCTTAGGTGACGTTTATCAAATGATCCGCTATAGATAGTTTCCACATCAGTGAAAATCCCTTATCTTGGCAGCCATCTTTGATGTTAACTTCAAGGGATTTTCATATGATTTGTATAGAAGGGTAAATTTTATTTTCTTGTAATTTCTTCATTTGTGGTCCGAAAATTAAAAGCTATACACCATTGGAAAGCTCTTGAAATTCATATTTTTAGAATACAATGTTTTTACAATTGATAAATGCACACAGTATTAATACATAGAAATAAATTAAACTATTGGCTCATACTTAAAACAAAACGAACCGTGTATCATTTTCGGTTGTATTTCTTTAACCTTTTAAACTATCAAAATATAGTTTTGATATTTAATATACTTTATAAAAGCTGTTAAATTTGATATAAAATTCAGTTAAATAGACTTAAAAATAAAAACACGGTGGTGAGTTTAATACAGCTCATATTTCCCCGATTTTGGCCGGCATTAGCTTCTGCCCACAAAGATGGCTGCCTTAAACTGTCTTATCAGTGTCCATGACATCATATGGAAACTATCTACCCTAAAGTGATCCTACTACCCAAATTGATGCCTATCAAAAACTGAAGCGTTTGCAAAGAAATATAAAATGGTTAGCATTTTTGGAAAGAGAACATTTTTTGCAATGTAAAGGCATAATATGTATTTTGAAAACACTTGTTTCTAATGCGTATGCAGCGAAAATGTCGTTAATGATCCGCTACACCCCAAACGACTGTAATTTTTTTTACGATCATATCCTACCCAGGATTCATATCCGAGGATATGAATTCCTATCCGGTAAATAGTCATACCCTGAAATTAATGCCTACCCATAAGTAGAAAATACTAGGTAGGTGTTGAATAAAGTAAACTGTAAAGTGTGTAGGCAGAATAGATAAAGAAAATGTTATCAAACTTCAGTGATACACTACTGACCAGTGATACACTACTGCCAAAACAACTGTAGAAATGTTATTACACTTCAGTTATACACTACCGACTTAACAAAATTACGAGATAATAACAGTAGTTAAGATTCGAGTACAATTGTTTGGAAACAAATACCCACTTTTATAACGCCCAGCAAAGAAGCTTCAGGAAGTTTGATACCCTGTCTAATACGGTTTTCTGAAAATGAAAGTGAAAGTGGTTGCCACTCGGCATTCTTCGGTTACTATGCTTTACAATAGCGTATGGAAAAGGCCGAAATGTATCGAATGTTCGAGAATTCCCAACATTACTCGAAATCACACTGAACGACCCATAATTATTTACGCAGTTCTTGAAAGCGGTGATTATTTGGATTTTTATGTGGACAAAAGTGGCAGTTGGGCGGGGGTGGGGGTGCGAAGACCTAATATGACACGATCAAGGCATAGACATATTGTAAAGGGACCGTTGACTCGTGACGTCACGCTATATACTCTATCTAAACAGGTTGAGGTTAGACGCCACTAAATAAGTTTGTTCTATATTCTATAGTGAATCGCGAAAAGATGGAAACAAATTGCACCATGATCAAGTTATGATGGACCCCATAACCATATATAGGTGAAACGAGCTACTTATTGTCTATCAGAAAGACCCAGAAATAAGACAACTTTTGCAACTTGTAAGAAGGTTCAGCTTCATAGACTGCGCATACCGCCTAATTGCCTGTCGGTAACCGCCAAATTTCAATGAAATATGTACTTCATGTAAAAGTGGATCAGTCCATTATTGTGCATAGGGTTTAAAGACTTTTGCTTTCTTTTAATTCTACATAGTTTCAGCTTCCTTTTGATACCAAAAGGTTCAGATTACCTTCAAAATAGGAAATTCAATGCCAAAACATAGCAACATACTAAAGAGAAAAAGTCCATGTCACACATTCTACTTCCGGTCGGTATTTAGTGGAACCACCCATTGAATCCTTCGCCACTCCATCACCGGGAGTCATAGAAAACTTCCGGTGTAAGCTAAAACAATAGATGGGAAGCTGAAAGCTGTGTTAACATTAATGAAAAACGCGTAAATTTCGTGTTAATGGGGGTACTAGGATGTGAAATTATAACTTTCGAAGGGTTTTACCAAAAAGATGGTAAATAGATGGCTAAATCGAAAATCAGCACGTCAATAGCAACTGTCAGAAAACTTTAGTCTACTTTCGGTTTCTATTGTGATACATAGTTACTGTTCAGTTTAAACTTCTGGATTAGATTATCCTTAACAACAAATCATGTCTGAAACTTATAGAAGTGTATTTCTTTGTAATATATATGCTTTATTTTCCATGGGAAAAAAATATTTTGCTTTTTTTTAGCTCACCTGAGCACAACGTGCTCAAGGGGAGTTTTTGTGATACCGATTCGTCCGTCGTCCGTCGTCAACATTTACCTTGTGAATACACTACAGACCACAGTTTTTATCTAATCTTCATCAAACTTAATCAGAATGTTTGTCGGCATGAAATCTTGGATGAGTTCATAGCTGGGTCATGTGGGGTCAATAAGTAGGTCACTGGGTCAAATCTTAGCAAAAGCTAATTAACACACTAGTGACCACATTTATAGGCCAATCTTCACCAAACATGGTCAGAATGTTTGTCTGCATGAAAACGTAAATGAGTTCCTTATTGGGTCACGTGGGGTCAAAAAAGAGGTCACTAGATCAAAACTTGGAAAAAACATGTGAACGCACTAGAGGCCTCATTCATAGCCAAATCTTCACCAGACTTGATCAGATTGTTTGTCTGCATGAAATTATAGATGAGTATATTATTGGGTCACGTGGGGTCAAAAAGTAGGTCACTAGGTCACATTTTAGAAAAACCTTGTGATAACACTTAGATGCCACATTGATGGCCCAATCTTCACCAAAATTGGCCAGAATGTTTGCCAGTATAAAAATTCCACATATGTTTTGAAGTGGGTCATGTAGATACAGTAGGTTACTTGGTAAAATTCTAGAAAATATTATCAACCCAGTGGTAACGCTAATGGTCAAATCTTCACCAAAGTTTTCTAAAGTAAATAACTATTAATTACTTGATGCCAGATTTAAGCCTACTAGAAGCCTGTGTCATCAGGTGAGCGATTAAGGGCCATCATGGCCCTCTTGTTTTACTAAGCAGACTGTAGTGGGCAGAAGGGGTTGGGGTCCAATCAATTAATTTTTATCATTTATGAAATAGAACCATTTATAGAATCAAACCTACCACTTCCGTTTTTCTTGTTTTCCATTAATAATTTGAAACAAATATAGTGCTGCCTTTTCTGTGATTTCATGCCATGAACACCTGACATATCGATTAAACCCAATAATTTTATTCTGAGACTAGTGTTATGTAACCTTCAGTTTGAGTATTGTTAAGAAATTGAACTTCTAAATGTATGTACCAATGTTTAAGGTCACATCTTAGGATCAAGCTTTTAACTTTGAGCGTCCTCTTTCTGGGATGGATGTGGTAGACACAAATATAGCAATACTTTCCTTGACCTACTCACCAAAGCGTTTATTTTTAGGTTGTCATTGTAGTAAATATGTGCCTCATGCATGTGATTTTTTTTACATAATATGCAATTTTATTTACAGTTCCTGCAAAATGAATTCCGTCCACACTTAAACACATGGTTAGAGGGTATCAAGCCCCCCAAGACATTTGCAAGGTAATTCAGACAAATCTATACCTTAAATAATTTACCTCATTAAAATGTATTTTGAGATAGCTAATCTGTATTTTACTGAACCCTGTGCATATGTTTTTATGATTTTTGTTGTTTTTTGGGGGTGTTTTTTGTTGTTGTTTGTTATATTGCACTGACATAGTTATAGTTATATTGATGATGTCCAGCTTATTGGTGAAGGGAAACCCTAGATTTTATGTTTGGGCAGAACCACAAGCACACAGCAGGTTAGCTGGAAAATCTTCCAACCTGATAGTTCTTGTCCTGACTGAGACCCAAGTTCTTGTCCTGACTAAGACCAGAACCCATGCATTGAAGTGCTATTAGAGGAAATATGGTTTACTTAAAACACGACAGTGTAATGTTACATGTATTTTGATGTCATGTGCTGTGTCTCTATCAATTTTGTGTTCCTAATATCTGACATTAAATATAAGCATTATTTTTCAATCTTGGCATGTAAAAAACTATAAAAAGAGAAAGTGTATAAAATAATGTTATGAATGCATGTTTTTATTATAGATGAAGCATTCACAGTCTTCTGTCTCACTCCTCTACTTTCAGACCTTTTGCCAAATCTTGTGAAAGAGCTTTTTTCTGTCCACATAAAAGCATTTTGTTTTCACAGATTAAACTATTACCAAGAGGTTTAAGTAATGCAAAGAATCATCTGAATGTAAAAATCTGATACTTATTAAACATTAACACACGTATTGGGAATTTCTTTGTTAAATAAATGCCATTTTACTAAAAAAAAGTATATACATGTATATACTGTCAGATAATATTAATATAATAATTGTATTCAAAGTTTGTCAGTAGTTAATACAATTTTGATACCACTTTGCTATTTCTAAATATTATATTAATAAAAATATCAGATGTTTATATATTAAAGGGGGTTTCGGACTTTATCTAACTAAAATACAACTGTCATATACCGGTAACCCTAGGACATGACTAGATTTTAATACTGTTGTTCTAATTTTGTATGTTTCGTTCTTATATTATTATTGGTGAATTAATAATAAATGTATTTGTCCAGACTAGGAATGGAACCAGAGGTTAGGCAAGTTACTGCAACTTTTCATATAAAGCTGAAACCTGTACAGCATACTTTTATTTTTTCAGTTACCATGACATGAACTATTTCTTCAGAGACAGTTAACCTTTGAATTCAACACCAAGGGCCAGCCAACAGAAGCACGGCTGTCAGGTATGCAGAGAGGAAATATCAGTTATATGCAGTCCTTTGAAAAAGATTAAATATTATTGAAAGATTTTTAATTTTCAGTCTGTTTCAATATTGCTTTCTTAGTGGTAGACCATTTCTCAAATTTTACTTTTCATAAAATTGTTTTAACACATCACAAGGCAGGATTATGTAAAATGTTTTTTATTTCTCCATATATCTACAAAATACTTTGACAGTGAACAAATATCAGCATAGCAGAAGAATCTTATTCATTTACCATATCTAATGGGTGACAGAGTCATGTTTTTAAATGCTATCAAAGCAACTATTTAAAGTGTATTTTATCAAGATTAAATCACATGTTTAAAACTTTAAAAGAAACACTTAATGGCACATTTATCGAGTACTTGCACAGAGTCAATTTATATCAAATGGTATAGGTAGAATGAAACATGCGCTATCATTATACAAACAATTATTAAGATTTCATAAGAAATAACTTTAATCAATTATTTGACTTTATTTCTATTAAAAAGACAATGGTGTTGCATAATCATTGTCTACATATTTAAATTTATATGTATTTGTATTTATCTGTTATAAATGCATTTTTCATTCCACATTAAAATATTTTCTGCACATTATAAAGCTGTGTTCTTGCTTAAACACCTTAACATGAACGAAATTGAAAATGAATAAAATAGTTAGTAATACATATTAATTCTTGTTTGTTTGTTTGTTCTGACAACATTAATAAAAATGTATGCTAAAAGCCAGTGCAAGTAAGAGTGTCATCTCTGGATGCAAGATTTAATAGTTTTAAACCCTTGAGCCATGTTGAAAGTTTTCACACCGTAAGAAGAAAAGTTATACTATATAAAGTAGGAACTTAAGCAGGTTGTAAATTAATACAGACACTTGCTAGTTTTAAATCATGAACCCAATTATTTCTTATATTAAGTATTAAATAGTGTTTAACTTAGGCCTTGGTTCTGTATTGTTACTTATCCAATGGCTCTTAACTGATTCAGTTTAGTTGTTGAATAACCTTACTGCAACTAAAACATATATCTTTTGTTATATTGGCATATTTTTATTTTAGCTAATTGCTTTATATTTTGAAAATGCACACTGAATCAGAAAAACAAATTAAGCTTATTCCCACTCAATGCAAATATATAACTAAAACTATATATTTTTATTTATTTATTTGTTAATACTACAGAATATATGACAAAGTCCTATTAGCATTGCAACATATACCAAACTCCGAAAAGGCACAGAACAAAGGTATTTCACATGCAAGCCAAGCGAAAAGTAAAAACAAATTTGTGATGAGTCATTTAACGAAAAGAGGAAACCCGACAGTTACCGCCTTGGAACGGTCAGTCGGCAATATGAACCGACTGGGGTGCTTAAATCGGTTTTACAGAGCTCTTACCTCGCACTTCCTGACGAGTTTCTCAAATGCAAGCAATGAAAAGAAAAACTATCTATTTGAATACAAAATGTCCAAGCGCTGATATTTTCTATAAGTTATAACGAAAGTAGTGACGTCATTGAAAAATAATGTCCACATAGTGTTGAGAAAAGAATATGGTATTATTTCGATTTGAAAAACTACTCAAAAATGGTTGACTATGAATAAAAATAACTTTCTGAATCATGAACAGACATGTACAGATACGAATAAATGGTTGTAGCATCCTGTTCATGTGAAGATGGAATTGAAGAACCAAAGTCCAATGTCCATCAAAGGAAATACACGTAACAATCCTTATCGGATGAATTAAATGACAACATAGCTTACATGCATGTATTGTTATGACTAGTTTAACTCTGAACTTTGGCATGTTTTTATTGTCAAAACAACATACAACTATAGAGAAATGTTCTGTCAATAAAAATATGTCAGCAGTAGGTAATAAGCTCTGTCTGTCAATAATGTAGGATATATATAAAATTAAACACACACCAAGAAGACCACACTTTCAATGTTGTTAGTTGTTTTATATGATCTATTTCTCAAAATGTTCTGTTACAATAAAAAATATGTTGACTTCTATCAACTCAATAGTAATTTTTAATATTGTCTGGAAGAATTCTGGCTCCAAGATGTGTTTAAGTACTCCTGTACTAGTTGAACGTCTCAAAGCAACAGGCCCAGGCCAGGCAGAGACGTTTCTGGGTCAGGGGATTCATCACTGTTGTCTTGTTCCTAAAGTCAGTATAAAAACACAATTAAGTGCATACTCTATAGGAAACAGTATAATCTAATTATACTTGTGTTCCAATAGTTAATTGTAGTTCTTTTTTTCTTGTCAATTTGAGTTCCCCTAAACGCTTAATCCTTTCCAACATCAATCTGCGCAGTCTTCCTCGTGTGTCTCCAAGCAACGACGTGTTTATTTTAATTAAATATTATGTCTTTCTCCGTGCAGTTTTTGGCATATACAAGCCATAATAAATACAACCGGTCACACAGTGTTAGCTATGGAAGTATTTATGGAAAAAAGGGCAGCAAACATTGGGCCTAAATGGGACGTTGTCTATGATTCATTCAGAATTCGGGTTCCTTGTTTATACGTGGTTACGATATGTTTACTGCCGATTCATGGCAAATTTAAAAGCAGGCAATGAGTACACATACAAAGAAGATATTAACCTTCAATCCATTTTCAAGTTGGTTCATTTTCCGTGGCCTTTTTTCTTCAAATCTGTTTTATTTGTCAGCTTTATGCTATTGTTTTGCATGCGAAACACCGACCGGAAAACTTTCTATGACTCCCGGTGATGGCGCTGCGAAATTGGAAGATATTCGCGCACCTTGCAGAGTCGGCGGTCCCGTTACTATTATTCTATGATCAAGGGGATCGGGGACGGGTCCGGAAAAAATGTTATAAAATGTTGGAGATGCGTTCTGAAGTATATCTGGACAAAAGGTTAATAGCTTATCATGGCTTTATTAAACTTACTCCAAAAGTCTGAAAATGGGAAGAACCTTTAGCAACATTACTTTGTTGTTGAAAACTGGTTCGAATTCTTCTAAAAATATGCCGAAATGGGCAAACACATACTTTTCTTCGGGTTGGAACGTAAAATACAGGTAGATTACACTTGTAGCTTCCCTTTCCCATCGATCGTCATATGCATATATTTTGAAGAAAATAATAATAATAATAAAAGCAATCTTGCTATGTTGGCACAATTTTTTAGAGAACAACCATTGCAATATCGTCAGATATTATGCTTAACAGATATTCCTGAATTTAGATTTCTGTTGGGTATTCCAGAACGTGTAGGCCTATACAATTCCGATGAAAAGTGTTTATGGAATTACAACTAAAGCCCTTCTTATAAAAATAACAAAATATCCAGTGAAGCCTTCATTAAATGGTATGACAAACAAAACAGTACTGATTTGTTTTATTAAATGTTGGATCCGTCATAATGCTGCTATCAGTAATTATTGTAGAACAAACAAAATAACAAAGAAGTTTGGAGATTTGGCACATAAAACAAAGCGTTTATTAAAACTTGGACCAAAATATTATAGATTGTGCAGGACATCAATAAACAGCAATTTGCTAGATCTGTTCTGGTAACAATGGTTGAATATGATGTTTAATGAAATGTTTTTCGTCCAAACTGTCGGATACCACCTTTAAGTACTGTTGCTACACATGGTGCTTCCTACAGCTGCAAATCACTAAATTATAAAATTACTCACAACTAAGCAACATATATGCCCTTTCCTCTTTTACAGGGTAGGGACAAAATCCTTCGATAACACAATTATTTCTATTCCTTTTAGCAAAGCAGACAAACATTCTCCCGTCATGGTTCCTATGGGTATAAATCCCTTCCTGTAAATTTTCCACATTTTGCAAGAATGTTTATTAGGTTTGAACAATTAAGTTTCGTAAATGCATTGGTAATAACACCAGAATCTTTTTCTGATAAAATTCCAACTTCAAGATATATTGTACGGTAATTAATTTACGGGAGTGATTTTGTCCGCCTATGCTAAACTGAACGCAATGCCTTATATTTTGTCCTTCAAATGGTAGAACTATTCCACTGTTTGTGTTTTATTTTGCTTGGATATAACTTAAAATTGCATTTTGCTCTATTCTTTGTCAGAATCAGTCTCAAAGCTGTGACCTCAATATATTTTCACACACGTGCGCGCGCACACACACACACACGCACGCACACACACACACACACACACACACACACACACACACACACACACACACACACACACACACACACACACACAAAATCACACATCACACACACTCACTCACACACACAAACATTCATGTATTTGGTGTCAAACGCGGATTTGGTATTTAACAACTATAAACGGGGGCTTCTTTATTTTTGAGTCTTTGGCGATAATATTGCAATAAAATGATAGAAAAACATATGTATTTGATTGATTTTATCTTCGCTTTGAAATGTTTTCTTTTAAATAATGTGTTTTTTATAGTACAAACACACACACCTAATCCCCACCCCGCCCACCCACCCCCTCACCCCCATATATATATATATATATATATATATATATATATATATATATATATATATATATATATATATATATATATATATATATATATATATATATATTCTTTGTCAGAATCAGTCTCAAAGCTGTGACCTCAATATATTTTCACACACGTGCGCGCGCACACATTATATATATATATATATATATATATATATATATATATATATATATATATATATATATATATATATATATATATATATATATATATATATATATCCACTTTAAGCGGGGACACACATGCGATAATTTTTAAAGAACTAGGGACTTTCATTGTTACCCTATAAAAATGAAGCTTTCTTTTATTTGCTTATACTGAATTACATGGGGCGCGACAGGATTATGTATTGCCTTACATTGAGTAAATAGATGGCATTTATTCTAGACATAGATTTTCTACATACAATCCGTACAAACAGCCGACAATAAGTTTTAGTCTTAAAAATTTCATGTCTGTATAATAACTGGGAAAAAATGGAAAAGTCATTACAGCATGTGCAGTGCCTATGTTAAATGTATATTTCCACTTATAATAGATCGCAATGACGGCGACAGGAATATAATTTGGGTTAAATAATTCTTCTATTAAATATATTTTGAAACGATGAAACTTTTACAATAAAATTCTGGGAACAGTAGGGGTGTAACGATACGCTCCCCTCACGACAGGATACATATCGCGATATATACCACACGATACGATACGTATCGCGATACCCAACATACATTTTGGTACTGATTAATTTTTTTTTACTTTATTACACCATGCCTTATATTTAACAATATTTTAGCATAACTGTTTACTGAAACTATCAACTTGTAAGTCTATAAGTCATTAATCAGAATATATGACATAAAAGGTTTCATCCACATACTAAATGGTTTGACTAGTAGAATAACTTAAAACTTAAAAATGTTAGGTCTTAAAACAAAATTGTAATATAATATTTATTCTAATATTTTTTTCTCATCTTTATTGTAAATCCTGAATGTCCACCATAAATAAAAATATAACAGTTTGGTACAATATAAAAAAAAACAAGATAAAGTTTAATAACAATGTGAAGTGTCAACACATCAGCTAGTAAATAGTTAGTGCATTGTGTGAGAGAAATAATGGCGGCAGATTGTTACTAGGGCTCCGTATTGGTCAGAATCATCGATATGATATGTGTATCGATACAAAAATTATCGATATTTGATATATCATATGATATATTAGAACATACATGCAAGTGCTTATTATTGTTTTTCTTGTGTTTAAAAGTTAATAAACTATTGCAAGTAGTATAATATGTAAAGTCCTTCTACTATAATATGATGTTTATTATGGTATTGGTCAAGTTTAAACAAAAGAGGGTGTTTCCTTTAACATTAAATAAAATTATGGTATCTATAGTATATATACATATGCATTGATTACAACATACATGTACAAGTAAATATACGAGTGACGGTGTAGTTTCGATAATGTCTTAAACATTATCATCATTTTCACAATTTCCTAAGTCTTAACATCACATTTTGTCAATAATACTTTATAAGATCAGCGTAATTGTGTTGTAATAACAGAACGTTGCATCAGAAAGTTAGTTAAGTGTTATTTTGACGATTATTGTTATTTAAATTGTACTTATGCAGACAAATAACAAACAAGAAACGATTAAGCTACCATGACCATGTTATATTCCATATCTCAATATACCAGTCTAACAGTTATCTAGATGTGGCCTGGTAAGGCTTGACACACTATAATTTCAGTCAAAACCTGATGATAGCCAATATCCTGTTCCCGGTGTTGAATTTAAAAAAAGTGCAGGCTTCTGTAAACACAATTACAACATGAGAACATTTTTAGCAGTTATAGCATCTGTATTGAAATATTTTTGCCGAAAGAATAGATTTTTTTTTTACCTTTTATGTTAAATTCAGTTTTAAATGTCCAGTTCCTTGGTATCAAATATATTCATGTGCTACTGTTGTGGCCAGAGTATCCAGATATTATTATTCTTTCCAAAAATGGCGATCTGTATTGATGCCACGTGATTGTGATTTCACATTTCTCATGCTTTTATTTTCATCACCACTTAGGAAATTTTTCAGAAGGTCTTGGTTTTGTTATTTTATATCATAAGATTATCAAATAAGGATAATGCATCATAGATGTCATTTCTTTTCGAAATGTATAATGTCACAACACCCCCTCCAAAATGACACTTTCTTCACTTACCTAAAATAAGACCAGCAAGGCTTTAAAACAGTTTCAAACTACAGTCAAACTTGTATAAAGCAGCCAACCAAATGACAGCCTAAACTTTGCTGTTTAAAACTGGTTGGCTGCTTAAGATAAAATATTACATTCTTGATTGTTTGCCTATTACTGTGACCCTGTATCTTTAAAATAAATATTACATGTACTAAAATAGTATATCTACTGCAAAGTACTGTTTAAATAAATATTTACAATAACATAACAGCTTCTGGAATGTCAAAGTATGATTCAGAATATAAAAAGTGGCCCTCTAAATGAAAGAAATTTTCCTCCATTATAAGTAGTTTTGTTATGTAGGTACAAAGCATACCGTTTTAAATTAGTCAGATCAAGTTTATACTGAGTGTACCAATATTTTCGTCAAACTGTAGTTCGACAAATTACTAAAAAGTGTGCATATATTCGGACGGCCATGTTCCGGAGAGTACATGTGTTTAATTATTCTTTAACAAAACAGCAAACAGTGTGTTTTTAGACGAAGTAGTTAATTTTAAACATCAAAACCAAATTACCAAAATGTGTGCATATATTCGGACGGCCCTGTTCCGGAGAGTACATGTGTTTAATTATTCTTTAACAAAACAGCAAACAGTGTGTTATTAGACGAAGTAGTTAATTTTAAACATCAATTAAACAAGGTTTGTATCAACAAAAACCGAAAGTGCAACAATTTTATGTACAAGTAGTCAAATAAATTTGGTGGTGTTTTACTCTATGGATAAATTAACTCGTTCATAAAATAACGCTTCTGCACCAAATGTCACCAAATGAATCACAACTTTCGGCTATCGGAAAATCTAAGTAGAATTAATTGGTCTATCTCTACCTGTATATTTCGAGCTGTCTTTCGAGTATTCTCGAAACATTTTGAGAAAAAGCTAGTCAGGGTCTTTCTTTATATACTTTGTTCATGGTCGATATGTTTGTCCCATACATAAACATTCGATCCGATATATCTATCAAACCTAAAATACCGGTATTCGATATATATCGCATACCGGTGATCTTAATTTGAGATTAGATACCATATCATGTGCTGCCAATTGTAAATTGTGAGCAAACGTCGCAAACATTGTCACAAAAGTGCTAAATGTTGATCCACTTAGTCGTTTTCCCTGTAAGAAACTAACTATAAACGGGGACGCGTGTGTATGAGAAATATGTCCAAATCGGGTGTGTATATTAGTGCCCGTACCAATGTGGTTAAATCGGGACATTCAGCGATTTCAGCGAATTTCACATATGATATGCTTCAATGCTTTGTTGACACGGATTTCAGCAGTAGTACAACCGGGGACGTCCCCGGATTTGTTGGTGCCCCCAGTTAGAAGGTCTGCATTCATACAACTGTCCCCGTTTGTCACCAAATACATATGCGCGCACACACACGCTCGCACACACACACACGCACGCACGCACGCACGCACACACACACACACACACACACACACACTCCTTATTATAGAACAACAGAATTCTTGTACACAATAAATCTACTGTGTATCTTGATGGAATGCAAGGTGACAAACAATCGGAACACCTCGGCTAATAACGTCTGCATCGTTAGTGGGGCAGTGGACAACGAGTGCATACAGCGGATGTTGTACACGTGCCAGATGGCCACAGGGGTCTAGCTAACAGCCGGAAGAAGTGGGGGGGGGGGGGGGCGTTCCAGTGGCTTTAATTACTGATAAGCATATGACCGTCTGAGAGCATGAGATACCCATGATTATCTCTACACGGTCTGCAAACTATGTGTGATCAGGCCATTGCTCAATGAATATGATCGAGAAAAAATGTATGGCCGTGCCGGCAGGGGGGAGGGTGGATTGGGCGTGGCATGATCCGGTAAATCCGGGCCTAGGTTTAGCGTAGCTGCCTGTACGCAGAATACGCACTTGCGCATACTTTATGCCCAAAGTTTACAAGACACTAAATATGCAATAAAAAAAACAGAACCTATTAGGGGCAAGGTGTATATCTAATGCAATCAATTACTATTCCAATTTACTCCACGAGAAGTGTATCATACTTTTATTTTTCAGATCAAAACTTCTCAGAAAATTCTGTCATCGGGATACGTGCTTTTAGACATTGCTCTTTAAAAGTAATGTAACATAATTATATTGTATTTGTTTTTATCTATGTTTCCTTTTTAAGCTTTTCTACTTCCTCATCATTGACAATACAATGTATTATACTTTGTGCAATAACACTTTTCCTAATTTAGGTACATTTATTTCGCATTTTGTCCAAATCATGTGATATAAAAGTTGAATGAGATTATCTTTTCTACTTCACAAAATAACCTTCATTTTCTTGCGACTTTTACTTTTTTTTTAGCTATTTTCATGTGTTTTAGAAGCAAAAGGACCATAACAATTCTTACAGCAACAAGGTATAAGGACCATTCAAGCCCATAAGAAGCTTTTGAATATAGGGACCATATTTCATATGACAGATAGATATAGGATATGAGGATTGCTCTGGGTGATAGGCCGATAGACAATATATTGTTTCATTTTCCTTCATATACAAACAAGGCTAATATCAAAAACAAAACACAAACATTAAAATACACGAAAAAAGTACTTGATGCATATTTCGCAGGTAGTTAAAACTTTTCTTAATTGGTATATTTGATCTACATGCACCTTTGAACAACAAAGAGACCATATCAATAGCTAGTTTTCCTTCTAATTAGCAACATTTTATCTGATCATTGTATGATAAAAACATTTTTGTGTCTTTATTTATCAACCTTTTTTTAAAAAAAAGATTGTGATCTCGATCTCTACAGCCTATGCTCCTTACTCTATATTCTAAGACATTTGTTTAAATAAAACAGTAATAAACACAAATGGAAGTCATCATTTTTCTCGAAAAATTAATTAATACATATAACATAATTGTGTTTAAACAACATATATGTTATGTACAACCCCAACTGGAACCATGCAATTTCTAGGTGCATTCAGCATATGCACAGATAGTTCTTATTTTATGTAAACAATTTATTGCTGTTGTTTTTAAATGGCGTCTATATAGCAATCGCCCTAAAGCCAGACTTATGTCTTTTTAAGGGGTTGATTTGATTGCTGCATGGACAACAGTTATTTGTTTAAAATCAAGTGTCTTCTCGAATGCTTGACATTATATCAAAACACTCTCCTGTCAAGACCAACAAAACTTTTTTCATTGTTAAAATCCTTCTGGACAAAACAAAAACAAACTCACACGTTTGACTTTCTATTTTAATTGATTATTAGGTGTTACAATTTTAATTATTGTTTAAAATCAGCAACAAGAAAAGGACTGTACAATAAAATAACATGTTAACTATCTAAAATGCCTTTTATATAAAATTCAGATTGATATAAAGCTAAAATGACTCATTCAAGCGTTATTTGTTCATATAATGTATGAGTATCAATAACTGCACAAAGAAGTTAAAAATATAAGTATAAGGAGAAATTGTTTATAAAAGTAAGAAGTAAATTACGCAAACAATCATGTATATATAGTTTTGTATGTACCTTTGATAACATTGTTTATACTTGCATATATTTTAGAACAATACTATTTCTCTGAAATATATTTAAGAAAATATGATATCACCGAGATCGTTTGTAAAAGCCTATATTGGGTCATAAGTGTGGCCTATGTCATATCCACAAGGGTGTTTAAGATCAGACCTAGTGACCTATCTTTTGGTCCAACGATATCCAGTGACAAACTCATCTAAAATACAGCAAACAATCTCTTAAAGCTTGGTGAATATTTGGCCATAAATGTGGTCCTAGCGGTTTCACAAGGCTTTTCTTAAATTTGACCTAGCGACTTTTTATATTTCACCCCATGAAACCCAGGAAGAAAAGCATTCAAGATTTCATACAGGCAAACATTCTCGCTAGGTTAGGTGAAGATCTGGCCATACATGTGGCTTTTAGCGTATTCACAAGATTTTTCTAAAATTTGTTCTAGTGACCTAGTTTCTGCTCAGATGCCCAAAGAAAAAGCGTGTACATTACTTTTACTGATTTATTAGCAATTAAACAGTCAAATGAAAATTGACGAGGGATAACATTTTGTGCAATAAAAATTACAGAAGTTGTCCTTAACTGAAGTCAGGGTCAACAAATTCTACTTAGTCGTGTTAAGCACCATACTTTCCAGGTATTGTATGTAGTTATAACTGTAGTTTAACATTAATAGAAAGGTAAGAACCATGATAATGGTTTGTGTTGATCATGTATAGTACAATACCACACAAGTTACAAAACTTAGTATCATTTTCCTGAAATGATACCACACAAGTTACACAACTTAGTATCATTTTCCTGAAAAGGTAGTTGTTTAAATAATACATTTCAAAACGTGTTTTGTCTTTATTAATACTAATAGATACTCCTGGCTACTTGTCAACTGGCATTTTCCCAAGCATTTCTAGGTTGTAATTGTAGTAATAGGTAGAAGTAAGCTTTTCCTAAACACTGAAAAAATTACCATATTAAAAAGTTATAGCACATTTAGGGATGGCAACGATTCAAAAGTTAACCTTCGACATGAATTTTAACCAGTTACAAATTGTGTAACGAGTTAATGGGTCTTATGTAAAACATATAGAATATTTTGGGTAAGGTTAACATTGATTTATGTTATGAATGCCTATTTCGAGACCAAGACATTTTACCCATGTTAGTCCCTGCTTTAGTAAATGTTGCAGTGTTTTTAACATTCATTTGCACGCTGTCCTTTTGTGTCTTAAAGTTATAATTAATATTGACTACCACAATTTTACTTCAAAATTGTCATTAAGCAATGAAATGGTGACTTCTTATAATTTGGAAAACTTATTTGAAAGTGGAAATAATTCCTCTTTAAGTATATTTAAAAGGGTGTATCTTAGTCTAAGTACTGAAATACTGTGGTAATATTATTCTGGTTAACCGGTCAAACGTCTGAAAAGGTTAATTGTTTATTGATTTTCTAACTGTTGCCATTCCTAATTTAAAGATATAATACGGTTACCTCAGTAATTAGGTTTTCATATCGTATTAAACAATAGTCAAACACATAATGTGTTCCAATGTTTTTAAAATATTACTTTTTCTTTTGCACAACTAATAATGAAAACACTTTGATAAAATAGCTAAATATATTACTGTATGAAAACAATAAAAAAAGGTAAAAAGAAGAAATCTTAGAACATGTGACCACAAATTTTACAGCAATCATATACACCATAACAAAGAGTAACAAAACAAGTAGAAAACTAAAATACAGTATCTGACACAAACATTAGGTTTTAATGTTTGCAATATGGTAACTGTGTGCTATTGACACATAATGCAATGAATAGTTCAACAAAAATATAGGCACATATATAAATCTCAGATACAGTATGGTATTTAAAATATTGCTTTTTGTGTTATTTATTGCATGTAAAGTACAGAATTGCTAGGAACAACCTTCAAACTACCAATGTCTGTTGTATTATTTAGTAAAATAACTATTTCCATGAGCATCATTTAATCTGACTTACTTCAGTGTTGTATGGTCATCTTGGAAAACAGTAGATTATACTTTATAATGTTTATTTGGGACATAACTGTTTGACCGAAGTATTTAAAAAGTAGTAATATACAGATGGAAAGATCTGATAACCAAACGTAAGAAAAATAAAATCACATTCTTGACTAGATTGTGCGGATCAGCTACCAAAAACACATTTTTAAGTACAGTAACATTGAACATTACTTGATAACTTGCTGTCCTGTTTTAGCACACAACATTGTTACATAAAGCAACAGTAACAAACGTCAATACAAAAAATAATAGCTTCATATATTTACAACAATACAGCAATTATATAGAAAATAAAATATTTGTTCTTAATGTAATGATATAAAAAATATTTGTTTTAAATGAAATTTGACTAAATGAAAAAGCAGTAATTCATATTAAAAAACAACCAAGTAAGCTTTACTAAATAAAATAAAATACATTAATCAAAAATGACTATGTACATGAAGACAAAAAATAATGTTATTTTATTTTTGTTACATCACACCGACACAATTATGGTCATATTGGCAATGTCCAGCTAATTATTGGTGGAGGAAAACCCCAGACTTACTGGATAGAAGCTCCGGTGGAAAACCTACCTAAACGAATGTTCTCGCCCTGACCGGGACTCGAACCCACACTGTGATGGGCTGAAGAGTTACAAAGTCAGCAACACTAACCACTCGGCCACGGGCGCACCCCTAAAATTAATTCCTTTTATTCAAATATCAGATATCAAATAAGCAGTAACAAGACAAAATTATGATATTTTAACAGAATTTTAAACAAATGCTTTCCAACAGTACAAACACACGCAAAAAGACAACAACTTATGGGGAAAAGCGGTGAAAGAGATTTCTCATTCTCAGGTTTCTCATACTTAAACAAACCGCTCCCACCTTATCCCTTTTAATATATATAAAATAGGTATGCCAGACTTTGTAATATATACAAACTATAAGCAAAAACAAATTAGATATGGGCTTTCTAACAAAATGTAGCACAAAAAAGTGAGTAACTAGTTTAAAGCACATTAGAAATTAAAGTGAAATGTAGGTCTAAAAATGCTTGTTATGCTTAAAGTAATGCATTTACTCCACTGTTTACCTGCTGTAAACACTATTTACACCATTACTAACATAAAATATACACCACCTTATGGTGTTTTCAGCAGGTAGATGGTAAAAGGCTTTGTTCTGAAACAGATGACTTTTATGTTCTTTCTTTTTTGTTTTGTTGCCTTCATCTCTTTCTTTTTCTTAATATTAAAAATACAGACACGATTACAATTCTTAGGTTTAACAAAATGAAAAGAAAGGAACTGTGATGCTGATGTTCTGTCTAAACAAATAATTGGTACTGTTTTGACACCAGGATAGATTTTGTAACAACAATTTTACGTCAAAATTCTAAATGTTTTATCAATTTATAGAAAAACTTTATGTCACAGCTCGGGAACAAAGTACCTGGTGGTGATGTTGAACTGTTTGACCTACCACCTGCACAAGTACTACTCAAAGATGTACGTTAGGCTTTTCACTTCCCTTTGGACCAGATCAGAGGTCATCCTTTTGTCCGGGTCAAATGCCCAGCATCCATTCAGGAGATCAAGGACATCTCCACTGACGCCAATGGTTCTGGGTATCTCTGGAGTCAGACCTTTCTCCCCTACCTGCTTGCAGAGCTGCTGATATGACATGCTATAAAATGGCTCCTTCATGTAGACAATCTCATAGAAGACCAGACCAAGGGAGTATACGTCTGCAACCTGCATCTGACTAACAGACAGAAGTTCCCCTCGTAAAACTTCAGGGGCCGAGTACAAAGGCGTTCCAATGGGTGACTGTTTGAGGCTAGACTGGGAAGTTTCAATACTTGACTTCATGATGCTGAGCCCGAAATCTGTGATTTTCACATCGCACAGGGATCCTTCTTCATCTGAGAAGTAGTTCAGTAGGACATTGGCTGTCTTAAAGTCGCAGTGGGCAATCTTCTTGCCATGCAGATAACCCAGACCAGCGGCTGTCTGCAGCATGATAGACAGAAGGTCCTTTTCTGTGAAGTCTATGTCATCTTGCTCGTGGAGTGCTTCAAACAGGCTCATCTCCATTAATTCCATCACTATGCAAACATCTGGAGTGATCAAGCATGCGCCAAAGAAGGTGACAATATTCTCATGCTGTAGAGTACAGAAGAGTGTCACCTCATCCTTGAGATCTTTAAGGCGGTTTTTGGACACTCGCTGAACTCGTAGCTTCTTCACAGCAACTGTCTTGTTTTTCCATTCAGCTTTCCAGACCTCTCCAAACCCTCCTTCACCAATTTTCTCCAACAACCTGACATCCTTTTTGTTGACTTCATCAAAGTCATCAAAACAAGGGCTTGATTTTCTTTCACTTCTTCGTTGTGTTTGTTCATACAGAGGCTGCAAAAGAAGATTAAAAATAACTTTAAGTTGGGAAATATGCATTTTAATTTAAAATTAATAGTTTATGTCTAGCATGTTATATGCATAAAGATAAAACAAATTCACGATCAATCTGAAATTGTGTGTACATAGAAGAGTTAATTCCAGATAGAATGCCAACTGCAAACATTTTTAGGCAGTCAAAACATGTTGAGAGTGTTAACGACGATTTCTACAGTTTTATGAACAATGATCCTTTCACAGAATTTTCTAATTTCTTTATACAAAAGGTAGAATAAAAGGGTAAATTCAGAAATGAAAAGAAAAATATATGTTGATCTGTTTTTTGTTGTTGTTTTTTTAATTGCAATTTCAATGGTAACTGTGTATGTCAAAACGGTTATAACTACTTTTGTACTTAATAATTACTTAAATGGTCCAGAAATCATAATTTACACAACAAACAGAATTTTACAAATAAAATACTTTATCTTTCCATGCTTTATGAAAGATGTAACAATTTAATTTTTTTTCTTTACAAAATGTACTTTTTTTATATTTCTTCACACACAAAAAATTATTCTGCAAATAAATTAGGTATTTTTTTCAAAAATTCCTTTCATAGAATTTATAGTCTTTTACATATAGTGTTTGATTTAATAATGGATAAAAAATGTTTAAATTTGCTTTGTATTCTTCTGGTTATTTCTGCCTTTAACCTTTTTACAAATTGCCCATTTATTCGATATTGTTTTTGTTTTGGTATTCTGTATCTGAAATCATAACATTTTCTGAAAACTGTGCAACTCCCTCCTTTTTGAAGAGTTACTGTTGGTGATCATCTCCCATGGAAGAGCATAACAGATGAGCAGAAATTACAAATCGTACTAAGAGCTTCAAAATGCCAATGATATGCTCTCCTGCAGGTCAAAACAACAACACAATGGCCCCAAAATGCATGACCTTGAAAATGACCTTAAATATGACATTGAATATGACTTTGACGTCAAAGAAAGCATTTGTAAATGATATGTGTTAAACAGCTTAAATTGTGCATCTGCTTGAAAGACAGTAAATAAAAAGAAAGATCTGGCAGAGATACAGAAGTGTGACATAAGTACAGATACGTGGAGGCACAGACAGACAGCATGACTACTATATGCTACCATTTTTAGCACATAGAATGGGTAATTTGCTCAATTATTTTACAAACTTGTATTTTAATGTTTCATTTTTCTTATTATATACATGTTTGTGTGTATGTGTCTTTTCTAATTATATATAAATGAAGGTCATTTGGGCTATATTTATATTTATATAGATCTATGAAAACAACAACACACAGTTGACCTTTGGTTTTTCAATGTAATGGCCGAAGAAGACACGGATTATCTGATAAGTTTAGAGAGGTGTTCCTACACTTGTAATCCTATAACTACCAGAACCTGAGCAATGAGTGGAATTTACATTCTGCGAATAAACAAAATTTATGTAAAACTATTTATAATTTAGTTGTATGTCTATGCAACCTGCATAATTGTGAAGCATTAGAAAAGGCATTTAATCTTAATGGTTGATTCAATGCTGTAACTTATACGTAATATCTTTTAAACTCCAAAAATTATGTACAGATAATTTACAGATTTTATATGTGCACAGTAGGGCTATTATACAAGTCTAATATAAACAACTAAGGTGTATTGTCAGACATACTCAAGTAAAAATTACTAAAGTGTTTTTCATAAACATTTGTATACATTTTGAATTCTACAAAACAGTATCTATTAATACCAATAAACAATTTAACAGTTTTATCCCTTAAAATAAATTAAAAAAAAACAACAACAACCCACCTTAAATACACCTTTAAATTTACAAATTTAAAAAAACAGCGCCATTTATTTTAACATACAATACCAGCAGAATTTTAAAACATGATTTGCCCTATAAGAACAAAACAATACACATAAATGTATGGTAAAATTACTTGCCATGACTGGTTCCAGGTCCTCAAAGTAGGATCCAGAATCAAATGTGGGCATCTCTATGTTTTTCCAAGTATTGTCCACATTAAAGTCATCTGTTTCAGGTAAAACAAAATAATTAAATTCAAGTACTCTGAAGAAAAAAAAGACATGTATTAAATTTCAAAAGGAAATGTAAAACTGAATTAGCCAAAGTCGAATGCTAACATTTCTTCTTAGAAATACACATGTATACCTCATTATATAGACCGCACTGTCAATCAAACCATGCCATTTTACATTTGATCAGATTACCCTGCCCAGTCCCATATTATGTTAGTTTAATTACTCATTAACTGGCATTTTGATTAGCTCATATTTGACCAACCAACCTATAAATGACTTAATAATCCCAAAGGGGTTTATGCATATGAAATTGCATTTAACGAGATAGTAAGTCTCAAACATATTGATCATTTTATGACTGATAAATTTTAATTTCTCTTTCAATGCATGCAGCAATTTGGTTTCACTTTCTCAGTATTTTAGTAAAATAACAATTTAAAGTAAAGAAAATGTTGAAATATTTGCACATAGTGTTTATGTGCATACAATAATGAATACATGGCACAATGCTGCATCTTAAGAAAGCTTGGGTATCCCCACTTTGACAATGCAAGGTCACACCAACAAACATTTGTCAGTGTTAAATCAACAATTGTTTCATGTGGCTGCTAAAGAGACATCAAGTTGTCACAGCATTTATTGTATTAGAAGCATTTTGTTAACAGAAACCACAGAATGAACTCCTAGTTGTTTATGTTAATGCATACTTTTGCATGATTTTACAGTATCAGCATGGCTTACATAGAGATTTCACTTAAAATGGGACCACTGAAAACATTGTTGTGACATGACTATGTGTCTTATCGAATTTCAGCAGGTGTCCTAATGTCTTTGACATATCAAAAGCCACAAATCACCACCTTTTCCTTATAGTTCTTTTTGTCCTTATATATTTAATTAGTTCTTGCTAGTCCATTTTGACCGGCATTTTCTAGGCCTGTATTCCTGATCAGCCAATATTCAAACATGACCTTTTCCAGAATATGCATGTGCATTATTGTTTACGTTGCTCTAGCATTCAACTTGGATGAAGCAATAAAGGCCTTGATTAAATGTAGACTGAGTACTCAGTGTTCGATCATAAGTGGACTGTGTACTTAAGTTTTCGATCATAAGTGGACTGAGTACTCATTCTCTTGATCATAAGTGTATTGAGTACTCATGTTCTCGATCATAAGCAGACTGAGTGCTCATGTTTTCGATCATATGTGGACTGAGTACTCATTCTCTTGATCATAAATGTATTGAGTGCTCATGTTCTCGATCATAAGCAGACTGAGTGCTCATGTTTTCAATCATAAGTGGCCTGAGTACTCAAGTTTTCAATCATTAGTGGACTGTGTACTCAAGTTTTCTATCATAAGTGGACTGAGTACGCATTCTCTCGATCATAAGTGTATTGAGTACTCATGTTCTCGATCATAAGCAGACTGAGTACTCATGTTTTCGATTATATGTGGACTGAGTACTTCAGTTCTCGATTATAAGTGGACTGCGTTTTCAAGTTCTCAATCATTAGTGGACTGAGTACTCAAGTTTTCGATCATAAGCAGACTGAGTACTCAAAAATCCATGCAACCTTATTTCCTCAAACTTCAAGATAAATGAAATGCCAGTTCATATAAAAGTGGTTGTAATAATTAATTAAAACCAATCATTGTTAATGTTCAAAGTAAAAGAAATATTACCATTTAAATAATGTGGCTTTGTTCCAACAGGAATTTCAGGCTGAAAAACATCAAAGTTAAGTAAGTACATAAAATCACTTATAGGGTCAGTTTTCAATTCTCGCATAAAATCAGAGCCAAAAATAGAAGTATAGCATTGTGGTATTAATTGCTTCAGAAAAGTAGTATTTTAAAAAAAAACACCCAACGTAGATAAGATATCCAAAACTCCGATTTCAATTAAGTGAAAATATGCAGTTATGGATCGTCAAACAAGATTTACCCCCTTTACTGAGTGGGAGAGCTGAGATAGGTCCTTCTTCTGGTACATCACACAAGATTTGGAATACTGTACATGTATTCTTCCATGCTCAGATAGGAAATAATTTAAAAAGTCGTACATAATTTATTACAGCATTCTATAACCACCTTTTCATCTATTTTTATTGTTAATATTTCAAGATTGATATAGGAATTTAACAGTATGACTCAGTCTTTGGTTTCCCATAAAATATGTAGAACTCCTTTTTGTTGCGCTGGGAAAAGAATAGTCTAAAATTGTTTAGCCGCCAGTTTCCTTTGTGCAGATGTAATTCTTCTCAGGCAGTGAAAACAGCCAGTTGCCTTTTCCAAAGAGACATGTGCATTCAGTATGTTTAAATATTTTTGCCTTGTAAATAAATTTCGCATATGTTATGGTCATGTTTTCTTTTATTGATCAACTTTCTTTGAGCCATGCTAATTAAGGGCCATCTAGGGACCATGTATACTAAATTCCAAGGCCCTAGGTTTTGTAGTTTCTTGCAAGAATATTTAGGTTTCACAATATAGCTCTTCGATGTCATTTATAGTGCCCTTGGCAGAGATATTTTTCTTTGCATAAAAATTATTTTTATAACTTTTCATTTCCCCTGCATGTTAAAGTGTGATTAATTTTAGCCTGCATGTTCAAAGAAGATGCTGTTTAAAGGATGTTGATGGAGAAGTGACGGGAAGGTGTGAAGCAAGACATGTGATGCCAGATGCTGGATGTTGGGCGATCACACTCATGTGAGGTAATAAAAATATATATCAGGTCTTTTAATAAAAAGGACCAAATCAACAAAAAACACCAAGACTACAACAGTATTAACAAGTGCTGTTTCTTTTAAGAGGTAAAAAATGATAGTCATATACAGTGCATATGATGATGTTCTCAACTCAACATTACTTTTTTCAGTGTCATTATCACATTCTAATACTGACATGTGACCAGACAGTCACCAATCATGATATGGGTTATCATAGTAAATAATGACATAATGAATAAGTGGTAAAATCTAAGAAAACTGTTGTGATTACTTACTCTTTTCTCTGCCTCATTATTTTTGATAAGCGATTCTGGCGTTGACCCTCTTGGCAATCCCACCCTTCCCAGTGAACGATTTTTAGAACTATCAACATATTTTTTGGCTTCTTTTATTCCAGTCTCCCTTGAATATATTGCAGTGCCAATCGGAAGCCCAACTCGACCAATCTTTTGATTGAATGCATTATCTACGTAAGTTTTGGTAGAGGCTGAGAGTGCAGTTGAAGATGTTTTCTGTGCGATCTTTGGGGTTGCACCAAATCCAGATTCATTCAAATGGCTTGAAGAACTTTGTATTGGAGGGCTGTTATCGTTCTTTGAATTGACTGCAGTGCCAATTTGAAGCCCAACTCGTCCAAGCTTATGATTCTTTGCATTATCTACGTAAGTTTTAGGAGAGACTGCAACTGCTGCTGTAGATGTTTTCTGTGCGGTCTGTGGGGTTGCACCAAATCCAGAATATGAACTGCTACTTGGGCTTGAACTTCCTCTAGATATGACACAACTTCCCATCGGAAGTCCGGCCCGGCCCACACTCCTGTTGTAGGCACTGTTTGCATAAGTATTTCCTCGTGGCATGGTTCTAATGTTGTTGTTTGGACCTGAAATCGTTATTTCTAAAATTATAATCTTAAATGAAAGCAAAAAGTGTGATTCTTAAATTCTTATAACAGATTTGTTAAATTTGCAAACCAAAAACTTTAAAGCAAAGAAATTAGTTCCAATCTCAAAATGACTGCAACTTTCAAGCGACAATGGTTCCAAATTTAGTTACTTTGTCACAGTTGATAAAATTTTCATTTAATAAACTTAAACAAGAGTAAAGTTTGTTAAATCACAATGAATAATAGAATATACTACCATCAATGATCACTGGACAATATGTGAATATATTGTGTTATAACATTGGGAGAATCAAAAGCTTTTCAAGTACTTCTTGCTATTCTGGTTCAACAGCCTAGTATACCTCTACCTGAACTGCTTATGAGGTAATATATGTCATGAGTGTGTCAATAATTCAATATATGTACCAGGTTAACATAACTGATTAATTTCTTTAGAAGTGCAAATTTATCTATATACCGAACTGGATAACGTAAGTGATGAGTCTCTTAAAAAGTGCAAATTAAAAGTCATATAAAATATACAGTAGGTATAAGTGATTAGTCACTTAAAAAGTGCAAATTCAAAGTCCTATATCAATATACAGTACCGGGTTAACATAAGTGATTAGTCACTTAAAAAGTACAAACATCAGTTCTATATCTATATACTGTAAGGTTTAACATGATAAATAACTTCTATAAATAAATCTATAGTCATACATATCAATATCTGTTACCGGCAGTGATATAACTGCATTAGGACCGGGGTCAGGTTTACATTGGTACATAAAAGTTAGGCCTTATCTGAGTTTGTATCCATTTAACCTAGAGGTTAAAGATTATGTCCAATAGTTTGGACAATTGTTTTCTCTCAGGGAAACAAATTAATTATTGTTAATTGAAAAAATCCCACGAAATTTATTGGTTACCTATATCCATTTGCATAATACGTCACCTTCCGTTATACAAATGTATATCCTATCCGAGCTACGTTGCACGGTTAGCTTTTTTCAGCTAACAAAATCAGATGACCGCTTACTTTATTGCTCACACTAAATGATCAGCCGTGAAATTTTGTCCAAGTCTCAAAACTTAACGGTTGACAACCCAAGCATCTCGGTATCGTCTGAACCAGAGGGGTTATCTCTTGACGCAAGGCAATAAATTGTGATATTTGACAAAAGTAGACACGTATGAAGTGTTCTGGCAACTTAAATAATGAAAAGTATGATAAACTTGTAGGAGACGATATGGTATTCAATTTTACCTGTACATGTACATCGTGTACAAATAATGTTTTGCCATTACAAAATCAAATATGTACAGAACAAGAGCAAGGCCCAAGTTCGTGTCTACATTCAGAACCTATCCAAAATTAGCCTAATCAATTCCAGAAATTTGAAAGGAAAGGCCTGCATGTTATTCAAGTGAATAAAATATAACTATTACCTTAGTTACCTGAACACAAGATTATTGCTTAAAATACAAAAGCAACAGTGACATCAGTGACTAAAAGATGGCTTGATAAGTCTGTGTCCGATGAGCTCTACATAAGTGGCTATTTACTGGCAAGAAAAAACAATACTAGGAATAGAGTAGCGATAGGGTCCACTTTTATTAGGAATAATCTAGCCTTTTAATTTGTCAAAAGGATCAGTCAAGCAGTGATGGAGTTTTTTTTTTATTGAAATAATGTTACCAAGGACAAAGCTTAATTATGTTGGTACTATTTACAGACCACTAAAACAGAGTGATTTTCTTGACTGTCCAGAACATAATCTATTACAGCTTAGATCTTACTGTGAAACTTTTATACTTGGTGATTTCAAAGTATGCCACTTACAAGATAAAATACTTATTTAAAAGGATATAAACATATTTTGAAATCTGGTGCTGATTATTACTGAGTCAACTCGGGTAATGTTGAACTCACATCCTTTATTAGATAAATAATTTACTAATTTGGTGTTATACCCTTTGCTTTAAGTGAACATTCTGATCAAGAAAAATAATGGAAAGTTTTATTAATATACACTGTCAAAATTCGATCTATGAATCACTATAATCAATCAGACTTTGCAAGTAAGTTGTTAAATGCAAATTGGGACTGTGTGTTTTCTCTTTTAGATGTGAATACTGTACCTCAGGTGAAAATTAGTATTAGCTTATATGTCCTTTAATGTCTCATTTAACCTGTTCCAAAACCACCCACTGTGTTAAACCCAATCGAACATGAGTTTTCATGTAAAAACATAACACCGTTACAAAGCGGATATTTCACGCGCCTGCCTTACCATAAACCTCCATACCTGTGATATCAAGGACAGTCCCAGGTGAAACCAGTTAGATATTCACCATTTTTAATTACAGTACACATATTTTACTGTGCTTTTGAGCCTCTGAAAAAAATGCAATAAAACGGGGGAATGTCGCTGTGTTGTTGGTGGAAGTTCAAACAAATGGTCAGAAAACATTAGTCTGCACAGGTTTCCATAGGATAATTATTTCAGGAGCCTATGTGATTAAGAAACTGTGACAGGCTTAAAATTATATGGGAGGGATTATATCTGCCACTGTCATCGGTGTGTGGTGTGTGTATGTGTTAAGGGTGTAATTATCCCTCATGATTATTAAATTTGGGATTCATTGTCGAGATATATTTCACAAAATATACAGGTTTTATAACAGTACTTTATTATGTCAAATCACCCTAGTTTTTTTTTTTCTCAGGCTAGAAATCGTTTCAACACTTTCCAATAAATATAATAAGTAGAGTCTGCGGAACAAAAAACAGTTATTAAGTGGTTGTATGTTTCATACAAGTTTATGTCAAATAAAAGCCATGTTATTTGGTAATATAAATAGACACTTGTTAAATTTTGAACCAACAAAAACAATATTATTTAAATATAATAAGCATTGAATAACTTGTATTTGCTTAGTTTCTGAATACATATAAGATCAGAATGCAATAGTTCCGTGGCATCTAGAAATAAATAGTGTTAGTATGAAACAGGGCACAATCAAGACTGTTGAAATCCATTGTACAAGTCTGAAGTGCATCTTTCATGAAATCTGTTGACAACACGATGGAACAAACTGTCAGTATCCAACTTATCACAACCTCCTGAAAAAAATGATACACAAGTTGAAATTAAAAAAAAACTGATTTCGTTTCTGATATACATCCCACTGACATATATTCGGTAATTTGTTACTATCATATCTGATAGCTGGTAAATAAAACAATTTAGTCATAATGTCATCGTATAACTTATCATAGACTACAAGCAATGAAATAAATCCAAACAATTTTATTATTTTACCTCTGCATATTATCAATCTTCATTGTATCAATAATCAATCATTTGAATTTAAAGATTCTTGGAAAAAAACGACATGTTAAGTACCACATAAACATCTGTCATATTACTGTGAACACATGCGAGTAAATGCAACTGTACAATAGAAACAGACATTACTTCTAAATTGGTTTTCAATTATCTAATTGGCACCTGCAAGCAACTGCACAACAGAAACGAACATAAGTTGTTAATTAGTGTCCAATTAACTAACAGACACCGGCAAGTAAATGCAATAATGAAGGTTGTCCGCTTAACATCAGGAAAGCTAAGCTCTTTGCAAGGCAACATTTTATCTAAACATATTAAACATCTTTTTTTCAAGTAAACCTATCTGGAAAATCATAACCAATTAGCCGCTAGATAAAATATATTAACCAATAAATTGTTAGCATCCCCAATGTACATACATCAGCTTTCTAATAGACATATGTTATGCATAATGGTCAGTTAATACCATTTCTCACAGGCCCAACAATTAATAAAAATAGCATTAAATTAACCCTACATAAATGAGGCAATCTGACTTGATTCGGAAACCTAATTTGTACCTCAAGAATATGGATTTTTTTTAGGATACATGGAAAGTAATAGTCTAATTGCTAAGAAAATAAATTCCACATTAACTGACCACTCATTATTGCCCTGACTTTCCGATAGTCAGGCCATTTCATGCTCATTTAATCCATTATTTCTTATTTCTTTCTACTCTGTTGATAGGTTGAACCATTTCATTGCTTCAACTTGACTGTCCGAAAAATCGAGCAAATCAAACAGACTTTTAAGAGATGCCTTATCATTCTCATAGGCAGCCATGTTTAATAAGAAAACGGAGTACTTTCATTGACATCATGTGGCATGCTTTTTTCCCGATAATTCGTTTGGCTGTATTCCAAAGATGTACTCAGTAGTTTCCATACCTGAATGCAAAAACGAACATTCAACACCTCATTTTACATGAAAAGTGTCGCCAATATCAGTGCAGACAAGGTTTTTCCCTCTTAACATGAAATGGCCAATGTATTAAAAAAAAATTCATTTTGTAACCAGAGGTTCCCTTAAAACATATCTGTCTCCAGTAAAGAACTGAACCATGGAATAGGGGTATAAGAATAATAAACAAAGGCTCAAGGAAGATAGTCCTGAACATCAACGGTCAACATTGTCATTAAGATAAACCAATTGCTGGCTATTTTAACCAAAGCTCTGTGAGTTCTTTGCTGAAAAATAAATTGCCCTAAGCTAAAATATTTTTGATACAAAGTCTAGTAACACATAAGAATTTTACTCTACGAGGAATCCGAATATGGGTAATAACACATTTCCTTTATAAACAGTATCTGAAAACGTTATATATACAAAGATTTACAAAACCTGAACAAAGGTGCTGGTTTGGTTTAGACACCTGCCTGTATCTTAAAGGAAGGAGCTGATGTTTTAAATATTCCAATTACTTTTATAAATAATATGTCTATAGGATGGCATTTTTGCCGACACTGTGCAGCGATATTTCTATCACTATAGCACAGGGGTGCTTATAAGGTGCCCAGGGACTGAACCCGGCCGGTCCATTATACTGACACCGACAAGTCAAGCGTAATGCTGTCCCCATAGCCGGAGCGTTAAGAGGGAAGCCACTACTATCAACTTTAAAGTCTTTGGTTTGACCCGGTCCGGGTTTGAACCCACGACCTCCCGATCCACAAGCCGACGCTCTACCACCTGAGCTATTGCGGCCGGTAAATAATATGTCTATAACTAAGGGTAATTTACCAGATGACATGAAGCTATGGTCAAGTCTTTGTATAAAACAAATAGAAAGCTTCTAAATTAAAATCAATCTTCTATATGAATTTCAGTCAGGCTTCCGACGCTCCTATTCTACTGATGCATAAACATAAACAATTGCTCTCTTTACATTATAATATGGCAGCACCCATGAACGTATGCAAATATGTAAAGAAAGCAAATGCTTATGTTAAACTCTTGAAAAAATGCAATTTGCCGAAAATTTGAATGTGAGCTTCTTGAGAAAAAATATAATTAATACAGGTCACTCTGGAACAATTTACAACATTGTATTTTGTAACAATTATCCATCTTAAATTACTGGAAATTTTAACCAAGAAAGGAATTTTAACCAAGAAAGAATTTTTAACCAAGGACACCCATCAATACAGCAACAGACAATTGTTATTATCATATTGTATACATTTCTTCTTTTTGTTCTATTTTAAGTTTATTTAAACTTCGTAGAGTATAGCTGTTGTCACTGTGATATAATAAGTTGTTTTGTTTTTATTCTTGTCAGTCATGTGATGATCTTTCAGATAACGGAGGTAGCTTTTTGAGATACTTTGTCTTGTTTAATATGATTAAAAGATACACAAATATGTTACGAATGTGATTATGCAGATCACCCTTGTGTTTATTATATGTCCTGTTATAGCAGTTTTAGTAATGCGTTTTTCTATGCATGATCTTTTTACTTGAATATTTTTTGTCAAATCCTTGGCAAATGCAAAATATGGCAGAAAACGATAGGTTTAGATTTATTTCTTTTTGCTATTAAAATTTCTAAACCTTTAACATAACTGGACATGGAGACTCTGTATTCCTTTACTTACAAAAGTAGATACATGTAGCAAGGCTTTTCCGTATGTTCTCTGATGTTCAGATTGCATGTTAACAAACGGACATTATCTGTTAGCAACGAAACAGTCCATAACCAGAAAAAGCTTGCTGTGAATGATCCACTGAGTATACACAGTAAAATCTGAATTTAGATGCAATGTTTATATAGCATTTAAAGATACTCCAATATATGATAACTCTAAAGTCTGCACAAATCTAGAAACAGCATTTCCAGTACTGCCATCACCCAGGAGTGCTTTTATAGCATCAGGAGCTGAAGTGTCTTTGGTCAAGAGATTATGTTTTGGACTCTGAATTGGAGAGTTTCAAATTCAAACCCTAGCCCTGTCACAACAAGTTTTCAAAAGGACCTTATGAAAGATTTGGGTGATAAATTAACTTGCTTAAGAGAAATGTGCAAGACACTCAGAAATCATTTATAAAGTGTTTTTGGTCAAGAGGTCAAGGTCATTGATTTGGGAATCCGTTATGACAAGTTTTCAAAAAGATCTTTTTAACGATTTGGATGATCATTAAAGAAACATTCAACACACCAAGAAAGTATTTATAATATGGCTGACGAGTCCTTGGTAAAGAGGTTAAGGTTATGTCTTCGGAATAGGAGTGTTCTGGGTTCAAACACTAAACCTGACATGAGATATTGTTCCTTGTCCCAAACTTTCTTTACACATATATTTTGCAAAAACACAATATACTCAGATAAATTATTACTCCATTACACCCAGATTTACTAAATAGTAGTATCCATCTTGGATAATATTAAATATTGTTTTTTATAATAATTCAGTTTGATATTTTGTAGTATTTTGGTCCTATTTTGGCCATATACATATGAATGACATGCTACCTTTCACTTGACAGCAACTTTGTTTAGTTATATTCTAAATGTTAGTTCAGTGTGTAATTATAAACCACAAAAGCACGTACTTACGTAACAACATAGCTTTATTACAACATTAGTTCCGACAAATATGAATGTAAAAAAGGGTACAGATATGAATGTAACAATCAATATTATAAGCCTTTCTTTAGATTTTTCTGAGTTAAGATGTCCTTTTATGTATTTGGTGGTATATAAAATAATTAAGATTAAGTATTCTAATAATTAGATAGCTAAAGTCGAAACTACAGATCTTTATGTATATATCTATATGCGATTTCATATCCGTGGGACTTTATGGTTACGGACATGGACATTTAAATTGTTTATTATATTAATGTGAAATCTTATGTAATATTATCGTTTTTCAATTAATTTAACAGCTTTAATGACAGTATGCTATCTTAACATAATTATTGCATATAAATATAGTTGCACCACAGCTCATATGGATCGTGGGCATGGCAGAGATGGGGGTACAGATATGAACGTAAAAAACATCATCTACAAATTAATATGTAATATTCTTATTTACTATGATGCAATATTATTAATTTTAAATAATGAAACCCTCTTTCATGATAGTTTACACGCCCTTACTAATTATTGTATATAAATTAAGCTGCACCAGAGTTCATATCCGTGGTCATGTGGAGTACGGCTATGAACATTAAAATCCTTATCTACAAAATAATTTGTAACATTCTTGTTTACTTTGATGCAATAATATTATTTTTAATAAAACTTCCTTTCATGAAGGTGTAGATGCCGTTACATAAATATTGCATATAAATATGCATGCACCAGAGACCATATTCCTTATCTACAACTTAATTTGTGATATTCTTGTTTACTTTGATGCAATGTTACTATGTTTAATTAATAAAACTCCTTTTCATGAAAACATTCATGCCTTTACATAATCGTTGCATATAAATATAGCCGGTCGAGAGTTTATATCCTTGGGCATAGAGGAGTATGGATATGAACGTTAAAATTATTATCTACAACTTATTTGTAAAATTCTTGTTTACTATGAAGCAATATTATTATTGTTAATTAATGAAATTCATGTTCATGAAAGTTAACACACCTTTACATAATTATTATATAGACATATAGCCGCACCAGGGTTCATATTCTTGGTAATGTCATGTACCGCCATGTCCGTGCCCTGTATCACCATGTCCATGTTCTGTATCCCCATGTTCATGTAATGCATTCCCATGTTCATGTCCTGTATCACTATGTCCGTGTCCTGTATTACCATGTCAATGTTCTGTATCCCCATGTCTATGTCCTGTATCACAATATCCATGTCCTGTATCACAATGTCCATGTCCTGTATCACCATGTCCATGTTCTGTATCTCCATGTCCTGTATCACCATGGCCATGTCCTGTATCACCATGTCCATGTCCTGTATCACCATGTCCGTGTCCTGTATCCCCATGACCATGTCCTGTATCACCATGACCATGTCCTGTATCACCATGTCCGTGTCCTGTATCACCATGTCTATGTTCTGTATCACAATGTATCATGTATGCTCCTTATGCCCACGGGCATGTTTTTTGTGTAGAGATGCTGTTTACAATGTATTATTTTAAAACGGGTAGTGATAATGTTTTTAATTTTCAAAACAGTGGTTAAATTACAATTACCAAATGTGTTACAATAATGGAGACAGTTATTTCAAATTTTCTATCCATCTCCTGCATATCCTGCATGTCCAAGGATATGAATTCTAGTATGCCTGTTGATATGTTCATTAATAACGATTATGTTTAGATTTGTAAGGTTTCCAAGAATTTTTATTGTTTAAAAATAGTAACGTTGCCTTAAATTAAACAGATATACAACCAACAACGTTGTAAATATTTTCTGATGCTTATATCAGTACTCTGTATGTCCGCAGACATAAGTTGCCGTTTACCTTTATATTTTATCATGATAACAACATTAATATCAATACGAATATACACCATTTAAATGATTATTTACATCACAAAATACGTTGGTTAACATATTTATCCCAGAAATATCACACACTTTGGTGTGTGTACATATCCTTATTAGTAGCCGCTGATTTTTGTGTATCTATATTTGCATATTTCTAAACAATGCACAATTATGTAAAGACGATTATATAGTTTTTATACAACCTTTTGGTTCATTAAAGAATTGGCTATCCTCAATTAAAAAGAGCACATATATAAGTTACAACACTGCAGACAGTAATTTTAATATTATTATCCCCATTTTTTCAGTGTTTTACATTCATGCCATTTGTACAATCATATGAACATCAGTTTGGCTAAACATGAAACGGATATGGCTTACCTAATAGCTTTATTTTCCCATTAAATCAATCAATTTAAGTTGTATGCTATATGAAAATACCCATGTAAAATTATTGTACTGATAGAAATATTAAAGTAAATGGGTGTGTGTAAATTTATAATGATTTTTGCGTTCATATCTATACTTTCTATGTCTACGGATATGAACTCAGACTCAGCTATGGGTATATTTAATAACAACAATTATCTAAAGACTCGTAGTATTTTATCAAAGTGGTAAAGAGTCTTAATTAAAAATAATTATATTACACCAAAATTTAAAGAAAAAACATTTAGTGTTGAAAATAGTTAATTTACTTTCTTCACAATTAACAGACATATATAAAAAGGGCTGTACATGAAAATCTTATTGTTCATATTCATACCCTGTTTGTACACTGTTATGAATTACATAAATAACACTATTCGTTTAATCAACCACAGTTGCATGTTATACAAAAAGAAAAACAAAGTTACATTATTTTATTTATAGAAAAATACATTTTCTAGAAAACACATGAATGTAACATACAGAACAACAATTCTGTAAAGACTAGTAGAATTTCATAAAATTGGTTTAATTAATTAAAAAAAAATATATATTACCATAACAATAAAAAAATCAATTAGTGGTAAAGATATTGATTTTTACGTTCATATCCGTATCCTGAATGTCCACGGATATGAACTTCCATGCGGCTATCAAAATATAATAATTAAATAAATAAATAATTAACAGCAAATGTGTCCAAAATGTATAACTCTTTAGAAGGAGGTAAAGTAATAAAATTACTACATTATATCAAAATTACCATAATAAAACAATGCTGCAGATGGCAATTTTAATCTGCCTATCCGCCGTACGCTGTATGTCCACGGATATGAATTCCCATATGTCGATTTTTATTACATTAATCACAATTTCATTTAATACGAGAATACTTAATGCCAATTTATTTTTAAATAAGAAAAGCATTAATGTTACTCAAAAAGACATAAATATAACATAAATGGGTGTAAATACAGTTGTTTGGGGGTGTAGCGGATCTTAGGGTATTGCGGATCAGCCAAATCTGACCTTGACATTTTTACTAATTTTGTTGATTAAACCAAAAAAAGCATATCATTAGAAAAAGTGATGCCCTGTTATGATTTCCACGGTGAAAATTTCAGCCTATCAGTTTTCGATAACCGAAAATGATGACATAACCAAACCGAGTTCAAGTTGACATTTCTACGGAGAAACACAAAAACGAAAGTGCAAATCAACAGCGAATTTTCCAGCAATATAGGGTAATTGATTAAACCAATGGCATCAATAGATGGGGGTATATGTACTTTATTACTACAAGAAATTGTTTGCCATTTGGACGTGTGTTTATTGATGTGTGAGCTGAAAAGAGAATGCACATTTTTTAGGGTATTACGGATCATTAACTTTAAGGGACCGTCTCATTAGTGCACATGAATACGATCAGCCAAACATATCGCAAAGTTTCATACCAACTTATAAACCCATTCTATGTTATTCAGTTAAGTTGTTTAATTGATTGCTTGTCGGTGTGCACCTCTTCTTCCACTTCATCATCCTCAATATTACGTTATCTGCAATTACGTTAGCTGTATTCAACTCCATCAGTATTAGCTGCTAACCATGATAACTACTATCATCATTCTCATCATATCACCATCTTATCGCCATTGTAACAAATTACATTCAGTTGTCAGCAACATTTATGCAGACAATGCCTACAACAGGAGGATGGGCCGGGCAGGATTGCCAATGGGAAGTTGTGTCATATCTAAAGGAAGTTCAAGCCCAAGTAGCAGTTCATATTCAGGTTTGAGCAACACTTATGCAGACAATGCCTCCAACAGGAGGATGGGCTTGGCAGGACAAGCATCCAACAGACAATTTTTCAGTCATATGGAGACAGTATCAACTTGAAATATCTTATAATGTATATAATACAACAACCAGTCCCATTAGTAATATCATGCCCTGGATATATGACATGATATCACAATCAGTCTCATTATCCTTACACTTGGTGTACCAGTCCTGGGGTAACCTTTAAAATGCAGATGATATGATGTATCTATGTACGATAAATATGGAATTGATGTGATGTAACAAAATGATTAGACACCCAAATAAAAAGGCTGCTTCATGACATGAGATAAAGTCTAGCTGTGAAAAATTCCAAAACCATCAATAAGAAATACCTTTCACCTGAGAAGACAGTGCATGTCCGGAGAGCTATTTTGCTCATAGAGAAAGACAATGTATCTATTGGAAAATCTGCAGTTCTTGGCCGGTGAAGAGAAAAAAGGGCAACTCCATTTACAGATTCTCGGCCAGAATAGGAATAACTGTTTAATAAATAATCTTTTTGTCTGCTCATAGACAATCAGATTAGTGACTTGGTTCCTATCATGTTTTATGCCAAACAGATTCACTGCTTTATTTATCATTTACAAAACCATTAAAATCATAAACCCAATATGCTGTGATAAATATTTAAGATATATGAAGTTAACTGTTTACAACTAACTCGTTGAGGAGAGGTTTTGGTTTCCTTTTAATGATTTGCCATATTGATTATGCTGCAATAATGTTTAAAGCGGCCTGGACACTGATGTTCTATTTAGCATTTTTTCAACTTTAGCTCGTTTACTCAAACTTTGATGACATATCATGACAGATTACTTAAAAATATATTAATATACCTTCCATCAAAAGATCTTAATGCATCATCAAACTGTGCATGCGTCATTGGTAAACAATAGTGATTAGCCTATGAGTTACACACTATTTGAAATAAAAATGCAGTATCAATCACAACTCTTAACGTCTTGCACTACCCCTAAAATTATTAAAACTATGGAAATATCCTAACTTATGTCTGGTGTATGGATGTAACTGGTATGTTTAAATGGACACGGTTTCAAATTGATTTGTAAATGCTATCGATAATATGCATGGCACTTAAATTATGTTTATCACAGAATAACCCAGATGTGTCCAGACCCCTTTAAGCATTTGGCCTTATTTGTTATAAATCACATACATCTCATACTAATAAACAAATAAAGCAGCCAAAGGTCAAAACTTTCTTATTAAGATCTGTTATGTTTGCTTGAATGCACGTTTTACTGCTTGCACATCCCTTTGTCTTACCCGCCTTTCAAATTCCAGTAAATTCATACTAATAAAATCCAGGATTATTGAGAAAACTAATGATTGACTTGACAAAAAGTACAAAATGCATGCGATTTAGTCATTGTAAGTTAAAACTTCTAATTCCAATCACTGTTTTCAATTAAAGTTTACTCAATGTTATTGGTCTTGTATTTATATACCATCGCAATTAACTTTGTGTGTATGTGTGTGTGCGTGTGTGTGTGTGTGTGTTCTGTGCATGCAGTAGTTGTTTTCTTGGGTGATACTGGTGTATTTTAAACTACCATACTTTGTGCCGATGTTGCATCGAAATAGTGAACGAGCGAGACGTAGACCAGACAGCTGCTGGACACAGCGGACTCAACTTGAGGGAGTAGCCATATGGTCTGACTATGCTTCATTGAAAACAATTTGATTGCATTAATCATGAGAATAAAACAATCAAACATATTGTTAACATATTTAAGTTGTTTTGTTTGACAAATACGCCGTTTCTGGTGCTTTGAGACGATCCTTAGGTGACGTTTATCAGGTGATCTGCTATACCCTAAAGTGATGCTACTACCCAAATTGATGCCTATCAAAGACTGAAGCGTTTGCAAAGAAGTATACGTCCGAGATTAAAATGGTAAGCATTTTTTGAAAGAGGACTTTTTTGCAATATAAAGGCATATTATGTATTTTGAAAACACTTGTTTCTAATGCATACACACCGAAAATGTCGTTAGTGATCCGCTACACCCCAAACGACTGTATTTTCTTTTACGTTCATATCCGTACCCAGGTTTCATATCCGAGGAAATGAATTCATATCCGGTAAATAGTCATAACCTGAAATTAATGGCCACCCAGAAGTAGAAAATACTAGGCAGGTGTTGAATAAAGTAAACTGTAAAGTGTGTAAGCAAAATAGATAAAGAAAATTACTAAGTAATAACAGTAGTTAAGATTCGATTACAATTGTTTGGAAAAAGATACTCACTTTTATAACGCCCAGCAAAGAAGCTTTAGGAAGTTTGATAACCTATCTGATATGGTTTTATGAAAACGAAAGTGAAAGTAGTTGCCACTCGGCATTCTTCGATTACTTTGCTTTTCAAGCGCGACTGGAAAAGGTCGAAATGTATCGAATGTTCGATAATTCCCAATATTTCTCGAAACCAACTGAACGACCCATAATTATTTACGCAGTTCTTGAAAGCGGTGACTCTTTTGGATTTTTATTAGGATTTTTATTGGGGGAGGAAGGGGTGCGAAGACGGGTATGACTAAATAGCAAATAGTCACAAATAGTCACGAATAGTCCAATGACTAAACAGAGTATAGTCGATTACAGGCTGTTATATAGGCAAAGGCTCCATGTTTTCGTATATTATAAATGTTCTTTTGCCTTAGAAAAAGGTCATTTCGTTGGTTTGAGACCGAAATCTAAACATAAATGTGCATAAATAACGCAAAAACGATGACAAATAGTCACAAATAGTCAATGACTAAACAGCGTATAGTCGATTTCAGGATGTTATATTGGCATAGACTTCATACTTTCATTTATCATATATATATTTATTAGACTTAAATAAATAAATGTTCTTTTGCATTAGAAAGGGGTCATTTCTTTGATTTGAGACCGAAATCCAAACAGAAATGTGCATAAATAACGCAAAAACGGTGACAAATAGTCACGAATAGTCAAATGACTAAACAGCGTAGTCAAATTTCAGTAGGTTCATTGGTCAAACTATACCTTTTAGATCAGTTAAAAGAATGTACTTACAATTTTACCGTATTTATTTGCTAAACATTTACATGACCTCAACGAAAATGTTATGAAGTTAATCCAAAAAAGTGCTGTAACAGCCACAAATAGTCGATCGAGCCTGCCCGTGACCGCTCGCAAATCGTTACGGTATTCAGCACCTGAGTACTGGTTCTACCCAGAAAGTGGACAGTCGAGAGGGATTAATATAAGTTAAAAGAACTTGTTTCCCAATCGCCTATAAATAAATAGGTTTAAACTAAATCGTTACTTTTTGAACCTGATCTTATATTTAAAATTAGTCATAGGCTTTATGTTTTCATTTATCATAAATATATTTATATTAATATTTATGTAGAGTATAGCGTTAGAAAATGGTCATTACGTTGGTTTGAGACCGAAATCTACACAGAAATGTGCATAAATAACGCAAAAAACGGTGACAAATAGTCACGAATAGTCAAATTACAAAATAGCATATAGTCAAATTTCAGTATGTTAATAGGCTTAACTATATCATTTAGGTAAAAGAAAATATTTTAAATTTTTATAATCAACATAATTGATGTATTTTTACAAACTTTGTTTATTTTTACTAGCTTTTAAACACACATGAAAGCATTACCGAAAAGTTCTACGGGTACAATTTTTTCCACGCAATACAGACTCTTCAGTACTCAAGGCAAACAAGTGAAATTAATTGACTCAGTTTTGTTATTAGCAAACTTTGTTTCGTAAAAACTTTACATATTTGCTTATTGTCAAACACATAAACCATGACTTTATCCTACGATTTTCTGGATTATTCCACGTAACATAAAACAAGACAATTTTCTATAAACAAAACGTTTATTGGAACATGTACTGTTGACCAATCACACAAAGAAAACACAGCGTCTGAGACAATACGAGTAATACAGGCATGTATAGTGCGCTATCATCTGTACCTGGTATATGCAATTGGGCACAGGTATGAATAGTGCGCTATCATGTGTACTTGGCATATGACATCTGGTTCCTAGCTGGCTACTGCCAGGTCTTATCACGCTGGACGCAGCGGGTGGCGATTTGTAACTTGGCAGGTCGTAAATACCTGGCAAAACACAGAAAAAAATGTGTATTTATATATAAGCTGCACGTAATTAGTAGAGGTATAAAAAGTATCTTTTATAGATAATATTAATGCTGATTTGAGAAATTTTGAGAGCGTTTTGTTACATGAACATGAAATGTAAACATTATGCAATAATGTATTGTATGCCGTGTTCATGCATCCAGACCATACCTAGATGAGTCCCACTCAATAGCTACGTAAGAAGCTTAAATAACTGATGATGACTATTTTGATGCTTTTTAACCCATAAAATCGCCACATGCCAGGCCACAGCCTGGCACCGCCAAAAGCATCAAAAGAAAAGTCCAAAGCCTCTCCAACATACCTTTAGCCAACCTAGAAAATTCAGGTGTAAAATAGAAGCCCATAAATCAAATAAAATGTAAATTTCAATTGTGGCGCTGACCCAGAAAATCAGGTGTAAAATAGCAGCCCGAAAATCAAATATATAATGTAAATTTAAATTGGGGCGCTAACCCAGAAAATCAAGTGTCAAATAGCAGCCCGAAAATCAAATAAAATGTAACTTTCAAATGGGGCGCTGACCCAGAAAACTAGGTGAAAATAGCAACCCGAAAATCAAATATTTTATTTAATTTACATTGGGGCGCTGACCCCAAAAATCAGGTGAAAAATAGCAGCCCGAAAATCAAATAAAATATAACTTTCAATTAGGGCGCTGACCCAGAAAAATCAGGTGAAAATAGCAACCCGAAAATCAAATATACTTAATAAGAATATATAAGACAAAGTCCTATGAGCATTGCATCATGTACAAAAATTGAAACGAAACAGGACCAAGGTATTCACATGCACGCCAAATGTAAAAGTGAGAACAAATCTGTTATGAGTCATTTAACAATAAGAGCAAACCCGACAGTTACCGCCTTGAAACGGTCAGTCGGCAATATGGACCGATTGGGGTGCATAAACCGGTTATACAGAGCTCTAACCTCGCACTTCCTGATGGGTTTCTCGAATGCAAGCAATGAAAACCGATCCATTTGAATAAGTCTCCAAGGGTTGACGTTTTGTTTGACAAGTTATAACGAAAGCAGTTACGTCATTGAAAAGTAATGTTCACATAGTGTTTAGAAGAGAGATAGGTATCATTTCGATTAGAAGACCTACACAAAACGTAAATAGTAAATTAAATTAACTTTCTGAATCAAGAAAAAAATGACCAGAGAAGAGTAAATGGTTGTAGCATCCTGTTCATGCGGAGATGGATTAAATTTACATTGGGGCGCTGACCCAGAAAATCAGGTGTAAAATAGCCGCCCAAAAATCAAATAAAATGTAAATTTCAATTGGGGCGCTGACATAGAAAATCAGGTGAATATAGCAACCCGAAAATCAAATATACTTTAATTTCAGTTAGGGCGCTGACCCAGAAAATCAGGTGTAAAATAGCAGCCCGAAAATCAAATCAAATTTAAATTTTAATTGGGGCGCTGACCCAGAAAATCAGGTGAAAATAGCAGCCCGAAAATCAAATAAAATGTAAATTTCAATTGGGGCTAAATTTCAAATGTTAAATTTTCACATAAAAACAAATTCTTATGATTCACATTGACAAGTAAATATCTGTAAGCTTATAGATAAAGGCTACAATGCAGATTCTGATTAAATCACTTTTTAACTTTAAATGACTTAAACTTATTGTACATTGCTAGGCTAACTATACCTTTACATACATCTTGGACAAACTAAGTTAAAAATATCATTACCAACATAGGAAAGATGGACACCATCACAAAATAAATTGGTATCTCTTTCAACTAATTCAGGGTAACGAACGTATCTACCACCTTGCTTGAGAACTTAAGTTGCAACAAACTATTTAAACGCTGTCTACATTTTTCTAGAGCTCTATGAGACAGTTCTTTCCTCCATTGCAAACGGGGCAAAATCTGAGACCATATGATTGTAGTTTTTGTCAAAAGCACAGATACCTCACTGATTAAGCTGGCCATATCTGCCCGCAGCTGCTTTTGAGGTATTTGGCCAATGTCGTTACCCCCAACATGAAGGAGAATTGCTGAAGGAGGGTCCTAATATGTAAGCAGAGTCCTTAGGAACCCAATGGTGTCCTTGACACACAGCCTACTCTTTCCCTGCCTCCATAGGTTGATGCAAGCCCTAGGTAAACCCAAGTTGACTCCGTCCACCGATGACATCCTTGCATGAACAAATGCCCTTTTTATAATGGACGAGCCACGTATCCAAATACTCGTGACACCTGAAAGACTTTAGCTTTTCGTTAATTCACCATCAAGGGATTACAGAAGCTCAGAAGTAGGTACACGGATGTACGACTTATATGCTTTAGACTCCCACCGCCCCTATTCTTTAATGCTGTCTTCTGGGAACTCCTTTAGTGCAGCTGTGCTAGCAGCGCCAATACGAAAACTGTAGGATTTGGAGCGCTTTGCTTCAATGCCTAATGATTGCAATGCCTTTTTAAACACTGAAAAAAAATTGATAACGAATGACTACTGCATCACTGAAATGTCTAAGTAAGGGACCTTGCAAGGCCTAACTGCTAAATATTTTTTCATCAACACCACTGGACACACAGGAGAGTCTGCTGGCATTAGCCAAATAACAACACCCCTTCCTGTCTGGTCAGTCTTTAAACCCTTCAGAAACCTTATCCTGGTCAGTAATTTTGACAGTTGAAATGTCAAGTGCATGGTTTAAATTCACCGAACTGTTCTGCAATAAGCTCACCTACACGAAAAAATCCAAAGTAGGCTACTGAAAAGGCTGCCCCGAATAAAGTAGCTTCAAAATTTCATGAACATACTGCCGGCAAAGTCCTTATAATTTTTGCAAGATATCTATTGTTATAGGAAACCTCTTGTCCCTAACAGACCCAGACCTTGACATTCCAAGAAGTAATTTTGCAAACTCCAAAAAAGGTGATATCCCTGATCAATTATTTTCCTTTCCAACTTTTAGGTGGTTCTAAATATGCTGCACAGCCAAAATTACCTCCTGCACTATCTGTATATAAGTGCAGATCATTGTCAGAAATCCAGTTACTGTCTGGAAATTTGCAATAGCCATTAAACATATCTAGAAAAACCAACCACATATCCATATCCTCTTTCAAAGCCTTTGTGACCCTTATAAAGTGATATGGCTTTGACACTCTTGACATAGCATCATAAAACCTACGAATAAAAGCCCTAGCAACAGGTAATGCTCTGCAGCAGAAATTTAAAGATCTTGCAAGACTTTGCAAGTCTCGAATGGTCACCTTTTTTCTACTTCTTATGTCTAACAATTTCATTTTCAAAACACCAATCTTCTCAACCGGTACACAAATTCGCCTTATAATGGAATCAATTTCTAAAATTTCTAAATTTCTCTTGCAAAAGTAAGCATGATTAATGTGGGCAAACAAGTTAATGTGATAAATATGCTATGATTTAGCAAAAATGTTTAAAACATAAAGAGCAAATTAGGGAAAATAATAGTTAAAGTGATTATATGTTACAGAAAATCTAAAAGTCACTTACAAAAACAAACTTGCTCCTGAAACATACGTCCACACATGCACTTGTCATAATAAATAAAAACACGGAAAAGCAATGGACATAAACACACAAGTAAATATCAAAAATGAAGCTTATACGTGACAAGTATTTTATTTAAGTAAAATAACAAAAGAAGGTACAAAACGATAGGTCATTTACATTTTCTTTATTTTTAATACAAACGCAGTCGACCAATACACAAATTTTACAATTAGAACAATCGTAGAAACATAGTTAAGCTTATTTCTGAACAAGTGCAGCAATGGTTAAGTAGAAGGTTAATAGAAACTTATATTTAATCACAACTATCAATACATGTATAAGACTCACTATCCGTCATTTAATATTGAATTCAACAGTCACTTATAATCTTGTAGACTCCAGCGCTATTATTTTCACTATTGTTTTTGTTGGCGTTCTTGATCGCTCTGCACGCTTTCGTTTCGCTTGGTGTGGCTTTCTTCCGGCAGATAGTAGTCTAATTACTGTGCGTGATCCATCATGCGATACAATTTAATTGGGATTAAAGTTTATCGCATATGCTGCTTGGAACTTTTTAAATTTTCTTTTCTTTTGTTCCTCGGTCAGTCGAGACCATGTATCGATGTCTGTCAAATGGTGTATAAATTCAGCTGACAGTGAATAATTGCCCATTCCTCTTATCGCGCGACTTCGTTCATGTTGTTCGCTTGTTACGATGTCTTTAAATTTGTTTATAAATGTCGCCAGCTCAGTAATTTTCCATTTAGTTGCTGTTTTAGGAATGTGATTTGCGCTTTCGGAATTGTTGATTGTCCAGTTAAATTTAACTTTTCCTTGCCGTACAGGATGAATGACATATGCATAAAGAATAGTATATAATCTGTCTTCAAGATATGGCAGCAGTTTCTTCTCGCCAATCAAGCTGTCTTTGTCATCAATTGAATCTTTGATTGTCTAAAGACGATGATTAAGAGTGTCTTTGTCGGTTATTTCTGTAAGGCCTCCTTTTCCGAAAACACTTTCCAATATCTCTGATCTGTTCTTTAAGTTATATCCTACGATATCCTCCATGTATTTATTTAAATTTTGTTTTAAATGTCGTTTACACATGATTTGAATTGCCCCTTGAAGACATTTCTAAATTGTATTTTTCATACATTTTTCCTCGTCTGTCCCGATAACTATTTTTTTCAATTTCACTGTCTGTTAGGTTATCCGCGATATCGTGGAGGAATGAGTTGTATGTTTTTGTAGTTGAGTTCGTATGTATGAATGTAGGCCCGAAACAAATTGGATGATCATGATCGGCGAATGACAGACAGGTCTTTGTATACGGTTGGTTTGATGTAAAAATCTCCGAAGTTGTAAGTTTTATCCATTCCCAAAACGGCATTTCCGTTGCAACAAAAACGTTTTAAATCTGTTTTTTGCTGCTGATTAAAAAGTGTAATTGTTGATTGCTTAACGCTTTGTACGAAATCATCGTTTTTCGTCATTTCTTCAACGTGCATAATTTGATCTGCTAAATTTCCATGTTCTGAAGGGTTTTTGCTTCGTTTAATAGCTAAATACTTTAGATTTCTAAGTTGTTTCTCATTTCTTTGTTTGTCGTAGTCCTCATCTACATCTTTATTCATTTGAATTTCTACTGCCTTGACCCCTATGTTTTAGTTCAACTTTTAGGTGTTCTTTCACTTTCGGCTTAGTTCTAATGTACTTTTGGTTTTGAGCTTCATGTTTAACTCGTTCATGTTGACATCTATCTTCTGGATATGTTCCTATATATTCAGCTATAGCCACATCGCTGTTTATTTCTGGCATTATGTTTGCTGTGTTTTCAAACCACGTTATTCTGCGCTTGAATTGTCCATCACTATTTGGTGAGTTTTTTAACGTTTGGTAGAACCTATGTACAATCATTATAGTAGAATCGTGCTGTTGTGGTTCTAGTAGTATATATTCGCGCTTTCCGCCAACTCTTTTCTTCTCACAAAACTTACCTTTGTGTTAGTACAAGTCCTCTTTCCAGAATGCACCAAGAAATGGACGGTCGGGGTAGTTCCATTCTTCCAAGCACCACAGTCATCCGAAAATTCGGATGGTTTTCCGGTTGCGCGTTGGCTGTTGTTTTCATTGTTATCGATTAGGAAATACATACCATCCTTACTACCAGTGGGTATTTCATCTAAAATTGAATAGGGGCCTTTCATTAAATCTATAACGGCATTTAGCTCCATAAAATCGTTAAGTGGGCCAGACTGGAATTCCGTCACACTATCCTCATCATTGTCTTCATCCGTCGTCGGCGACGTCGGTGCGCAAAGCGCCGGAGCCTGCAAAGGCAAACCTGAGAGGTCACTACCGACTTATTCGATTTCCATTACGGTTTCAGTGTTGTGGTTCATAACATTAATAGCAGATGCCATCGTTGCGCAATGCGCCAGAGCATGAACAGGCGAAGCCGACATGTCACTACCGACGTCATCGTTTTCTTGTAAGGTGCCCATTTCATTGCTGTGGTCCATTTCATCTAAAACAGCCGACTTCAGAGCGCAATGCGCGGGAGAACCTGACAGGTCACTGTTGACTTCACCGTCTCCGTGTACAGACTCCGTGTTCTTGTTCATGGCACATGCGGCCGGCGACGTCGGTGCGCAAGGCGCCGGAGCCTGCTCAGGCGAACCTAACAATTCACTACCGACAATTTTCTGTGTTATATATTGTTCTCTTAAATATGTAGAGAATGTCTCCTTTTTTCCATAACGTCTTCTTTCGAATCACCTAAGACCTGATAAGTATTTTGAGACGCGAAAGATAGACTAGACTTTTCCATGGCGTTTTCCGGAAAAAAATGTTATAAAATATCGGAGATGCGTTCTGAAGTGTATCTGGACAAAAGGTTAATAGCTTTTCATGGTTTTATTAAACTGACTCCAAAAGTCTGAAAATGGGAAGAACCTTTAGCAACATAACTTTGTTGTTGAAAACTGGTTCGAATTCTTCCAAAAAATATGCAGAAATAGGCAAACACATACTTTCCTTCGAGTTGGAAAGTACAATACAGGTAGATTACACTTGTAGCTTCGCTTTCCCATCGATGGTCGTCTGCATATATTGGAAAGAAAATAATAATAATAAAAAACAATCTTGCTATCTTAGCGCAATTTTTCAGATAACAACCATTGCTATATCTTCGGGTTATGCTTAAAAGATATTCCTGAATTTAGATTTCTGTTGGGTATTCCAGAACGTGTTGTAGGCCAACACAATTTCGATGAAAAGTATTAATTGAATAACAACTAAAATCCTTCTTATAAAAATAACAAAATATCCAGTGAAGCCTTCATTAAATGGTATGACAAACAAAACAGTAATGATTTGCCTATTAGATGTTGGATCCGACAAAATACGACTATCAGTAATTATTGTAGAACAAACAAAATAACAAAGAAGCTTGGGGTTCGGCACATCAAACAAAGCGTTTATTAAAGCTCGGACCAAAATATTATAGATTGTGCAGGACATTAATAAACAGAATTTTGCGAGATCTGTTCTGGTAACAAGTGTTGAATATGATGTTTAATGGAAATATTTTGGTCCAAATTGTCGGATACCACCTTTAAGTACTGTTGCTACACATGGTGCTTCCTACAGCTGCAAATCACTAAATTATAGAATAACTCACAACTTAGCAACATATATTCCTTTTTCTCTTTTTTGCAACTTGATACAGAATTATTTAACCCTGGGCTATTGCTGAAAACAGGGTAGGGACAAAATCCTTCGATAACACAACTATTCCTATTCCTTTTAGCAAACGCAGACAAACACTTTCCCGTCATGTTTCCAATGGGGATAAATCCCTTCGTGTAAATTTCCACATTTTGCAAGAAATATTTGGTTTGCACAATTAAGTTTCGTAAATGCATTGATAATAACATCGGATTTATTTTCTGATAAAATTCCAACTTCAAGATGTATTGTACGGTAATTAATTTACAGGAGTGATTTTGTCCGTCTATACTAAAATGAACGCAATGTCTTTTGTTCGGGAGGTATTTTGTGCTTCAAATGGTAGATCTATTCCACTGTTTGTGTTTTTATTTTGCTTGGATATAACTAAAAATTGCATTTTTGCTCTATTCTTTGTCAGAATCAATCTCAATGCTGTGACCTCAATATATTTTCACACACACGCACACATACAAATTCATGTATTTGGTGTCAAATGGTATTTAACAACTATAATCGGGGACTTCTTTATTTTTGCGTATTTTGGGATAATATTGCAATAAAGGTGATAGAAGAACATATGTTTTTGATATTATCTTTGCTTTGAAATGTTTACTTTTAAATAATGTGATTTTTATAGTACAAATATATATATATATATATATATATATATATATATATATATATATATATATATATATATATATATATATATATATATATATATATATATATATATATATATATATATATATTATATATATATATATATATATCCGCTTTAAACGAGGACAAAGAACTGGGGACTTTCATTATTACCCTATTAAAATGAAGCTTTCTTTTATTTGCTTATACGGAATTATATGGGGCGCGACAGGATTATGTATTGGCTTACATTGAGTAAATAGATGGCATTTATTCTCGACAGATTTTCTACGTACAAACCGTACAAACAGCCGACAATAAGTATTAAACCTAGTCATTTCATGTCCTTATAATATCTGGGAAAAAATGGAAAAATCATTACAGCAAGTGCAGTGCCTATGTTAAATGTATATTTCCACTTATACTAGATCGCAATGGCGGCGTCAGGAATATAATTTGGGTTAAATAATTCTTCTACTAAACATATTTTTAAACGATGAAATATTTACAATAAAATTATGTGAACACTAGGGGTGTAACGATATGCTTCCGTCATGACAGGATACGTATCGCGATATATACCACACGATACGATACGTATCGCGATACCCAATATTTTGCTACTGATGTTCCTTTATCACATAGGTAAACTATTACACCATGCCTTGTATTTAACAATATGTCAGCATAGCTGTTTACTGAAACTAAGAACTTGTAAGTCTATAAGTCATTAATCAGAATATATGACATAAACGGTTTCATCTACATACTAAATCATTTGACTAGTAGAATAACTTTAAACTTAAAAATGCTAGGTCTTAAAACAAAACAAAATTGTAATATAATGTTTCTTCTAATATTTTTTCTCATCTTTATTGTAAATTCTGAATATCCACAACAAAAACAATATAACAGTTTGGTACAATATCAAAGAAAACAAGATAAAGTTTAATAACAATATGAAGTGTCAACACAGTCAGCTAGTAAGTAGTAGTGCATTGTGTGAGAGAAATAATGGTGGCAGGTTGTTACTAGGGCTTCCTATCGGTCAGAATCATCGATTTGATATGTTTATTGATACAAAAATTATCGATATTCGATATATCATATGATATATCGGAACATACATTCAAGTGTTTATTATTGTTTTTCTTGCGTTTACAAGTTAATAAACTTTTGCAAGTAGTATAATATATAAAGTCCTTCTACTATAACATAGTGTTTATTATGGTACTGGTCAATTTTAAACAAAGGAGGGTGCTTCCTTTAAAATTAAAAAAAAATCATGGTATCTATAGTATATATACATATGCATTGATTACAACATACATGTACAAGTAAATATACGAGTGACGGTGTAGTTTCGATAACGTCTTAAACATTATCATCATTTTCACAATTTCCTAAGTCTTAACATCACATTTTGTCAATAATACTTTATAAGATCAGCGTAATTGTGTTGGAATAACAGAACGTTGCATCAGAAATTTAGTAAAGTGTTATTTTGACGATTATTGTTATTTAAATTGTACTTATGCAGACAAATAACAAACAAGAAACGATTAACCTACCATGACTATGTTATATTCCAAATCTCAATAAACCAGTCTAACATTATCTAGATGTTGCCTGGTAAGGCTTGACACACTATAATTTCAGCCAAAACCAGATGATATCCAATATCCTGTTCCCGGTGTTTAATAACAAGAAGTGCACGCTTTTACAAACACAATTGCAACACGAGAACATTTTTAGCTCACCTAAGCACAACGCTCATGTCTTCCGTCGTCAATATTTTAGCTTGTGAACACGCTAGAGGCCACAGTTTTTATTAAATCTTCAACAAGCTTGGTCAGAATGTTTGACTGCATGAAATCTTGGATAAGTTCATTATTGGGCCAGTGGGGTCAAAAAGTAGGTCACTAGGTCAAATTTTAGTTAAAATTTGTAAACACACTAGAGACCACCTCTATAGCCCAATTTTCACCAAACTTAGTCAAAATGTTTATAAAATCTTGGATGAGTTCGTAACTGGGTCACGTGGGGTCAAAAAATAGGTTACTAGGTCAAATCTTAGAAAAAGCTTGTGAACACACTAAAGACAACATTTATATGCCAATCTTCATCAAACTTGGTCAGAATCTTTGTCTCCATGAAATCTTGGATGAGTTTGTTATTGGGTCACATGGGGTCAAAAAAAGGTCATTAGGTCAAATCTTAGAAAAAGCTTGTGAACACACTAGGGACCACATTTATAGCCCGATAGTAACCAAACTTAATCAGAATGTTTGTCTGCATGAAATCTTGAATGAGTATATTATTGGGTCATGTGGGGTCAAAAAGTAGGTCACTAGGTCACATTTTAGAAAAACCTTGTAAAAACACATAGAGGCCACATTGATGGCTCAATCTTCACCAAACTTGGCCAGAATGTTTGCCAGTATGAAATCTTACATATGTTTTGAGGTGGGTCATGTGGATTCAGTAGGTTACTTGGTAAAATTTTAGGTAAAATGTTATCAACCCAGTGGCCACACTAATGGTCCAATCTTCACAAAAGATTTTTAAAGTAAATAACTCTTAATTACTTGATGCCAGATATGAGCCTATTAAAAACCTGTGTCATCAGATGAGCGATTAAAGGCCATCATGGCCCTCTTGTTGTTTAAGTAATAACATCTGTATTGAAATATTTGCGCTGTATGAATAGATTTATCACCTTTTGTGTTAAATTCAGTTTTAAGTTTCCATTTCCATGGTATCAAAATATATTCATGTGCTACTGATGTGGCCAGAGCTTCCAGATATTCTTCTTCTTTCCAATATGGCGATCTGTATTGATGCCACGTGACCGTGATTTCACATTTCCCATGCTTTCATTTTCATCATCACCTAGGCAATTTTTCAGAAGGTCTTGGTTTTGTTTTTTCATATCATAAAATTAGCAAATAAGGATAATGCATCATAGATGTCATTTCTTTTCAAAATGTATAATGTCACAACACCCACTCCAAAATGACACTTTCTTCACTTACCTAAAATAAGACCAGCAGTGCTTTAAAACAGTTTCAAACTACAGTCAAACTTGTAGTAAGCAGCCAACCAAGTGACAGCCTAAATGTCGCTGCTTAAAATTGGTTGGCTGCTTAAGATAAAATATTACATTCTTGATTGTTTGCCTATTATTGTGACCCTGTATGCTTAAAAATAAAAATTACATGTACTAAAATAGTATATCTACTGCAAAGTACTGTTCAAATAAAAATTTACAACAACATAACTGCTTTTGGAATGTCAAACTATGATTCAGAATTTAAAAGTTGCTTTCTAAATGAAAGCAACTTTCCTCTATTATAAGTTGTTTGGTTATGTAGGTACAAAGCATACCATTTTGAATTAGTCAGATCAACTTTACACTGAGTAAACCAACATTTTCGTCAAACTATAGTTCGGCAAATTACCAAAAAGTGTGCATACATTTTGACATAATTTTGGTTGGCTGCTTAAGATAAAATATTACATTATTGATTGTTTGCCTTTTACTGTGAGCATGTATGCTTAAAAATAAATATTACATGTACTAAAATAGTATATCTACTGCAAAGTACTGTTCAAATAAATATTTACAACAACATAACTGCTTTTGGAATGTCAACGTATGATTCAGAATATCAAAAGTGGCTCTTTAAATGAAATAAATTTCTAACATTTTGAATTAGTCACATTAAATTTACACTGAGTGTACCAACATTTTCGTCAATCTGTAGTCTGACAAATTACTAAATCCATATACATGTACATATATTCGGACGGCCACGTGTTTAACTATTCTTTAACAAAAACAGCAAGCAGTGTGTTATTAGACGAAGTAAATAATTTTAAACGTCAATTATAACCATATATGCTGAATAGATATTCTCTGAGGCACTTATGTACTCTGACTACTAGGTGGATGATAACTAGGAAACTTTTTTATTGGGAGATCGGGACAATTAAGTGTGATCCTTTGTCGAGCAAAAAAGTATAAACAAATACCGGAAGATAATTTCTTCTTAAACAACGTCTTCGATATATATCTAAACAAAGATAGAAATGGGAAATGTATGTTAGTATTTTCTCGTCATCGCTTCACAATTTCAATATGGTCTCAAGAGCCAAAGATGTTATCATTCAACATGTCAAAATTTAGGATGGATTTCGTTTTACAATATCAATTGTCCGACAAAGTTTTCCACAGCCGCCATTTTGAATTCTAATAAGTTTTACCCAAAGCGCTTTACCGATCTAAGATATACTATATAGCTTAGTAATTAAACTTCCTTATGATAAAAATTTGAAAAAAAAGAATGACAAAATACTGTTCTCGAAAACAGGAATGATTACATCTTGGTCAATAGTACAGACGAATGTAACCAAATGAATCACAACTACCCGCTTTCGGAAAATGGAAGTAGAATAAAATCGGTCTATCTCTACCTTTATATTTCGAGCTGTCTTTCGAGTACTCTCGAAATATTTTCAGAAAAATCTAGGCAGTGTCTTTCTAATTTATATACTTAGCTTTGTTCATGATCGATATTTTTGTCGGATACATGAACATTCAATTCGATATATCTATCAAACCTAAAATACCGATATTCGATATATATCGCATACTGTTACGGAGCTCTAGTTGTTGCATCTTAAATGTTAGATATAATCCCGACATTTTATTTTGTTTGGAACCCAGATTGTGTCCAAATCTTCGACATAAGATTCAGCGGAGGTGATCTTAATTTGATATTGAATGCCACATCATGTGCGGCCAATAGTAAATTGTGAGCAAACGTCACATTGAAATGGCGCAAACATTGTCACAAAAGTGCTAAATATTGATCCATTTAGTCGTTTTCCCTGTGTTAAATAATAGTCCACTACTGACTCAACACCGATTCGACGTGAACTCGAGAGCACAAGGTAGAATGTTTTACCTAACAGTATCGCATGGTTCGTACCATGACTTTTGAGAGGTGAACCGTGAACAGAACCGTAAATCTAGAACCGCAGTATACCGTCGCGCGGTATATCGTTACACCCCTAGGGAACACATTCGTGTGTATTTTTACCCAACCGAAACACAATAATTCTTACATATCTATCCGGGACTTTGATTGAAACCACTAAAAATGGCGACGCCTCAATAATTTTCACATGTTTATTTTTTTGTATTTGTTTTTATTGTTTGTGCTTTCTTTTTTTGATTAGGATACAGGCCATGAAATGTATAGGTTAAAATGATCGGTTTATACAAGATATTACGTATTGATTTTATGTCGTATAAATTATCTAGATAGAGTTATTAGACCCTCGTACTTTCAGACATAGAGGTATTAGTGCGGCAAAAATGCCAACATGAAGTCATTATGCCTTATAATACATCGAAGTATAGTAATAAGACCGTATAAACTACCACAGTGGAGTTTTAGGCCATATACGTTGTCGACATGAAAGAATACGATAATATTACCGATTTGAAAATCGCTTGATTTTCATAAAGAAATGCGTTTTCTTGAAGGAATTTACTCAGTCTGTCATTCAAACTTCGATAAACAGTTTATCTACACATGAAAGAAGAGTTATGGGTCTGCAGTTATCTGGACCTTTGCTATCTCCTTTATTCTTGTATATTGGAATGATTGTGCCTTCTGAGCAGTTTGCTGGGATTTTTCCCGAGTTTAAAAATTAGTTGAACAGTCTGACATATATAGGCATCATTACTGTCTTGGAGCTTTTAATGTATTCATTCAATATACCATCTATTTCTGGTGATTTGTTATTTTTAAGATTTTCAATGTATTTCTTCCTCTGTAAATTGTGAATTAAGTGAGCTATTGTCATTTATTGTTAAATTGTTAATATCAATATTTTTGTCATTGTCATGATTATTAGTATTTAGGTCTCTTTAAAATGATTATACAAAGCCTGCAGGTCAGGATGTTCTATTATAGTTTTACTTTTAGTTCTGTTAAATATTTCCACTAGTCTTTAGGCCTTTTGCTATGAAGTGATCGTAATTTTGTTTCATTTTCTTTATTTTTATATTTATTCATGGTTGTTTTATAGACTTTTGCTGCATTTGTCATGTTTGTTTTGTTGTTTGCACATGGGCGTTTATAATACTTTTTTTCCTAGCCTTGTTGTATGTTTTTCGCATTTTTGCACTCGTGGCCATACCATTGCTGTTAACTGGCTGGTGCCTTCTTGTATTAGTGAATGATTTGTGGGCGCTATTGTTAAATACTGATACTAATTTCATTGATATTTCATCCATTAAGGCTTTCGTTGTTTTAACCTCTGCGGCTTGAAGCATGGTTAAGAGGTCTTGTGTATCAATGTTTTGTACAAAGGTATCTTGTTGTGAATGTGCCCATAATCTGTTGCTTTGGCTTTTATTTGGAAGTTTTGTGTTTTTGCTACTTGTGAGATAATTGATACCACAATGAAGGACTGAGAGACCATCAGAGAACAAGGCATCTAACTCTTTAATTTCAAAGTTAGCAATAGATTTATAGGCTTTAATGCTAGCAATGCAATAATCCAGTACTGATTTATGTTTGAAAGTAAAAATACTAGAGCTATTGTGTTTAAATCTACCATTCACTATAGTCAGATTATTAATCTTGCGTGTGTTAAGTAGTCTGTAACCATGGTTATTCACCTTTCTATCCGTTGACATTATGTCTAAAGGTATATTATTTTGCTGTAGTATAAAGTTTTGGTCCAAAAGATTCTGGGTAAGTTCAAATTGGTCAGAAATAAAAACATCATTCTCTGTATAGTCAGGCAGCAATGCTGTCTGGGCATTAAAATCTCAACATAAAAACAAATACTCGTAATCACTTGACATTTGGGTAATTTCATTTTCAAAAAGGTCATATTTAGCATTATTATAAAAATCTAGATTGTGCTGGGGGCACATAAGTAACTTCAAACATTGTATCATGTTCAAAATCTGTTATTGTTTTTTTTTCACTTTAACCCACATGACACAATCAGATTCGGAGTGTATTAATACTACATTTTAACAAGATCATTGTGAATGAAGGCTCCGATTCCTCCTGACTTTCGTACATTCTTTTGCTTTCTTGGTTTACTACATATAACATGTCATGTTTTGAAACAAGTTCTTGAAAATCTGGGAACAAAACTTTTCTTTTTCGACCACACACATGTAACACTGAAGTTTGTAGGAGGATATTTTGCTTACCATGTATAGTATTATTTTCTGATTCATTTATGTTAGAAGCAGAATTATTAGCGTCAATATTACAATTATGAGGAGTAACATTTGTGTCTCTTTCAGTTTCCCCACTGTTAAATATTCTAGGTGCAGGATTTATCACAGATTCCTTTTTTTTATACTTTTTTTTCTTCTTTTTTCTGAAGTTTACTTCGGACATTTTCGGATACCTTTGGAGCACTGCGATCAAAAACCTGTTCTCAAGTCCGGCCATCATTCGGCTATATTCGTCGTTTGGGTGAGCTGAGTCATCGCTGACAAAACCAGTTCGACATCCCTACAATCACTGAAACAGACGGGGCGGGACTTTTGGCCTTCATTGCCAAGTGCCGAGTCGATATGCTCGCTGAATACACATAATATCAGGGTCAAGGGCGAGATGTTCGCGTATAAATTGTTTTATGATTGACTTACAGTTTTCACTAAGCAATACCTCTGGAATACCTCTAAATATCAGATTGTTACACCGGGCTCTGGCTTCAGTATCAATTGAGTGGTATTCTAGGGTTGTAATGCGAGTTTTAATATCCGTGTTATCGCTGGCTATTCCATGCACTAGAGGCTCGAGTTTTGGTAAACATGAATCAACATTATTGACCTTGACCATCATGTCAAATAAAGTAACCAGTTTGTCATCGACCGACATGTTTTTTAAACGTTTCTTCCCTCGACGACAAAGTGTCCTCATTCCGCCATGTCACCCGATCATTATCATTATACCTTTTGAGTTATTACCCAGACAGGCTTTCTTTGCAACAAGAGACACAATTAAAATACAGACTAATCATTGCCATTCACCATATTCTCAATACAACAACTTTTCAACTAAAAAAGTGAAATGTGCATATCGAGAATTGTCACATCCAGAAATCCAGGAGACACAGCCTCCCCACACAGCCTCGTTCTGGATAACAATATGAATGATTATGTTTGTTTTTATTAATCTACGATTTACATTTTAAATTAACAATGTAATGAAACCAGAAGACCTCTTACTATTCACTGAGCGCAGGGAATGACAATCTTAAAGTACGATGCTTGTTATGTTCAATCATACATATAACATCGACGCAGTTACGGTCATTATGGTAGTGCAAAACTACATATGCAAAACTTCAACCCACCCATCAACTTGAAATTGTTGCATGCAAAAGCACACAAACATATAAAACAGAAGAAGCTAATTGCATTGTCAAGCCAAAGGGTGGGTACTCAATGGCCTTACCGAGACCAGAGCCCCTGGAGCCAAATCAGCAAGAACATGATGGCAGATATAAAAGAAACAGATCGAGCTTCTAGGTTCTTTTAATGATTTCCATATAAACCTTCATAAACTCTTAAACCCCTGCCATCATCGTGCAAACAGAGAAGTAATCGGCCGAAGATTGGAAAATGTTTTGAGCAATGTATGCGAAATTAGCTTTGCTGCGTGACTTCGTACCTAGAACAAACACGACTTTTTTGTCCTTTATCGTCCTTATCTTTCTATTTTGCAAGCCACTTTCAGGGTGGTATCCGACAGCTTCGACCAAAGTTGTCGTGCTCAAATAAACAAATAAATTGTGATTGCCTGAAAAGATAAGGAGAAATGCTGTTTATTGATGCCCTACTTATATATGAAAATTTAAGCATAACAACCCACTCGTCATCGCAAGCATGTATTCCACATATGAGCCACGCTGCGCAGTAACCTATTTGTAAACTGAGGAATTAACGAGACCACTTACTTAACACATCACATAATGTCACCACACGGAATATTTCACGAGTTATACTTTTTCAAGGACTGTGGTAGAGGTCCGATAGTTTTACTCAGTCTTACATACGAATTACTAAAGAAGTTACAAATTCACCTAAACAGGACTAAAACAACAAAAGCGTTCCGATACCGCCTTTAAAGGCGTCCAATTTTAAGTCACTTATTGACATTCATTATGTACTTTACAGTGACCCTGAGTTTGTTTATATTTGTGAGAGGGTGAAGCTACCTTGAGCTTGTTGATATTTGTGTGTGGTTTTTGCACGTTTTGTAGACTGCTAAATTATGTTAATAAGGAAATTCACATTGTGGGAAAACATTAGAATTGTTGCCACACGATATGCAATAAAAGACATCCAAACGACTAGTTTACTATGAAAAATGTAATACATTCTTGATAATGACTGATACGTAACTTTATGACTTAAGCGAGTTAGCGAGCGGATGTTTTGCCCCCTCACTTTATCTTTTTAACTTTGTAAGAAACATACCTTTTTATTTAGTTTAATTTTAAAACATACTAAATTAACAAAAGAAAGATCTCTTCTTTTGCCTTTCGTCATTCGAAGATTAGAACTTCACATAAAGTAAATCCGTCTTCGTATAATAACGGACCAATTCTCGCGCAATCGCATTCCGCGAGATTTGAGGTCAGCGGGGTTCCGGTTATGCACTCGCTTGTAATCATAGAACAGCTGACTTACTTTCGGTTCATCTTCGCACACAAAAACAGGGATAACGTGAATTAAAATAAAACAGGAGATAATCAGAAACCATATTTAGTTTTTTAATGAAGTGTACTCGCTTAGATAATTTTATTTTGCCATGTGACAGAACGATTTCTGCTGTGCTGAAGGTTGTAACCATGATGAGAGATCTCGAGGGGCTACATGCAGTTTTTACAAGATTCCATACGATTAAAATCTCAGATCTGCGTAGCTGACTAAAATTAAAGGTTGTAAGAAATGGAAACGTTGTCACTCAGCATTGGGTTCCAAGCATATCTTTCAAATTATGTAGCTGTCACTTTGAAGACCGCCGCCCCCTCCCACTCAAGTCAAGGTTAATTAACGACAACCTTATTGATTAATAATTTATTTTCAAATTTAGTTAAACATAAAGTGTTTAAAATATTATGCTATTCATGTGTAGATTTAAATAGCAATGAAGTATCCCCGCTAAATCTATAGAACGTCAATGCGTTGCGAGTTGTTGATCATGAAGTGGCTTCATAGAACTACTCAGATTCCACTGTGTGTATGATTTAAAAAATATAACGTATAAACGGGGACTTGACGGCAGCCATATGTATGTATACATGTTAAAAATACTACGCATAAACGGGGATCTAGCGACTATTAGTGTGTATGTCTTTTTAAAAAAACTAACGATAAACGCGGACGCGTGTGTGTGAGAAATATAATGTCCAAATCGGGTGTGTATATTATGGCTCGTACCATTGTGGTTAAATGGGGACATTCAGTGATTTCAGCAAATTTCACATATGATATCTTTCAATGCCTGTAGACACGAATTTCAGTAGTACAACCAGGGACGTCCCTGGTTTTGCGGGATGTCCTCAGTTAGAAGGTGAGTATTCATACAACTGTCCCCATTTGCAACCAAATACATATGCGCGCGCACACACACACACGAACGCAAAGACACACACACAATCTTCTTATTATAAAACCACACAATTCTTGTACACAATAAATCTACTGTGTATCTTGATGGAATGCAAGGTAACAAACAATCGGAACACCTCGGCTATTAACTTCTGCATCATTAGTGGAGCAGTGGACAGCGAATGCATACAGCGGATGTTGTACACCTGCCTGATGGCGTCAGGGGTCTGGCTAGCAGCAGGAAGGGGTGGGGGAGGCGGGAATACGCTCTTGCGCACACTTTATGCCCAAAGAATAAGACTAAATCTGAAGTAAAAAACAGAACCTATTAGGGGTAAGGTATATATCTATTGCAATCAATTACTATTCCAATTTACTCCAAAAGAAAGATATGTTAAATTAATAAACCGATAGTAACTTTTCTGTAACTTCCAGCTTCTGTAAGTATTATACTTTTATTTTTCAAATCAAAATTTCTCAGATAGTTCTGTCATCGGGACGATCACATGTGCTTTTAGACAGAGCTCTTTAAAAGTTATGTTACATATATTTTATTATGAGTTTTTTTACTTTCTCATCATTGGCAATATTGTACTTTGTGCATTAACACTTTTCCTAATTTAGGTACACTTATTTTGCTTTTTATCCAAATCATGTGATATTAAAGTTGAATGAGATTACCTGTTTTACTTCACAAAATAACCTACTTCTTCTTGCGGCTTTAACATTCATTGTAACCTTTTCCACGTGCTTTAGAAACTAAAGGACCATTATAGTTCTTACTGTAACACGGTATAAGGACCATTCAAGCCCATAGGAAGCTTTTGAATATAGGGACCATATTTCATATGACAGATAGATGAGGATTGCTCTGGATGGAAGGCCGATAAACAATATATTGTTTCATCTTCTTTAATATGCATGCAGGGTTAATACCAAAAACTAAACACAAACATAAAAAAACACGAAAAAAGGACTTGATGCATATTACGCAGGTAGTTAAAACTTTTCTTAATTGGTATATTTGATCTACATGCACGTTTGAACAATAAAGAGGCCATATCAATAGCTAGTTTTCCTGCTAATTAGGAAATTTTGTCTGGTTTGTGATCCCGATCTCTACAGCCTATGCTCCCTACTCTATATTCTAAGACATTTATTTGTTTAAATAAAAGAAATGGTAAAAAACACAAGTATAAGTCATCATTTTTCTCTGCAAATTAATTCATACATATAACAAAATTGTGTTTAAACAACATATATTAGGGATGTTAACGATTCCAATATTCGAATATCAAGTCGCTATTCGGATATAGATTTTGGGATTCGAATATTTTATCATTTTTATTTCACTTTTGTTAAGTTTGAAGGAAAATTGAAAATACATTTCTTTAGTTGATCGTATTGTATCCCAACGACTTAAAACGCTGGCGATATGTGATTGCGCCCGCTCTAAGATAGAAGTGGTGAGTAATGTCTCCTGATAACGAATCTTGTTAACAGCATGAAATCACCTTACCACGCACAGCTCCTTTTCTGCCCCATCTCCCACTAAGACCCAGTCACATCACCATACAGCTGTGGAAACAGATGCCAAAATACAATAAACACACATGTCAGTTCAATGCTGCGGTAATTAGCTACAGCAATTACGTAACACTGACTCTACCCAGCTTCGGTCGGGATAGTGTGTAATAAATACATTATATAAGGCTATACTTATTGATAACAGTCTACCAGAACTTCTTTTATTTTTTGGAAAGCACAACTAGATCACTGTCAAACATACTTGAATTGCAATCACTTTCTGTTTTTGTTACTTGTTATTTTATTCCTATACAATTCCGCGACATTTTTTTTGTCACCGCTTATTTATTCATTCTTTATATATATATATTTGTTGGAACTTCATCAGTTTATCTACAGTCAGGTAATTCTGACACTAGCCAATCACAGTAATTGTCGTCATCAAATGGTTTTGTTTACCGTCGCCTTTCACCAATAGGCATATGGCGAGCAGGTTCGAAATTGTCGCTTGTGTATTGGTAACTAAATGTCCCTAATTGAACTGCTATGGCTTCGGATTAACGCCCTTAGCGATGTCAGCCAATCACAATTAAACATCAATCCGACCACCAACCAATCAAGACCGTTAATTGGCTGTACACTTGACCGATTTCCCTTCATAAAACCTTCGTGGTTTTTGCCTAATTGTCTTACAGTCGATCCAGTATCACCCGCATTTTGTCCTTTTGAAAATGCCTCCTTAAATCATTAATGCATTTTATAAGATTAGTTCAAAAAACATAATTGACTGTTTGTTGTCATACATTTTTTGCGGTTAGTAGAGTAAAATATTAAAATTGTGAGCTATTTTGCATGTGTTGTACAGTTTCATCTAATAAAATTATTATATGGTCTTATTAAATCGATATGTTAACATTAAAAGGAGCTTAAGTAGCTTCTTTAATATGTCATATGTTAATACAAATAAGTAATTAAGTACGCAAAATGTCTTTAAATTGTAAAGGTTAATGCACGAAGTACAACATGTAACAAAAAGACACCAAAGATTAAGGTGATTAATTAATAATGTATTTATTATACGGGACTCTGCAGGTCATCTTAACATTGATTGGTTACTGTATAGTTTTTTTGTAAGAGTTTCAATGTTAATAATAATAATAATAATAATAATAATAATTGTTACAGTGTCTGGTCCCTCACTATAAACAGGATAATGGCGGATTGATACGATTGCCGTTTGTATTTTAAAAAGAAGAAATTGTCGTTTTAAAATTAAATGCTATGCTAAAATCAAAAATCTACCACCGCCTCTGCAATAATTAAGGCTAGCAATGTAAATTATGGGCAGAAATAAACATTTTACAATGAATAAACAAATGAACCTAATGGTAAATTACCGTGTTATGTGTCACTATGAATATTGAATATGATTCGAATACACGTAACGAATATTCGAATATCGTTTTGGGATTCGATTTACATCCCTAATATATATATATATATATATATATATATATATATATATATATATATATATATATATATATATATATATATATATATATATATATATATATATATATATATATATATATATATATATATATATATATATATATATATTTCTTGTCAACCAACTAAACTTTTTTCAATGGTAAAATATTTTTGACAAAAAAAAAACCCTCACACGTTTGACTTTCAATTTTAATTGATTATAAGGTGTTACAATATGATTATTATTTAAATAAAAGTATGAGTATAAGGAGAAATTGTTCATAAAATTAGAAGTAAATTACACAAATAATAATGTATATATATTTCTGTATGTACCTTTGATAACACTGTTCAGACCTGCGTATATTTTAGGACAATACTATTTCTCTGAAATTTGTTTAAGAAAATATGATATCACCGAGATCGTTTGTAAAAGCCTATATTGGGTCATAAGTTTGGCTTTTTGTCATATCCACAAGGATTTCTAAGATCAGACCTAGTGACAAATCTTTTGGCCCCACGTTATCCAGTGACAAACTCTTCTAAAATACAGCAAACAATCTATTAAAGCTTGGTGAATAATTGGCCATAAATGTGGTCTTAGCGCGTTCACAAGGCTTTTCTTAAATTTGATCTAGCGACTTTGTATTTCACTCCAAGAAACCTAGTAACAAAGCCATTCAAGATTTCATACAGGCAAACATTCTCGCTATGTAAGGTGAAGATCTGGCCATACATGTGGCTTTTAGCGTGTTCTCAAGGTTTTTTCTAAAATTTGTTCTAGTGACCTAGTTTCTGCGCAGATGCACCCCCCCCCCACCCCCCAAAGAAAAAAACACACCAAAAAACAAAAACAACATGTACATTACTTTTACTGAATTATAAGCAATTAAACAGTCAAGCGAAACCTGAAGAGGGTTGACATTTTGTGCAATAAAAAATACAGAAGTCGTCTTTAACTGAAGTCAGGGTCAACAAATTCTACTTAGTCGTGTTAAGGAGCATACTTTCCAAATAATGTATGTAGTTATAACTGCAGTTTAACATTAGTAGAAAGGTAAGAACCAAGATAATGGATTGTCTTGACCATGTTATAGACTTGTACAATACCACACAAGTAACAATACTTAGAATCATTTTCCTGAAATGATACCACACAAGTTACACAACTTTGTATCATTTTCCTTAAAAGGTAGTTGTTTAAATTATACATTTCAAAACGTGTATTGTCTTTATTTATACTAATAGATACTCCTGGCTACTTGTCAACTGGCATTTTCTCAAGCATTTCTAGGTTGTAATGGAAGTAATAGGTAGAAGTAAGCTTAATGATTTTTTCCTAAACACTGACAAAATTATCATATCAAAAAGTTATAGCACATTTAGAGATGGCAACAATTCACAAGTTAACTTTCCCCATGAACTTTAACCAGTTACAAATTGTGTAACCAGTTAATGAGTCTTACGTAAAATATACAGAATATTTTGGGTAAGGTTTACATTTATTTATGTTTTGAATACCTACTTCTATGTCAGGGTTGCTAGATAAAGACCAAGACATCTTACCCATTCTGGTTAACTGGTCAAACATCTCAAACTGTTAATTGGTTATTGATTTTGTAACTGTAAGTCCCTGCTTGTGTAAATGTTGCAGTGTTTTCAACATTCATTTGCACGCTGTCCTTTTTGTCTTAAAGTTATAATTAATATCAACTACCATACTTTTACTTTAAAACTGTCATTAAGGCAATGGAATGGTGACTTCTTAAGATTTGCAAAACTAATTTGAAAGTGGAAATAATTCCTCTTTAAGTAAAATTAAAAGGTTGTATATTATTCGAAGTACGAAATACAGTGGTAATATTATTCTGGTTAACTGGTCAAACATCTGGAAAGGTTAATTGGTCATTGATTTTCTAACTGTTGCCATTCCTATTTTAAAGATATAACATGGTTACCTCAGTAATTAAGTTTTCATTCCGTTCTAAATAGTTGTCAAATACATAATGTGTTCGCATGTTTTTAAAATATTACTTATTTTCTTTTACACAACTAATGATGGAAACACTATGATAAAATAGCTAAATATATTACTGTATGAAAAAATTAAAACAGATAAAAAGAAGCAATCTGAGAACATGTGACCACAAATTTAACAGCAATCATATACATCATAACAAACAGTAACAGACCAACAAGAAAACTGAAATACAGTATCTGACACAAACATTAGGTTTTGATGTTTGCAATATGGTAACTGTGTGCTATGGAAACATACTGCAATGAATAGTTCAACAAAAATATAGGCACACATATATATATAACCCTCCAAAGATACAGTATGGTACTTAAAGCATTACTTTTTATGTTATTTATTGCATGTAAAGTACTGAATTGCTAGGAACGTCCTTCAAACTACCAATGTCTGTTGTATTATTTAGTAAAATAACTATTCCCATGAGCATAATTTAATCTGACTTACTTCAGTGCTGTATGATCATCTTGGCAATCAGTAGATTATACTTTATAATGTATATTTGGGAAATAACTGTGGGACCGAACCACTAAACAATAATGCAAGATTTGAAATATGTTGCCAGGACTACCATCAACAGTTGAACATAAAAGTATTTTAGAAAGTAATAATATACAGATGGAAAGAACCAATAAGCAAATATAAGGGGTATAACACAAAATCACAATCTTAACTAGATTATGCCATTCAGCTACCAAAAATGTTGCAACTACAGCAAGAAATGTCTAGCACATCTTTTAGTAACAGTAACATTGAACATTACTAGATTACTGGCTATCCTGTTTTAGCACACAACATTGTTGCAAAGATACAAAAAGCAACAGTCACAGATGTCAATACAAAATAAAATGAATAGCTTCATATATTAACAACAATACAGCAATTATATGGAAAAAAATATTTGTTCTTAAGGTAATGATATAAAACTCTTTTATTTGATTTAAGCGAGCTGACACAAAACATCCTGACTAAATGAAACAGCAGTAATTCATATTAAAACACCAAGTAAGCTTTGTCAAATAAAATAAAATACATAAATAAAAATGACTATGTACACGAAGGCAAAAAATAATGCTATTTTATTTTTGTTACATAACACTGACACATATTGGCGATGTCCAGCTAATAATTGGCGAAGGAAAACCTCAGACATTCTAGGTAGAACCGCCCGCGCACCGCATGTTAGCTGGAAAAACTCCCCACGTGAAAGTTTTCGCCCTGACCGTGACTCGAACCCACGCGGTGTGGGGCTGAGGAGCTACAAAGTCAGCAACTCTAACCGCTCGGCCACGGGCGCCCCCTTAATTTTTTTATTCAAATATCAGATATCTATTAGAGCAGTAACAAGACAAATTATGAATCTTTGACAAAGTTGTTAACACATGCTTTCAAGCAAGACAAACAAACCAACGCAAAAAGGCAACACATTATGGGAAACGCAGTGAAAGTGATTTCTCATTCTCATGATTCTCATTCTGAAACAAAACAATCCCACCTTATCCCATGTACATGTATATGTATACAAATTAACTAGTTAAAACTAGGGATTCTAAGATGTTCATTTACAAACAACGTGAAAAGGGGGAAGTAGGAGTGCCTGTGAAAAGGAACAATTGATTTCATTTGTCCTCGTCTTATATTGTATTTAAGTTGGCTTCTTATGTAATGTGTTTTCATATAAGCTCCTTTGAAGGAACAAGAAAATGAAATGATTTTCCATATTTGTTCATATCTGCTGAAATGTGAAAATAAACAGGCATTTTTATCCCCCACACAATCCGAGCTTCAGGCAAACAGTGTAGATCAGGTCCAGATCAGACAACTACTGCCGGGAGCTGTCTGATTACGATCTGGGCTATTTGCTGCTTAGTCTCTATAAGTGTACAAAACAGAACATGAAATTGCATAATACACACACACACAAACACACACACACACACACACACACACACACACACACACACACACACACACACACACACACACACACACACACACACACACACACACACACACACACACACACACACACACACACACACACACACACACATATATATATATATATATATATATATATAGGTATGCTAGATTTTACATGTAATATATAGAAATTGTAAGCAAAACAAATTGGATAGATGGATATGGTCTTTCTAGCAAAAAGTAGCTTGTCTCTATTAATACTGATAGATACTATTGGCTTCTTGTCAACTGGCATTTTTCGAGCATATCTAGGTTGTAATGGTAGTCATAGGTAGAAGTAAGCTAAATGAGTTGTTTTCCTAAACACTGACAAAATTACCATATCAAGAAGTTATAGCACATTTAGGGATGGCAACGATTCACAAGTTAACTTTCCCCATGAACTTTAACCAGTTACAAATTGTGTAAACAGTTAATGAGTCTTACGTAAAATATATAGAATATTTTGGGTAAGGTTTTCATTGATTTATGTTATGAATACCTATTGCTATGTCAGGGTTATTAGAAGCCAATACATCTTACCTATGTTAGTACCCGCTTAGGTAAATGTTGCAGTGTTTTTAACATTCATTTGCACGCTGTCCTTTTTGGTCTTAAAGTTATAATTAATATCGACTACCATAATTTTACTTCAAAATTGTCATCAAGGCAATGTAATGGTGACTTCTTAAGATTTGCAAAACTTATATGAAAGTGGAAATAATTCCACTTTAAGTAAAATTAAAAGGTTGTATCTTATTCGAAGTACGACATACAGTGGTAATATTATTCTGGTTAACTGGTCAAACATCTGAAAAGGTTAATTGGTTATTGATTTTCTAACTGTTGCCATTCCTAATTTAAAGATATAACATGGTTACCTCAGTAATTGGGTTTTCATTCCGTTCTAAATAGTTGGCAAATACATAATGTGTTCCCATGTTTTTAAAATATTTCTTTTTTTTTCTTTTACACAACTAATGATGGAAACACTATGATAAAATAGCTTAATATATTACTGTATGAAAACATTAAAATCTGATAAAAAGAAGCAATCTTAGAACATGTGACCACAAATTTAACATCAATCATATACATCATAACAAACAGTAACAGAACAACAAGAAAACTGAAATACAGTATCTGACACAAACATTAGGTTTTGATGTTTGCAATATGATAACTGTGTGCTATGGAAACATACTGCAATGAATAGTTCAACAAAAGTATAGGCACATATATATATAAACCTCCAAAGATACAGTATGGTACTTTTGTGGTATTTATTGCATGTAAAGTACGAAATTGCTAGGAACAACCTACCAATGTCTGTTGTATTATTTAGTAAAATAATCATTATTTAATCAGCCCTGCTGATTGACAATAATTAAAACAAATAAAGACAACATGATATTTAAAAATATGTTCACATTTTAGCAAAAGAAATGCAGGCAGGTTAATTCAATTAACTACATTTGCAAGCATTTACAAGCATTTATATTTTTCATTTAATAAAAAAAATATCATAAGGGACATTTTTTTTAATCTCTATTTTCCATACTAAAACTTTAGAATACTATACATTTGCATTGTTTTCATTTTCGTTTAAAGAAGAGTGTGCCACAAATACTTTCCTTTTCATCAAAGGAACTGTGTCATTTATGTTCTGTCTAAACAAATAATTCGTACATTTTTGACACCAAGATAGATTTTGTAACAACCTGGAATTTTGGGTAAAAATTATAAATGTTTTAGAAATTTATAGAAAAACTTTATGTCACAGCTCGGGATCAAAGTACCAAATGATGATGCTGTACTGTTTGGCCTACTACCTGCACAGGTACTACTCAAAGATGTTTGTTAGGTTTTTCACTTCCCTTTGGACCTGATCTGAGGTCATCCTTTGGTTCGGGTCAAATTTCCAGCATCTTTGCAGGAGATCAAGGACATCTCCACCGACACCAATGGCTTTGGGTATCTCTGGAGCCAAACCTTTCTCCCCTACCTGCTTGCAGAGCTGCTGATATGACATGTTAAAAAATGGCTCCTTCATGTAGACAATCTCATAGAACACCAGACCAAGGGAGTATATGTCTGCAACCTGCATCTGCTTATCAGACAGAAGTTCTCTTCGTAAAACTTCAGGGGCTGAGTACCTTGGCGTGCCAATGTGAAACTGTTTGAGGCTAGACTGGGAAGTTTCAATGCTTGACTTCATGATGCTGAGCCCGAAATCAGTGATTTTCACATAGCACATGGATCCATCTTCATCTGAGAAGTAGTTCAGTAGAACATTGGTTGTCTTTAAGTCGCAGTGGGCAATCTTCTTGTCATGCAGATAACACAGACCTGCGGCTGTCTGTAGCATGATAGACAGCAGGTCCTTTACTGTGAAGTCTATTTCATCTTGCTCATGGAGTGCTTCAAACAGGCTCATCTCCATTAATTCCATCACTATGCAAACATCTGGAATGGTCAAGCATGCGCCAAAGAAGGTGACAATATTGTCATGCTGTAGAGTACAGAAGAGTGTTACCTCGTCTTTGAAATCTTTGAGGCAGTTTTTGGACTCTCGCTGAACCTGTAGCTTCTTCACAGCAACTATCTTGTTTTTCCATTCAGCTTTCCAGACCTCTCCAAACCCTCCTTCACCAATTTTCTCCAACAACCTGACATCTTTTTTGTTGACTTCTTCAAAGTCATCAAAACAAGGGCTTGATTTTCTTTCAATTCTTCGTTGTGTTTGATCATACAGAGGCTGCAAAAGAAGATTTAAAAATATCTTTAAGTTGGGAAATATGCATTTGAATTTAAAATTAACAGTTTATGTCTAGCATGTGATATGTATAAAACAAAAAAAAGGACCAAAGAGTTAATTCCAGATAGAATGCCAACTGCAGTCAAAGGCAGTCAAAACATGTTGAGAGTGTTAAAGACGTTTTATGAACAATAATCCTTTCACATTTTTTTTTAAATTTCTTTATACAAAAGTTAGAATGAAAGCGTAATTTTAAAAAATGAAAAGAAAAATATATGTTAATCAGTTGTTTTTAATTGCAATTTCCATGGTAACTGTGTAAGTCAAAACTGTTGTTACTACTCTATTACTTAATAATTACTAAAATAGCACCCGAAATCTTAATTTACACAACAAACAGAACTTTACGAATAAAATACTTAATTTTCCGTGCTTTATGAAAGGTATAACAATTTGAACATTTTTTCTTTACAAAATGTGTTTTTTTCTTCACACATAAAAATTATTCAGCAAATAAATTAAGATGTTTAAAAATTTCTTTTATAGTATTTTCTAGTCTTTTACATATAGTGTTTAATTTAAAAATGAATCCAAAAATGTTTAAATTTGCTTTGTATTCGTCTGGTCCTTTCTGCCTTTGACCTTTTTACAACTTGCCCATTTATTCGATATTGTTTTTGTTTTAACATTCTGTATCAAAAATCATAAATAATTTCTGAAAACTATACAACTCCCTTCTTTTTATAGAGTTACATTTGTTGATCTTCTCCCATGGAAGCGCATGAGCAGAAATTACAAAACCTCCTTAAGTAAGAGCTTCAAAATGCCAATGATAGGCTCTCCTGCAGGTCAAAAGTAAGAAAACAACAACAGAATGGACCCAAAATGTAATGACCTTAAATATGACATTGAATATGACTTTGACATCAAAGAAAGCATTTGTAAATGATATGAGTTAAACACCTTAAATTGTGCATCTGTAAAGTTTGCTTGAAGGACAGTAAATAATATGAAGTATTTGGCAGAGATACAGAAGTGTGACATAAGTACAGAAAGCATGACTAGCATATGCTACCATTTTAGCACATTAAATGGGTAATTTGCACAATTATTTTACAAACATGCATTTTAATGCTTTATTTTTCTTATTTTATACATGTATGTGTGTGTTTTTTTCTAATTATATATAAATGAAGGTCATTTGGGCTATATTTATATTTATATAGATATATGAACACAACAACACACAGTTGGTCTTTGGTTTCTTATTGTAATGACCTAAGAAGACTCGGATTATCTGATAAGCTTAGAGAGGTGTTCCTACACTTGTAATCCCATAACTACCAGAACCTGAGCAATGAGTGGAATTTACATTCTGCGAATAAACAACATTTATGTAATAATATTTATAATTTAGTTGTATGTCTATGCTACCTGCATAATTCAGTAGCATAAGAAAAGGCATTTAATCTTAATGGTTGATTAAATGCTGTAACTGATACGTAATATCTTTTAAACTCCAAAAATGATGTAAAGATAATCTACAGGGTTTATATGTGCACAGTAAGACTATTATACAAGTCTAATATAAACAACTAAGGTGTATTTTAAGACCAACTGAAGTACACATTACTAAAGTGTTTTTATAAACATTAATATACATTTTAATTCAACAAAAAATCTGTTAATTCAAATAAACAATTTAACAGTTTTATCCCTTAAGATAAAAAATGAATAAAAATCTTAAATACATCTTTTAATATACAAATTAAACAAAATCAGAGTCACTTATTTTAAAATACAATACCAGCAAAAATTTTAAACATGATTTGCCCTATAAGAACAAAACAATACACATAAATGTATAAATGTCCTCAAAGTAGGATCTAGAATCAAATGTGGGCAACTCTGTTTCTTTCCAAGTATTGTTCACATTAAAGACATCTGTTTCAGGTAAAACAAAATAATTAAATTCAAGTACTCTGAAGAAAAAAAAAGACATGTATTTAATTTCAAAAGGAAATGTAAAACTGAATTAGCCAAAGTCGAATACTAACATTTCTTCTTAGAAATACACATATATCCCTCATTATATAGACCGCACTGTCAATCAGACCATGTTATTTTACATTTGATTAGGCTGCCCAGTCCAATACCATGTTAGTTTAATTACTCATTAACTGACATTTTGATTGGCTCATATTTGGCCAATCAACCTATAAATGGCTTAATGATCCCAAAGGGGTTTATGCAATTGAAATTAGATTTAACGTGATGGTAAGTCTCAACCTTATTGCTCCTTTTATGACTGATAAATTTTAAATTCTCTTTCAAAGCATGCAACAATTCACTTTTACTTCCTCATTATTTTAGTAAGATAACAGTGTCAAGTAAAGAAAATTTTGAAGTATTTACTCATTGTGTTTATGTGCATACAATTATGAATACATGGCACAATGCTGCGTTTTAAGACAGCTTGGGTTTCACCACCTTGTCCTTATAGTTCTAATTGTCCTTATATATTTAATTAGTTCTTGCTAGTCCATTTTAACCGGCATTTTCTAGGCCTGTATTCCTGATCAGCCAATATTAAAACATGACCTTTTCCTGTATATTCATGCGCATTATTGTTTACGTTGCTCAAGCATTCAACTTGGATGAAGCACTAAAGTCCTTGATCATATGTGGACTGAATGCTCAAGTTTTTTATCATAAGTGGACTGAGTACTCATGTTCTCGAACATAAGTGGACTGAGTTTTCAAGTCCTCAATCATAAGTGGACTGAGTACTCAAGTTTTCGATCATAAGTGGACTGTGTACTCAAGTTTTCGATCATAAGTGGACTGTGTACCCAAATTTTCAATCGTAAGTGGACTGAGTACTCATGTTCTCGATAATAAGTAGACTGGGTACTCATGTTCTCGATCATTAGTGGACTGTGTACTCAAGTTTTCGATCATAAGTGGACTGTGTACTCAAGTTTTCACTCATACGTGGACTGAGTACTCATGTTCTCGATCATAAGTGGACTGGGTACTCATGTTCTCGATCATAAGTGGACTGTACTCAAGTTTACGATCATAAGTGGACTGTGTACTCAAGTTCTCGATCATAAGTGGACTAAGTACTCAAGTTCTCGATCATAAGCAGAGTACTTAAAAACAATCGATGCAACCTTATTTCATAAAACTACAAGAGAAATGAAATGCCAGTTCATATTAAAGTGATTGTAACAATTTATGAAAACCAATGATTGTTCATGTTCAAAGTAAAAGAAATCTTACCATTTAAACAATGTGGCTTTGTTCCAACATGAATTTCAGGATGAAAAACATCGAAGTTAAGTAAGTACAAAAAAATCACTTATAAGGTCAGTTTTCAATTGTCGCATAAAATCAGAGCCAAAAATATAAGTAAAACACTGTGGTATTCAATGCTTCAGAAAAGTAGTCATATTTTAAAAAAATAAAAAAAAAACACCCAACGTAGATAAGATGCCCAAAACTCCGCTTTCAATTAAGTGAAAATATGCAACAAGTTATGGATCGTCAACCAAGATTTATCCGCTTTACTGACTGGAAGAGGTGGTGTAGGTCCCTATTCTGGTACATCACACAAGACATGGAATACTGTAATGTATTCTTCCATGCTTAGGTACGGAAGAATTTATAAAGTAATACATAATTTAGTACAGCATTCTATAATCATCTTTTCATCATATTTTATTGTTAATATTTCAAGATTGCTTTAGGAATTTAACAGTATGACTCCGTCTTTGGTTTCCCGTAAAAATATGTAGAACTCCTTTTTGTTGCGCTCGAGAAAGAATGATCTAAAATTGTTTGGCCGCCAGTTTCCTTTGTGCAGATGTAATTCTGCTCAGGCAGTGAAAACAACCAGTTGCCTATTCCAAAGAGACATGTGCATTCAGTATGTTTAAAATTGTTTGCCTTGTAAATACATTTCGCATATGTTATTGTCATGTTTTCTTTTATTGATCAACCTTCTTTGAACCCTGCTACTAAAGGACCAACTAAGGACAATGTACACCAAATTCAAAGGCCCTAGGTCTTGTAATTTCTTGCAAGAATATTAAGGTTTTACAATAAAGCCCTTCAATGTCATTTATATTGTCCTTGGCAGCTATTTTTTTCTATGCATAAACAATATTTTATAACTTTTCATTTCGCCTGCCTTTTGAAGTGTGATTAATTTTGGCCTGCCTTTTAAGAGAATATGCTGTTTAAAGAATGTTGACGGAGAAGTGACGGGAAGGTATGAAGCAAGACATGTGATGCCAGATGCTGGATGTTGGGTGATCACACTCAGGTGAGCTAATAAAAATATATATCAGGTCTTTTAATAAAAAGGATCAAATCAACAAAAAATATCAAGACTACAACAGTATTTAAAAGTGCTGTTTCCTTTAAGAGACGAAAAGTGATAGTCATATACAATGCGTATGATGATGTTTTCAACTCATCATCACTTTTTCAGTGTCATTATCACATTCTATGACTGACATGTGACCAGACATTGACAAATCAGAAAGCTTAAAATTTAAAGGTTGTGTAATATTTTACTATTTATTAATGTTGTGTGCAATCAGTCAACTACAGAAATTATAATTTTTGTTACCAAAAAGAGGATCAATGAATCACTCCTAAGATAAAACATACTAATTTCTTTGCTAATTATTGACTATAAACTTGTGTTTCTTAATAATAAAATTGAGGTGTCACTGATTTAAATTAAGTCATTGTGCCAGCTTCCAACATATTGGTATAGTAAGACGCACAACGGGATGGTTGAAAATCTTTCTGAAGAAAGTTTTCATCCTGACTGGGACCCAAGCCCAAATGTGATAGGCTCAGACTTTTTATCCTCATGATATGGGTTATCATATGAAGAATGACATAATGAATAAATGGTAAAATCTAAGAAAACTGTTGTGATTACTTACTTTTTTCTCTGTCTCATTATTTTTGATATGCGATTTTGGTGCTGACCCTGTTGGCAATCCAACCCTTGTCAGTGAACGATCTTTAGAACTGTCAACATATTCTTTGGCTTCTTTTATTCCAGTCTTCCTTGAACGTACTGCAGTGCCAATCGGAAGCCCAACTCGTTTAAGCTTACGATTCTTTGCATTATCTACATAAGTTTTAGGAGAGACTGCGAGTGCAGCTGTACATGTTTTCTCTGCGGTCTGTGGGGTTGCACCAAATCCACATTCATTCAAATGAGTTGAAGAACTTTTTATTGGAGAGCTGTTATCATTCTTTGAATGGACTGCAGTGCCATGTTCTAGCCCATCTCGTTCAAGTTTACAATTCTTTGCATTATCTACATAAGTTTTAGGAGAGACTGCGAGTTCAGCTGTACATGTTTTCTGTGCGGTCTGTGGGGTTGCACCAAATCCAGATTCATTCAAATGATTTGAAGAACTTTTTATTGGAGAGCTGTTATCGTTCTTTGAATTGACTGCAGTGCCATATTCAAGCCCAACTCCTTCAAGTTTACAATTCTTTGTATTATCTACGTAAGTTTTAGGAGAGACTGCGAGTTCAGCTGTAGATGTTTTTTGTGCGGTCTGTGGGGTTGCACCAAATCCACATTCATTCAAATGAGTTGAAGAACTTTTTATTGGAGAGCTGTTATCATTCTTTGAATGGACTGCAGTGCCATGTTCAAGCCCAACTCGTTCAAGTTTAAGATTCTTTGCATCATCTACGTAAGTTTTAGGAGAGACTGCGAGTTCAGCTGTACATGTTTTCTGTGCGGTCTGTCGGGTTGCACCAAATCCAGATTCATTAAAATGAGTTGAAGAACTTTTTATTGGAGAGCTGTTATCATTCTTTGAATGGACTGGAGTGCCATGTTCAAGCCCAACTCGTTCAAGTTTACGATTCTTTGCATTATCTACGTAAGTTTTAGGAGAGACTGCGAGTTCAGCTGTAGATGTTTTCTGTGCGGTCTGTGGGGACTGTGAAGTTCTCTGAGGGGTCTGTGGGCATGGGCTGTAGGGTCTGTGGGAAGTATTTCCTACAGGATTGGTACTGTTAGATAAAGCACTAGAATGCCCAGCGTCTGTTCTGTATGAACTGCAACTCGAGGAGCTTCCTTGTGCTGTCGGGGCGCCTGAATATGAACAGCTACTTGGGCTTGAACTTCCTATAGATGAGACATGACTTCCCATTGGACGTCCTGCCCGGCCCTTTTCCCTATTGCAGGCTTTGTTTGCAGAAGTTTTTCCTCGTGGCATAGTTCTAATGTTGCTGTTCGGACCTGAAATAGTTATCTCTAAAATTATAATCTTAAATGAAAGCAAAAAGTGTTATTCTTAAATTCTTATAAAATATTTGTTTAATTTGCAAATCAAAAGCTTTTAAGCAAAGAAATGAATTCCAATCACAAACTGATTGCAACTTTCAAGCGACAATGATTCTAAATTTTAAGTTACTTTGTCACACAGTTGATCAAAGTTTCATTTAATAAACTTAAAAAGGGAGTAAACTTTGTTAAATCACAATGAATAATGGAATATACTATCATCTCTGATCACTGGACTATATTTGAATATATTGTGTTATTACATTGAGAGAATCAAAAGCATTGCACAGCTTTTCAACGGCTTCTTGCCATTCAAGATTATTGCTTATAATACCAAAGCAACAGTTATATCAGTAACTAAAATATGGCTTAATAAGTCTGTGTCCGATGAGCTCAACATAAGTGGCTATTCACTGGCAAGAAAAGACAATACTAGGAATGGAGTGGCAATGGGGTGCACTTTTATTAGGAATAATCTAGCCTTTTAATTTGTCAAAAAGCATCAGTCAAGCGGTGATGAAGGTTATTTATTGAAATAATGTTACCAAGGACATTGCTTATTTATGTTGGTACTATTTACAGACCACTAAAACAGAGTGATTTTCTTGACTGTCCAGAACATAATCATTTACATTTTAGATCTTTCTGTGAAACTATTACACTTGGTGATTTCAAAGTATGCCACTTACAAGATAAAAATACTTATTTAAAAGGATATTAACATATTTTGAAATATGGTGCAGATTATTACTGAATCAATTCGGGTGATATTGTCACGACCGGTGTCGCTATATAAGATTTATTAATAAAATTCTACGTTTACTAAACGACGAAATGGTGTAACAGAAAGAACAAGCCAGCAACAAACTAGTACAATAATGTTTTATTTTAATACACAATTAAATCTATGGTGTAACAAAATAATAACAAATATATCAGACACAATTTGAGAATGCAAAATAAATGTTAGCTTACAGTTTGTCCCTTTAGGAGGTGTCCCTTTAATAGTCCAGTTAATAATACAACGTCTAATAATCCTGAAAAGTTTCCAGTAGAATGTCCTCGTAGATAAGTACAGTTGAAATAATCCAAAGGTAGAACAATACACGAATGTAATTAATATAATTCCAAACCCAACACTTTCATGTTTATATCACTGTAGATTATAATAAGTCGACGTAAGTTCCAACACAGAAAGATTTAATATAGAAGCTGCAAGTATTTCCAAAATATATGTCCAAACTCTAAAGCAAACTTGAAAGCAAAACTGTATCCAAACTTACTTTAAATCGGCTAACACGCCTTTATATGGACCCAAAGAATTTCTAGAACATTTACGAACCAAGAACATTCTCGAAACCCACTTAAAAATATACAAATGAACTTTCTAGCATGATCCTTTTCTTCTAGCAGTTAAGCGAATGCTACGTCATCAAAGCCACAACGGTTAACAACCCTTAACCTGACTAGCGTAACCTTAAACGCTAAACGCTGGGGTACTACTGTACATAACAATGTGAACTCACATCCTTTATTAGATAACTAATTTACCTATATGGTGCTATACCCATTGCTTTAAGTGAACATTCTGATCGAGGAAAATAATGGAAAATTTGATTAAAATACACAGTCAAAATTGGATCTATGAATCACTATAATCAATCACACTTTGCAAGTAAGTTGTTAAATGCAAATTGGGACTGTGTGTTTATTCTTTTAGATGTGAATAGTGTACCTCAGATGAAAACTTGTATTAGCTTATATGTCTTTTAATGTCTCAGGGACTTGTTCCAAAATCACCGACTGTGTTAAAACCCAATCGAACATGAGTTTTCATGAAAAAATACCACTGTTAAATAGCGGGTATTTCACACGCCTGCCTCATTATCGACAATTATCATAAACCTCCATACCTGTGATGTCAAGGACAGTCCCAGGTGGAACCAATTATATATCCACCTTTTTTGTTTACAGTACACATAGTTATATTGTGCTTTTGAGCCTATGAAAAAATGCAATAATAGGTGAATGTCGCTGTGTTGTTGGTGGAAGTTCAAACATATGGTCAGAAATCATCATTCTTATTATCTCAGGAGCTTATGTGATAAAGAAACAGTGACAATCTTAAAATTATATGGGAGGGAGTATATCTGCCACTGTAATCGGTGTGTGGTGTGTGTATCTGTGGAGGTTGTAATTATCCCTCATGATTATTTAATTTGGGATTTATTGCCTATATATATTTCACAAAGTATACAGGTTTTATAACAGTAGTTTTATTATGTCAAAGCACCCTAGTATGTTTTTTTCATAGGCTAGAAATGCTTTCAACACTTTCCAATAAATATGAAAAGTAGATTCTGTTGAACAAAAAAAGTTATTGAGTGGTTGTATGTTTCATACAAATTTATGTCAAATAAAAGTTATGTTATTTGGTAATATAAATAACAAAAACAATATTTTCTTTTTAAACATAATACGCATTGAATAAATTGTATTTGCCTGGTTTCTGAATACATATAAGATCAGAATTCAATAGTTACGTGGCATCTAGAAATAAATATTGTTAGTATGAAACAGGGCTCAATCAAAACTGTTGAAATCCATTGTACAAGTCTGAACTGCATCTTTCATGAATTCTGTTGACAATACCATGAAACAAACTGTCAGTATCTAAATTATCACAACCTCCTGAAAAGAATGATACACAAGTTGAAATTTAACAAAATCATCATTTTGTTTCCGATATATATCCCACTGACATATTCGGAAATTTTATATTATCATATCTGATAGCTTTAAAATAAAACAATTTAGTCATAATGCCATCTTATAACTTATCATAGACTACAAGCAATGAAATAAATCCACACAATTTTATTATTTTACTTCACCATATTATCAATCTTCATTGTATCAATAATCAATAATTTGAATTTAAAAATTCTTGGGAAAAAACAACATATTAAGTACCACATAGACATCTGTTACATGAATACCTGCGAGTAAATGCAACTGCACAATAGAAACAGACATAACTTCTTAATTGGCATCCAATTAACTAATTGGCACCTGCGAGCAACTGCACAACAGAAACGAACATAAGTTGTTAATTAATGTCCAATTAACTAACAGACACCGGCAAGTCAATGCAATAATGAAGGTTGTCCGCTTAACATCTGGAAAGCTAATCTCTTTGCAAGGCGACATTTTGTCTAAACATATTGAATATTATTTTTCAAGTAAACCTATCCGGAAAATCATAACCAATTAGCCATTACATAAAATATATTAACCAATAAATTGTTAGCATCCCCAATGTACATACATCAGCTTTCTACTTCGCAACTTTTAGATAAGACAACTAGACATATATTATGCAAAATGGTCAGTTAATACTATTCTCACAGGCCCAACAATTAATAAAAATAGCATTAAATTAACGCTACATAAATGAGGCAATCTGTCTTAAGTCGGAAAACTAACTTGTACATCAAGAATATGCAAATACTATTAGGATACATGGAAAGTAATAGTCTAATTGCTAAGAAAATAAATTCCACATTAACTGACCACTCATTATTGCCCTGTCTTTCCGATAGTCAGGCCATTTCATGTTGATTTAATCCATTAATTCTTATTCATTTCTTCTGCAAATCTGTTGATGGGTTGAACCATTCCATTGCTTTCAACATCACTGTCCGAAAAATCGGGCAAATCAAACAGACTTTCAAGAGATGCTTTATCATTCTCATAGGCAGCCATGTTTAATAAGAAAACGGAGTACTTTCATTGACGTCACGTGGCATGCTTTTTCCCAATAATTCGTTTAGCTTTATTCCAAAGATGTACTCAGAAGTTTCCATACTTGAATGTTAAAACGAACATTCAACACCTCATTTTACATGTAAAGTGTCGCCAATATAAGTGCAGATAAGGTTTTTCTCTCTTAGCATGAAATGGCCAATGTATTAAAGAAAAATTCATTTTGTCACCAGAGGTTCCCTTCGTACATAATTCGTCTCCAGCGAAGATCTGAACCCTGGAATAGGGGTATAAGAATAATAAACAAAGACTCAAGGAAGATAGTGCTGAACATCAACGGTCAACATTGTCATTAAGATAAACCAATTGCTGGCTATTTTAACCAAAGCTCTGTGAGTTCTTTTTTGAAAACAATTGCCTCGAGCTAAAAATATTTTTGATACAAAGTCTAGTAACACATAAGAATTTTAGTCTACTAGGAATCCGAATATGGGTAATAACACATTTCCTTTAAAAACAGTATCTGAAAACTTTATGTGTACAAAGATTTTCTAAACCTGAACAAAGGTGCTGGTTTGGCTGAGATACCTGCCTGTATCTTGAAGGAAGGAGCTGATGTTTTAAATATTCCAATTACTTTTATAAATAATATGTCTATAGGATGGCATTTTTGCCGATACTGTGCAGCGACATTTCTATCATTATAGCACAGGGGGCACTTATGATGCATCTTAACAAACGGACATTATCTGTTAGCAACGAAACAGCCCATAGCCAGAAAAAGCTTGCTGTGAATGATCCACTGAGTATGCGCAGCAAAATGTAAATTTAGATGCAATGTTTATATAGCATTTAAAGATACTCGCAATATATGATTACTCTAAAGTCCTCGCAAATCTACAAATAGCATTTCCAGTGCTGTCAGCACCCAGGAGTGATTTTTATAGAATCTCGATCTGAAATGGGTTTTTTTCAAGAGATTATGTTTTTGGACTCTAGATTGAAGTGTTTCCAATTCAAACCCTAGCCCTGCCACGAAAAGTTTTCAAAAGGATCTTATAAAAGATTCAGGTGATAAATTTACTTGATTAAGAGAAATGTGCAAGACACTCAGAAATCATTTATAATAACCTTAAAGTGATCTTGGTCAAGAGGTTAAGGTTTCGCATTTGGGAATCCGTTATGACAAGTTTACAAAAAAGATCTTATTAACGATTTGGATGATCATTAAAGACACATTCAACACACCAAGAAAGTATTTATAATATAGCTGAAGTGTTCTTGGTCAAGAGGTGAAGGTTATGTACTCATAATCGGAGTGTTCTGGGTTCAAACACTAAACCTGACATGAGATATTGTTCCTTGTCCAAAACTTTCTTTACACTTATATTTCGCAAAAACACAATAGGCTCAGATTAATTATTACTCCATTACACCCAGATTTACTAAATAGTAGTATCCATCTTGGATAATATCTAATATTGTTTTTAATAATAAGTCAGTTTGATATTTTGTAGTATTTTGATCCTATTTTGGCCATATACATATGAATGACATGCTACCTTTCACTTGACAGCAACTTTGTTAAGTTGTATTCTTAATGTTAGTTCGGTGTGTAATTATAAACCACAGAAGCACGTACTTACGTAACAACATTGCTTTATTACAACATTAGTTCCGACGGGATTAAGGACATACTTACTTTCTCTTTTAATTTGTCTTCATCCATTTCACTTTAAATGTCTGAAGTAGGTTAAATTAAGGAACTAATAAACATTGTTCTTTTTATACATAATCTAGATACAAAAAATGCTTCCATACAAAACAACTTAGAAAATAAAAAAAAAAGACATTAAGAAAGAAAAAAACATACCATGTTCCAGAAAAGACTACTTAAACAATGATGATTTGTGTAATGTGAGGCTGCTGCACATGCGCATTTTCTGCTTGTACACTTAAGTTTTATAGTTAACTGCAATAATGCTAGCAACTTTTTTTTCTTCTGCATGTGTAACATTTTAGAAAACCTGTTAACTGGTGTCAGTTTTTCTTTTGTTTTGTTTTAAATCATTCGATGGTGTCAGGAATTAATATTATAAAGAAACAAGAGGGCCATGATGGCCCTTAATCGCTCACAGGCTTTTAGTAGGCTAAAATCTGGCATCAAGTAATTAAGAGTTATTTACTTTAGAAATTTTTGGTGAAGACTGGACCATTAGTGTGGCCACTGGGTTGATAACATTTTCTAGAATTTTACCAAGTAACCTACTGAATCCACATGACTCACTTAAAAAACATTTGTAAGATTTCATACTAGCAAAAATGTTGGCCAAGTTTGGTGAAGGTTGGGCCACAAATGAGGACTCTAGTGTGTTCACAAGCTTTTTCTAAGATTTGACCTAATGACCTACTTTTTGACCCCACGTGAACCAATAATGAACCAATTCAGAATTTTTATGCAGACAAACATTCTGACCAAGTTTATTGAAGATTAAGCTATAAATGTGGTCTCTAGTGTGTTCACAAGCTTTTACTAAGATTTGACCTAGTGACCTACTTTTTGACCCCACGTGAACCAGTTACGAACTCATCCAAGATTTCATGGAGAAAAACATTCTGACCCAGATTGGTATAGATTGGGCTATAAATGTGGTCTCTAGTGTGTTCACAAGCTTTTTCTAAAATTTGACCTAGTGACCTACTTTTTGACCCCACGTAACCCAATAATGAACTCATCCAAGATTTCATGTAAAAATTGTCACAAAAGTGCTAAATATTGACCCATTTAGTCGTTTTCCCTGTGTAAAATAATAGTCCACTACAGACTCAACAAAGATTCGACAAAAATTCGAGAGCACTATGTAGAATTTTTACCTAACAGTATCGCACGGTTCGTACCGTGATTTTTGAGAAGTGAACCGTGAACAGAACCGTGAATCTAGAACCGCAGTATACGTGCGGTATATCGTTGAACCCCTAGGGAACACATTCGTGTGCATTTTTACCCAGCCGAAACACAATAATTCTTACTTATCAATCTGGGACTTTGTTTGAAACCTCTGAAAATGGGGACGCCTCAATAATTTGCTCTTGTTTATTTTGGTTTGTTTTTGTTGTTTTTATTGTTTGCGCATTTTTTGGATTAGGATACAGGCCATGAAATGTATAGGTTAAAATGATCGGTTCATACAAGATATTACATATTGATTTTATGTCGTATAAATTACCTAGATAGAGTTATTAGACCGTCTTACTTACATACATAGAGGTATTACTGCGGCAAAAATGACGACATGAAGTCATCATGCCTTATAATACATCGAAGTATAGTTATTAGACCGTATTAATTACCGCAATGGAGTTTTAGGTCGTATACGTTGTCGACATGAAGGAATACGGTTATATTAATTACCGATTTGAAAATTGCTTGATTTTCATGAAGAATTGCTTTTTCTTGAAGGAATTTACTCAGTCTATCATTTAAAACTTCTGTAAACAATTTTCCTACACACAGACAGAAGAGTTATGGGTCTGTAATTATCTGGATCTTTGCTATCTCATTTATTCTTGTATATTGGAATGATTATGCCTTCTGACCAGTTTGCTAGGATTTTTCCAGAGTTTAAAATTAAGTTGAGCAGTCTGACATATATAGGCATCATTACTGTCTTGGAGCTTTTAATGTATTTATTTGATATACCATCTATTCCTGATGATTTGTTATTTTTAAGATCTTCAATACATTTGAGTATTTCTACCTCTGTAAATTGTGAATTTAGTGAGCTATTGTCATAAATTGTGATATTGTTAATATCAATATTTTGTCATTGTCATGATTATTAGTATTTACGTCTTTAAAATGATTATACAAAGCCTGAAGGTCAGAATGTTCTATTGTAGTTTTACTTTTAGATTTGTTTGATATTTTCCAGTAGTCTTTAGGCCTTTTGTTATGAAGTGATCGTAATTTTGTTATATTTCTTTATAATATTTATTTATGTATTTATACATTGTTGCATTATGGGCTTTTGCTGCAGTTGTCATGTTTGTTTTGTTGATTGCACATGGGTGTTTATAATACTTTTTTCTAGCCTTGTTGTATGTTTTTTGGTCTTTTTGCACTCGTGGCCATACCATGTGTGTTTATTGCTATTAACTGGCTGATACAGTCTTGTATTAGTGAATGATTTGTGGGCGCTTTTGTTAAATATTGATACTAATTTCATTGATATTTCATCCATTAAGCCGTTCGTTGTTTTAACCTCTGCGGCTTGAAGCATGATTAAGAGGTCTTGTGTATCAATGTTATGTACAAAGGTATCTTGTTGTAAATGTGCCCATAATCTGTTGGTTTTGCTTTTATTTGGAAGTTTTGTGTTTTTGCTACTTGTGAGATAATTGATATCACAATGAAGCACTGAGTGACCATGAGGGAACAAAGCATCTAACTCTTAGCAATTAATGTATAGGCTTTTATTGCTAGCAATGTAATAATACTGATGTATGTCTGAAAGTAAAAATACAAGAGCTTTTGTGTTTAAATCTACCATTCACTATATGTCAGATTATTAATCTTGCGTGTGTTAAGTAGTCTGTAACCATGGTTATTCACCTTTCTATCCATTGAATTTGTGTCTAAAGCTATATTATTTTGCTGTAGTATTAACTTTTAGTCTAAAAAAATCTGGGTATCGAATCAAGTTCAAATTGGTCAGAAATAAAAGCATCACTCTCTGTAGAATCAGGCAGTAATGCTGTCTGGGTATTGAATTCTTCACATAAATAGGTAAATAAGAAAAGGTCCTATCAAAATTTTCAAAGAAAATAAAAAAATAAACAAATACTCGTAATCACTTGACATTTGGCTAAGTTTATTTTTAAAAAGGTCATAATTAGCATTATTATAAAATCTGGATTGTGCTGGGGGCACATAAATAACTCCAAACATTGTATCATGTTTAAAATCTGTTTAACCCACATGACATAATCAGATTCGGTGTATAAATAAAGTAACCAGTTTGTCATCGACCGACATGTTTTTAAATGTTTCTTTAGTCACGTTTGGGTCTGGAGTCATGCTACCGTCCGCCTGTCGTGGCTCGAAAGAACCACCTGTAGACCCCCGCCTACTCTTGGACGTTACAACTTGAAATCCGTTCTCACCTCTATTGTTTTGGCTACATGGTGTGGATGTGGGAGGGGTATCGGCAGGTGAAAAAATACACGAAATACCTGTTTTTCGACCCGAATCCTTTAATTTTTTGTCCATTTTCTGTGCGGCTGACTTACAACTATATAAATAAAGCACCGGCGCTAGAATAGCACACACATTAGGCAAAACCTCGAATTTTTCTTCCCTCGACCACAAAGTGACCTCACTCCGCCATGTCACCCGATCATTATCATTATACCTTTTGAGTTATTACCCAAACAAGCTTTCATTGCAACAAGAGACACAATTAAAATATAGACTAATTATTCCCATTCACTATATTCTCAGTACAACAGCTTTGGGATTGGGATTAGGGATTGGGATTAGCCGGCATTTTTGCCGATACTGCACAGCGACATTTCTATCATTATAGCACAGGGGCACTTATGAGGTGCCCAGGGACTGAACCCGGCCGGTCCATTATACTGACAACGACGAGTCAGGCGTAATGCTGTCCCCTTAGCCCCGAGCGTTAGGAGGGAAGCCACTACTACCAACTTTAAAGTCTTTGGTCAGACCCGGCCGGGGTTCGAACCCACGACCTCCCGATCCGCAAGCCGACGCTCTACAGCTTTACAACTAAAAAGTGAGATGTGCATATCGAGAATTGTCACATCCAAAAATCCAGAAGACACAGCCTCTCCACACAGCCAAACAGTAGAGAGGAAAAGAGCATGATTTGCATAATGCTCAATTTCAAAAAAGACATCACAAACAATTAATGAACATGAGAACCCGAGGGGTTACGGTCAGTAGTAAACAATTTTCCACTAGGGGTTTAAACCAGCTTTTAGGGCGCACCAACCTAACACTTGCCCTGACAGGTTCTCATATGAACACACAAGTACAAATTGTCTTGGAAATATAACTTCAACCCACCCATCAACTTGAAATTGTTGCATGCAAAAGCACACAAATATAAAAAAACAGAATAAGCTAATTGAATTGTCATGCAAAAGGGTGGGTACTCAATGACCTTACCGAGACCAGAGCCCCTGGAGCTAAATCAGCAAGAAAATGATGACAGAGATAAAAGAAACAAATCGAACTTCTAGGTTCTTTTGAAGATTTCCTGCCACCATCGTGCAAACAAAGAATTAATCGGCCGAAGATTGCAAAATGTATTTGTGCAATGTATGCGAAATCACGACTTTATTGTCCTTTATCGTCCTTATCTTTCTATGTTGCAAGCCATTTTCAGGGTGGTATCCGTCAGACTTACATACGAATTACTAAAGATGTTCCGAATTCTCATAAACAGGAATAAAAAACAACAAAAGGCGTTGAAATTCATGATGTAATTTACAGCGACCTTGAGTTTTTTATGTTTGTGAGCGGGTAAAGCGACCTTGAGCTTGTTGATGTTTGTATGTGTTTGTGCACGTTTTGTAGACTGCTAAATTATGCTTATAAGGAAATTCACATTGTGGGAAAACATCAGAATTTTTGCCACATGCCTTTCAGACTCCCAAAAGTCTAGTTTACTTTGAAAAATGTAATACAGTCAACTCTCGTTATCTCAAAATCGGTTATCTCAAATTTCCGGTTATGTCAAACTGTTTTCTACGGTCCCGTTTCTTTCCCTATAGTTTCTATATAGTTCGACTCCGCTTAACTCAAATTCGGATGTGTCAAATTATCGGATATATCAAACTAAATTCTTTGTCCCCACACGTATAAAACTGTTGAAATCAGTTGGTCTATCTCAAACTTCAAATTGCTATAAGATGCAACACGGCAACAATAGTGATTTTCACACCTACCGTGAAACTCGCGAAGATTTGGGCGCGAGTTTTATCGCCAATTATCGGCAATCAGGATGTCACGTAATTTAGAGAAGAGGTTAATCGATTATTATTTAATTAGCTGATTTAATGAACAACAATTTCGTTAATCAATTAACGCTGATTAAAGTGTTTCAGGTTGTACTTGTTGTTGTAAGAGTTTTTGAGAACTTGTTGACACGGCCTTCTCAACTTGTAAATAAAATGAGAGGTCGCGTTAGTGTTTTTATCATTCTTCCACTACCTACCCACAATACACGTACTGATTATTTAATAAAAAATATTTAATAAGATTGGTTATGGCAACAGACCAGACACGAGAAAGTGTTGAACAATCTGATGAAGGACCCGGTCTTAGTACTGGGGGGATAGTCAGATCGACATTAAACTTATATATTACATTGTAAAAATCTAATAACACTTTAAACATGCAAAACCACACAAACTTGCAGAAACTTAGTTTACAGTGGCAGATATAACAAGGAATTTCAGTCATTACCAGTCATCGTGTAGCAGGTAAGATTTTTAAGATTTACAAAAACTATCCTTAAATTCGGCTAACTCAAACTTCGGATATCTCAAACTATTTTCTACGGTCCCTTGAAATTTGAGATAACGAGAGTTGACTGTACATTCTTGATAATAACCTGATACGTAACCTTATCAATTAAGCGAGATGGAGAGCGGATGTTTTGCCCCCTCACTTCATCTTTTTAACTTAGTAAGAAACACACCTTTTTATATAGTTTAATCTTAAAACATACTAAATTAACAAAAGAAATATCTCTTCTTTTGCAATTACGTCATTCGAAGATAAGAACTCCACATAAATTAAATCCGTCGTCGTATAATAATGAGCCATAAGGTTTCTTAGCTATCCTAAACACGTTTCCTGTCAGCAGACCTTTACAAATATGTCATACCATAAGTCGTTGGTGAGTTGAAATGGTTATGTAAACCACACAATAGAGGTTAGGGTAATAAAACAGCATGAGAAAGTTCTCCGTATCAATCAAAGTGATATGCGTGTCATATGGCATCACTTTCCCATCTGACCTTCCATCAGTTGCATCATGTCTACTCCATAACAGTAACAAAGACTAAATATGAAATATTTCCTTTTCTGGTAAATTTGATAAACCAAAAACAAACTTAAAACTTGCTTTAAATACAACAGGGAGTTACCTCAAAAGGGAAGTTAACATGTGTTTCTGGTAACAATGTAACCGAAACATAAATTTAACTTGAAGAAAGAATAGGGAAGTATTTATTTCCCGTATATATGAAAAGTTTCATCCACGTCAAGAGATTTTATTACAAGGAAACAAACAAGAACCTTTTCAAATTGAGAGATTGGGAGGAACTGCCTACTTGATCATAGAATACTAACAAGGTATACATGTTCAGTTGTGTAAAAACTGGTTTTGTCCAAATCCGTAGCCTATCAGTACATGTACGCAGGCTCCATGTAAAGGTGATATCCGACAATGTTTTCATTTATAAATACATGTCAAGACAATAAACCATTACATTTAGGTATTTTAGAATGATCGCGTTTCACAGGTACGGCCTTGTTTAAGTTAAGACGATTTAGTAAAGCATCCATAAGTATTAGTATAGTATTCATTGGCAATACAAGTGATGAAATATGAGTTTAATAAGTGGTGTTCCGTATCGTGTACAATCAAAACAATGTTGTTGTTGTTTTTTAATTTTCGACAAATTGCCCTTTTCAAGCGTTAAACGCAAACAATGGCTCTCTTTACATATTTACAAACGTTCATGGATGCTGCCATGTTAGTAAACAAAACAAAAAACAAACAAAAACACAGTCATTTTTAAAGGTAAACATTCCTCACACATTATCGCTAGAATAAAACTTTAAAGAAAGACATAAAAAATATATATCAAAATAATATAATCTTGTCCAAATCTTGTTTGTTTAGTCGATTGATGATTTTCCTTTTTTTGTGTCACAGTTAACTGCGCTTTAAAAGGCACCTGGATAACATTTTATGATGTTATTGGCCATAGTTCTGTTCAGAGTTGTGCATAGAATTCCATTGCGTGCATCTCCTGTTTGCCTTATTAAATGTTTCCATTCATCAGTTACCAAACACCTACTTCTTTTTTGGATTAAGGCCTATATATCTTGGGACAGCTCGCTTAGATAAAGAATCACATACGTAGGCCATTCTGCGCACGTAGACAGGTCTTTCCAAAATTAAGATAGACATGTTCACGTGCTCAGAAACGGACTTGTGCACGATATGTCCTTTGTAAAAGTAAATCGAATCGTTCCGGGATCTATATACTTTTATAGAAATACATTTAACTAACCTTACTACAGCAGGAAGACACACACAAATATCAGCATTCAAACATAGGGGCGTATCCAGTATTGTTTTCGTGTGCGTGTGTGTGTGTGTGTGTGTCGGTCCATATTTTACACGTCTTTACCTTTTCCTCATACTGTATGAATCAGTTCAAATTGGTTTTCATATATTTTATCTCTCAGGTCGAGATCTGACAGCCCCTACACACACACCCTTTCATTTAACTCCATATATCCTGATTTAACCGAAGTGATCCGAGCTGGCAAAATCCCCTTACCGGTACACAGTATTGAGTTCGAACCCAAGACCTCCTCCGTAATCAGGTGCTCTACCACCTGGTCTACCTGGTCAGAGAGCTTTTAACCTCCCTTATATTATGCAGGCATCAAAAGAACTACCAGTACCTAGCCTGTTCCTGCTCCACTGGGTTCTCTGTAGAACCCCTTCTGCCGCCACTAAAAAGCTGGAAAAATCCAATTGCCGAGGGCTGGGGTCGAACCCAAGACCTTATGCTCTTGAGGTAGGTGCTCTAGCAACTGAGCTACATTGTCACCTGACTCTGGGGAAAGCATGCTCACTACATCAATTACGCCTTTTGATGAAGTTCCATTCCATTCGAGTGCATTGTAAACAAATCCGATGCGAATTGAGATAGTATGTTCTTCTGGAAACGTCCGATACGTATGTTAAATTGGATTGAATGTAGATTTAAGAAAACAAACACTTAAATGTTAAAGTTACTTGCAGAATTTTAATATATACATTAATAAATACTTTTGGCAAAAGAATTTGACGCCAAATAACGTTGGTCGTGTATTGAGTCTCCTTTGAAGAATCATTTATGATTCAGTTCTATTGTTGTTGGCATCCTTCTGTCTCTAGAGACAATGGAGTCTGCACCTTAGTATTTATTTAGTTGTGGGCAGCAGCGGCGACGGTGGCTGAATAAGCCAATGCGGGAGCTGCATCTTCTGCCGCACTTGCTGCAAGTGTGGTCCTTGTTGGTTACTATCGGGGCAGCAGTGGCAGGCTGGATTCTCTGCTGTTTGCGGCTCTTCCTTTCCTCACGCTGGATCTCTCTCTTCACGTTAGCCTGCTTGATGCCAGTTCTGACATTTGCACGCCAGCTAGAGCGATCGGATGTTGCTCTTTCGAGATCTGCTGGGTTGATGTTGCATGACTTCAGATTCCTCTTGCAGACATCCTTGTTGCGCAGGGCTGGTCGTCCTATTGGCCGTGTTCCGGTGGCGAACTCGTCATAGAGGATGTCCTTTGGGATGCGGCCATCGTCCATCCTGCATACGTGTCCGAGCCAGCGTAGGCGCCTCTGGAAGAGGGTGGCGAAAATGCTTGACATGCCTGCCATGGCCTAAACATCTGCGTTGGAGATGCGATCCTGCCAGGTAATGCCGAAGAGTCGTCTGAGGTTGCGCATGTGGAAGGCGTTCAGGCTTTGTTCTTGGTGCATGTACAGGGTCAAAGCCTCACTGCGATACAAAAGTATGCTCAGCACGTACGCTTGGTACACCTTCATCTTTGTGTTAAGGGTCAGCATGCAGTTTTCCCACACACGCTTCGATAGGCGGGCCATGGCGGTTGCTGCTTCGCCCATCCTCACATTGAGCACGGCATCCAAGGACAAGGTTGCTGGAGAGTGTGGAGCAGAGGTATGTGAATTTGTCCACCACCTCCCGGGTGTGATCGCCTATGGTAATTGTGGGAGTGGTGCTGAAATCCTGACCCATGATGTTGGACTTCTTGTGGCTGATGGTGAAGCCAAACTCTGCACACGCCTTCGCAAAGAGAGTGATGAGTCGCTGAAGGGCGGCTTCCGTGTGGGCAGTGAGGGCGGCATCATCAGCAAAGAGCATCTCCCGGATGAGGCCCTTGCGCACCTTGGTCTTTGCTCTAAGGCGGGCAAGGTTGAATAGGTTCCCGTCGCTCCTTGTATGAAAGCATAGCGCAGGAGCAGGGAGAAGAATATGCCGATGTTGGGATTCCGTCACTGCCTGGAGATTTCTTGCAGGACAGTTAGTCAATGGCCTTTCTGAGTTCCTCGATGGTGGGTTGCCAGTTGAGTTCTTCTATGGTGGGAAGTGGGGTGGTGTTCTCCATGGCTGCGTCAGTAACGACATTCTGTCTAGAGTACAATTTCCCATAGTGCTCTACCCATCTCTCCATCTGCTGCCTAAGTCCTTGATGATGACGCCGGAGGTGGACTTGAGGGGTGCGGTTTTGGTGACACTAGGTCCAACAGATTTCGTTATCCACTCATACATGGCACTGGTGTTTCCGCAGTCTGCAGAGGTCAGGATATCACTGCAAAGCTTCAGCCAGTAGTTTTTGGCGCACCTGCGGGGGACCCTCTTGGCATTGTTGCGGGCTTCACTATAGGCGGCCAGTGTTTTCTCGCAGGGCTTCCTCTTGTACTTGAGAAGCTCAGCACCCTTGGCAGCAAAGGCATGCTCCATCACTTCGATCCCGGCCTTAAACCAGTCCTCGTTCTTTCTGGCTCTCTTCCCGAAGGTGTCTGGGGCGATCTGGTATACTGCATCACGGACAAAGTCCTAGCGTGCTGTGGCACTGTGGGGCAGACTTCATGGATCTTGTCCATAGCATCAGCAAAGCATTTTCGCAGCTCAGGCTTTGAGACCCCGGCCGTGTCAATGCGAGGCCGGCTCTTCTTGGGGTGGTAGATCCGTCTGGGTCGGAGACGCACCATGCTGCCGACCAAAGAGTGATCGGTGTGGCAGTCGGCACTATGGTAACTGCGCGTGAGGAGCACGTGGTTTAGCATGGGTTTTCTAGTAATGACGAGGTCCAGCTGGTGCCAATGCTTTGACCTCGGATATGGCCAAGACACTCTGTGGTGGAGTAGAAGGTGCTGGTGATGGCGAGGTCATGGAAGGAGCAGACCTCGAGTAGCCACTTTCTGTTCTCGTTGACCTTGCCAACTCCAAAGTGTCTGATGCAACGTGGTCAGAAGGTGTGGGCTGCGCCTACTCGGGCGTATAAGTCTCCAAGCAGGAACAGGTTTTCCTTCGCTGGTATCTCTCTAATCCTTGTCTCGAGCTCCTCATAGAATGCATCTTTAGCCTCGGCTGTGGAGCAGAGTGTGGGGGCGTAGACGACGCCAGGAAAACCGCCACCATCCAACGCGAGCTGGCCAAGCGGAACATCGACATCGCCGCCCTCCATGTGTGCAGGTCCTGAGGAGGTAGTGAGGCGGAGTGAGAGCATGCGTTCGGTTCCCCGTGAAGCAGGTTCGACTGATTTTAGGAGGGAGTTGCGAACTGCGAAGCCAACTCCGTAGAGTCATCTGGCTCCAGACCTTGCCGAAAGAACGTGTAGTCCTTCTCCTTCAGACTGCCACTGGAAGCAAGGCGTGTCCCATGGAGGGCGGCGATGTCGATGTTCCGTTTGGCCAACTCGCGGTCGATGATGGCGGTTTTCCTGGCGTCGTCTACGTGCTAAAGGTCGTCAGATAGGCCAGGACACATTGTTCTGACGTTCGAGGTTGCCAGCCGCAGGGATGGTGGTTTCTTTTCCTTTTCCTTTTGATGTTTGCCCGGTGCTCAATTTTACAACAAGACTGTCGATTTTGTCTAAGCTTCACGCACCCGATGAAGCAAGCATGTTGTGGCGAGGTAGCATCTTATTGCCCGGGGGCTTCCTAGGTTGAGACAGGAGTTAACTTCCCATTGGAGTCAAAAGACTCATCCCACCGTCGAGAGAAACCCCTAGCGCCCGGCTCTACGCCAAACGAGCCTGGGCTATAACTGGTGTCTGCTGCTCCCCGTGTTTAGTCTTCGCTGAAACGGTGAAGCTGGAGTGACCTCTCCAGGTGCAGGCCTGGGCGGGTGGTATGGAGATCCTAGAGTGCCCATTGCCAGGATCCCCCTCTCGGCATTACTGGCGGAGTCCGATACGAAAGGCAAGCCGATACGGCCGGTGCCAGTGCAACTGTAGGAGGTGCCAGAAGGCATCGCAAAGCTCAACCAAATTTTCTATCTGGGTTTACTCCCAACGCCTTTGACCAGCCAAGGTCGACCTGCAAGGCAGCAGGAAACTCGTGGATGGCGGGGTCGTTCATTTCACGTGCAGATACGAAGTATATGCCCACTACCACAGTTCTATTGTAACTTATGACATTCCGTTCTACTTTTAGCTTAGTTACGTCTATATTTATGTGTTACCACCACCTAGCGTCTGAATGTTGTCATTTTTTAACATATACGAGAATACATAAGTAGTTTGTGACTTGAGAATTGTAACTTTGAGATTTGAAACTTGTAAATTGTAAGCTAAAATAAAGTTTGTGACTTGATAATTGTGACTTGAGATTTGTAATTTCCAAAATTGTATATGAGAAATGTAAATTTAGATACATCTAAAACGAAAGTGTTAGTGCAAACAAATAGCAAATTTAAGCATATGCAGTTTTGCAATTTGCAAATTAGAAATTGAATATTGGCGGATATTCCTTTCCATAGGCTAGTAGTGTATATGCCTTTTTGAAGAAACTAACATTAAACGGGGACGCGTGTGCGTGAGAAGTATCATGTCAAAATCGGGTGTGTATATTATGGCCCGTACCAATGTGGTTAAATGGGGACATTCGGCGATTTCAGCGAATTTCCGATATGATATCTTAAAATGCCTCTAGACACGGATTTCAGAAATAGTACAACCGGGACCGGGAACGTCCCCGGTTTTGCGTGTGTCCCCCGTTAGAAGGTGTGTATTCATACAACAGTTACTGTCCCCGTTTGCCACCAAATACATATGCGCGCGCACGCACACACTCTCTCTCACACACACACGCATGCACAGACACACAGACACACACACACACAAACAATCTCCTTATTATAAAACAACACAATTCTTGAACACAATAAATCTTCTGTGTATCTTGATAGGATGCAAGGTGACAAACAATCGGAACACCTCGGCTAATAACGTCTGCATCGTTAGTGGGGCAGTGGACAGCGAATGCATACAGCGGATGTTGTACGCCTGCTAGATGACTTTAGGGCTCTTGCTAGCAGCAGGAAGGTGTGGGGTGGGGTGTCCGAGGTCCGAGTGGCTTTTATTACTGCTATGTGTGTGATCAGGCCATTGCTCAATAAATATGTTCAAGAAAAAATATATGAACAGGCCGGCCGGGGGGGGGGGCGGGTCATGCCCCCCCCCCCCCCCTGTAAATCCGGGCCATGGTTTAATGTCAAGCAAGGCACGTAGCTGCCTGTACGCAGAATACGCACTTGCGCACACTTTTTGCCCAAAGAATAAAAGACTAAATCTGGAAAAAAATCAGAAAATATTAGGGGTAAGGTGTAAATCTATTGCAATCAATTACCACTCCAATTTACTCCACGAGAAAGATGTTAAATTTATAAACCGATATTAACTTTTCTGTAACTTCCAACTTCTGTAAGTATCATACTTTTATTTTTAAAATCAAAACTTCTCAGATAATTCTGTCGTCTGGACGATCACGCGTGCTTTTAGACACTACTCTTTTAAAGTTGTGTTACATATGTTGTATTATGAGTTTTTCTACTTTCTCATCATTGGCAATATTATACTTTGTACATTAGCACTTTTCCTAATTAAGGTACATTTATTTAGCATTTTGTCTAAATCATGTGATCTTAAAGTTGAATAAGATTACCTTTTCTACTTCACAAAATAACCTCCATTTTCTTGCGACTTTTACTTTTATTTGAGCATTTTCCACGTATTTTAGGAAATAAAGGACCATTATATTTCTTACAGTAACACGGTATAAGGACCATTCAAGCCCATAGGAAGCTTTTGAATATAGGGACCATATTTCATATGACAGATAAATATAGGAGATGAGGATTGCTCTGGTTGGTAGGCCGATAGACAATTTATTGTTTCATCTTCCTTCATATACAAAAAAGTTATTACCAAAAACAAAACAAAAACCAAAAGAGAAGTCACGAAAAAAGGACTTGATGCATATAACACAGGTAGTTAAAACTTTTCTTAATTGGTATATTTGATCTACATGCACCTTTGAACAACAAAGAGGCCATATCAATAGCTAGTTTTTCTGCTAATTAGCAATATTTTGTCTGTTTCGAGCCGATTTTTTTCATGTTTCGACGATTCCTATTTACACCTAGGTTGCTTTACAAATACACCGAGACCCTCGTGCACTTGATATCCTATTTTTTATTTGGGTTTTACGGCACACTGACACTTAACAGGTTATACGGCGCCGAATACAAAGTTAAATGTGAATAGAGCATAATCAGGTTAAAACAAGACTATGCAAGTAAAATATAGAAAAATATAAAAACTATCAGGTTAAAAAATAAATTATAATTGAAAACAGGTCAACGTATAAAACGGTTTAAAAAGTATGGCGATTGGTAAATAAACAGTTAAAAAAATTATAACTTATTAAGAATACGTATCTCGTTCAAGAAGCAAACAAGATTAAAATCCGACACTGTCCTAAATAGTTTGTACATGTTTTTGACATTAAAATACTTCGACCGTATGTGGTCTGTGTCGATACACTGTAATAAAATATGGTTGACTGTCAGTGGTTCCTGGCAAGGAACACATACAGGTTGAAGTTCTCTTTTTAAAAGATATGAATGAGTTAATCTAGTATGTCCAATGCGACAGCGGGTAATAGCTACGTTTTTCCGTCAACTTTCTCTGCAAGCAGAGACATTGGCACCGACATTAGGTTTAATTACGTGTAATTTGTTACAAACAATACTGTCCCAACTTGTTTGTCACTTGGTTAAAATATGTCGGTTAATAAGTGGTTTAAAGTCAGTGTGTGGGATACAAAGATCTGTCTCAGTGAGGGCTGAGTCAGATTTTGCACCCCTGTCAGCATCTTCGTTTCCTCGGATGATTACCTGACTAGGAAGCCAACAGAAGGCGATTTCGTTAGTGTCATATAAACTTTGAAGTTTGACAAGAACAGTGCAAACATGTGGATTTTAATAATTCAATGAATTTATGCTCTGCAATACAGATAATGAGTCTGAAAAAATAGCATATTTTTCAGCGGAATGTTCTGACTTGATATCCTAAATTTTACAAACAACACTGTAGAATTGTCCACTATGGCTGAAAATAATAATAATAAATAAAACGAACACATGCTGATAAGGAAGAAAAAAAGAAAATAGTAAACAAAAAACACAAAAACAACAACAATTTAAAAAAAGAAGAATACAACTACTGTTTTAACAATTAAAATACTTTATTAGCTAGTATAATAAACTTAATCTTAAAAAATGCTTCAACAGAAATAGTTTACCTAGCTTGTCTTGGACTCACAATCTTCAAATCACAAAGCTTGTGATTTAACTATTAAACTATAGCGCTTACCAACTTTAAAGGAAGTAAACTACACACATATCAGCAGGTGACTGTCTATAACTGGTGTTTTATGTTTATACACTGCAAGCGGAAGAAAACAAGTGCCAAACCCGCATTTGCCGAAATACAACGTCATGTCCCTACTTTCGCTTTGAGTACCACAAATTTTTTCTATAAGTCTTCGGTGCAACAATTTATTCCTACATAACATTCAGGTGCCATAAATTTCACGCTTTTACATACATATTTCACAAACATTGGTCATATAATTGTTTACCCTACATAACTTTGGTACCATAAATTGTACAACTTAACGTTGTTACAATTTTACTTATTTTTCCACTATATACCTTTAGTACCATACCTTCTTGAACTTTATTTACAATTTTGCTCACATAAAAAACTAATTCTACACTTTAGATTTTTTTTTGTGTGTGTGTGTGTGTGTGTGTGTGTGGCAACGGTTTCATATTTCCGCCCTACACTACTCATATTGTTTGGGGCTGTAAGTATTTTCACACAAAAATAGGGGGGGGGGGGCAACGGTTTCATATCCCCGCCCTACACTACTCATCTTGTTTGGGGCTGTAAGTATTTTCACACAAAAAAGAAAAACGTTATGTTAAACTGTAAACTCCGGTGCGCACATTCAAAGATTCTTCGACATAAGCCATAAGTGATTGTTTGATTGCGTTATCTCTAAGTGGCAACCTTACGTTCCTCAAATGTGCCAGAGCTACTAAACAATGTACTAAGACCGAAGACCGAACAACCGGCCGAACATGTTATGAATGGCAGGAACCTGAATATTGACCCTGCATGACCTTGACTATTCACCGTCAGTTATTAATGCCTGGGAAGGTTAGTGCGTGTAAAAATCATTATGTATGTCTAAGGAGACTTTATTAATACCTTCCGAAAATATACGACAGTATTTTTAGCGAGTCCGTTAACATGACATGAAAGTGAGGTCATAAACATGTAGCTCATCGCCGAGAAAAATGACGTTGCAAGAATTGAAAAAATCTTTTCGCATTTTTCGGAAAGTGGTAAAAATGAGTCAGGTTCATTCAGCTCGATTTACATGATTTCAAATCAACATAAGCGATATGAATGCAAAGTAAAAAATATAGCAGACTTTTATGACAAAAGTCTTTATTTATGGCGTCAGAATAACGAATATTTACGTAATTTACCGATTACGTCACAACTGAAATATGCGATTATCAATAGTCAAGAATTACATTAAAGGTGGTATACGACAAACTAAGAAACTAATTGACCACTTTGTTTTGAGATTACTTTACATACTCATTCCGTAATCCGATCTAACGTCGATATATATTTTTTCAGCTGAAATCCCCATCTTGCTTAGTTGTAAATTTGGAAATAGTTGACATTTAAAGCGAGATATATTTTACGAACTGAACTGTATTAATAATATGTTTTGTTATAAACAGACTTACCTAAAACTGAAGAATAAGTTTTTACATGTATTCACAAATTCCCCAGAACATGGGTGAGATGTTTGTTACATGTATTAAATACATGCCATCTGCCTGATACCACTTTTAAATCTCGTAAGTTTTATTTCACTTGCTAGTAAGTAACATCGTTAAACAAAGCTGCGAACGAACTGAGCTCAATTCTGTAACCTAACTTGTTTATAATGAAAACAGGTTATGTTTCGCTTAAGGACAAAAATGACCGTCTTTCGAATTAAATCGTTCGCTGTTGACCTCTTCTTTCCAAACAATCTGGCACATCGGAAGTAGGTTGCATTTTTTTAAAAGAGCATATACACATTATTTTAGATAATCTTGTGTTGAAACGGATATAAATAATTATACAATCAGTCCTTTTAACGCTATGTTTTGGCAATGGCTTAGATAAACATTGACAAAGTCATATGAGCATTGCAGCATATACCAAAATTTGACAAGGCACGGGACAAAGGTAATCACATGTAAAATGTAAAAATAAAAAAGACGTGATGAGTCATTAAACAAAAAGGGTAAACCCAATAGTTACCGCATTGGAAAGTTCAGTCTGCAAAAGGGACCGACCGGGGTTCTTAAACCGGTTTTACAGAGTTCTAAACTCGCACTTCCTGAGGGGTTTCTCAAATGCAAGCAATGAAATAAAAACCGACCTATTTGAATAAAAATGCCATAGCGCTGTCATTTTCTTAGATAAGTTATGACATCATTAGTGACGTTATTTGGAAAATAATGTCTACTACCTATCAAGAAGAGGGGGGATTATTATTTTCATTATAAGAACTACACAAAAAAAGATGTAGATAGTAAATTAAATTTTAAAATCAATGAATGAATGACAAAAGAAGAAGTGTAAATGATTGTAGCATTCTGTTGATGTGTAGATATAATTGAGGAAACAAAGTCCAATGGATGAAGTATATGACAACAGATTACATGCACGGAGATGACACTAAAAGATGTGCCGCTTCGTTTTAAATGTTTAGCTCAAGAAATGTTGAGACCAGTGTACACATGCAATGCTAAAATGCAACAATAATTCGAGATCATTGTTAATAAGCATACATTTATTCGATTGATCGTGTTCTTTTAGTCTGATGTGTCCACACATTTGCACTGACAAAATGCCAAGATCGAATGAGGAAGATCTCCCGTCATGATAGTTCTCACTCGGCGACTCTAACCGCCCAACCGGAGGCGCCCTGTTTCAGAGCTGTTCGTCTTTGGGCAAGAAAGCATACGGAATACTTAATTTGGTCTTAATATACCGAATATACTGTGTCGGCTAAGCGGTGTCTGTTACCATAAAAGGTTTGTCCTGAGTTGGTTCGTAAAATATTGAGATAAAGATATTCAGAAAATGGCAACGTTATATTAATATTTAAGAAACAATTGTTTGTTTAGCACAAAGGCATGTAAAATTAACAAAAACGTCATTTAAACCAAACATTAAGAAGGACACCAGAAAACGCCTAAAAGAACAATTGAGTTTCGAAACGAATTTACTTTAGCCATCTTTGACAATTGCTTTCAAACGGCAAGATTGTTTTGCTAAAGCGAGCCAAACATAAATGTAAAATAATGATAATACAACACGTAATGCGTCAGGTTTTTCTTTTTGTCATGCAACCATCTGAGGGAGGAGGGGGCCTTTCACGTTTAATTTAAATGCACAGTAATTATTTCAAGTTACACAAAGCATAACTGCAGGTGCATTTCACAAGATAAAATACACCTAGCCACTTCAAATAAAGCACTATGTATACTGAACTGAGGAAGTTGCAGTTAACCCATATGCGACAAAGCTGATAAATTGCGCATTAAAAAGTAAAGGTTTTGCATAGAAAACAAATACAACTTTGTCTACTGTGGCCGAATTATGGGCGGATATCAACTTACTAAGAAACACTTTGAATTTGGCTTTTATTCCTAGCCTCTATGACCGAAACAGTCGTATATTCGTAAACAGATGAAGAGCAAACATATCTTCAGTCAAGAAGAACAGTGATATTTTAAAGAGAACGTATAACAGGACAATTGTATTGCTGATAGTGTTACCTTTTTACATGTTACTTAGGTCAACTCACACACTTCTTTCGTGAATGTAACTTCTAATAGGAATATATATGACAAAGTGCATTACAACATGTACAAAAATAAGAAAAGGCACAGGGCAAAGGTATTCACATGCAATCCAAATGTAAATGTAAGAACAAATCTGTAAAGAGTCATTAAACAAAAAAAGGAAACCCGGCAGTTACCGACTTGGAACGTTTAGTCGGCAATATGGACCGTCTGGGGTGCTTAAACCAGTTTTACAGCGCTGTAACCTTGCATTTTCTGATGGGTTTCTCAAATGCAAGCAAGGAAAAGACAACCGATTTATTTGAAGAAAATGCCCAAGCGCTGACGTTTTTTTTTTTGGATAAGTTATGACGAAAGTCCGGACGTCATTAAAATGTTCATATAGTGTTTAGAAGAGAGAAGTATTATTTCGCTTGGAAGAATTACACAATTACACAAAAATTGTTGATTGTAAATGAAATTAACGTTTTTACATCAAGAAAAAAATGACCAGAGAAGAGTAAATGGTTATTGCATCATGTTCCTGTTAAGATGGAATTTATGAACCAGTGTCCAATGTCCATCAAAGGAAATACACGTAACACTTCTTATAGGAAGAATTAAATGACAACAGATTACAAGCAAAGAAAAGAAAAACAATTTATTTGAAAAAAAAAACGACCAAGCGCTGACGTTTTCTTGATAAGTTATGAAAAAAGTAGTGGCTTCATTAAAAAATAATGTCCACATAGTGTTTAGAAAAGAGAAATATTATTTCGATTGGAAGGACTACACACAAATTGTAGATTGTATGATATTTAATTAACTTTTTTATATTAAGAAAAAACGACCAGAATAGTAAATGGTTGTGGCAGTATGTATACATCTTAACAGGCCGATAATCAAGCGTTATTCTTTGTCGGTCGGTCGTGCTCTTCTATCGTCAGTTGCCTGTATTGTTCTGTCCACGGTACTGTTATAACGTCTGAGCTGATCTGATCACGAGCATGTATGCATGCACTGGTTGTCATACATATTTAGCATATAACCAATGGATGTGGTCCATGTATATATGTTCCCTTTAGGCTAATCTATGTATGGTATGAAGGCTAGGTAGGTAATAATGTTACACCATCAAAGGAAATACACGTAACAATCAATGAATTAAATGACAACATAGATTACGTGCACGGGGAAATTCTTACGACTGCCACACTGCACATGTAACAGAAACATTATTGTGATCATGAATAAGAAAATATGACAAAGTCTTATGAGCATTGCACCATATACCAAAATTTGAAAGGGCTGATTAGGCTGTCTGTCTTCGTCTAAGACAGTTATTTCAAATAAGTTGTTGACATTTATAGCAGTCATTTCTCCTTCCGGACGACTGCCTTCACCATGCGATCAATTCATGGTTTTATCTTGTGTTCATCCCTTAAGAACTTCGGATGCATTTCTTCATAAGTGAGGTAACGTGATTTTTTAACTTTATCTATAGTTTGTCTACTGAAGCTTGTTGGCTATTGATCATTTCAGTATGAAGAACCTTAATGTTTTGTTTCGTTGAGACCCTCGTACTTGGTAATATACGGACAGCGTCATGATCTGATATAACAGGGATGAAATTGGTGATATTGATTAAGAAACTTGCTAATGAATAATAAATCTAAAATGGTTCTTGCATTTTCAATTAACCCAATTGGTTCAGCAACTTGTTGTTCCAGGAAACGGTCGTTTGCTATGTCTTGGGTTTGGTGTCAGAGTGCTGACTCAGAAGAATTAGTCGTTACACTGTTGTTTGTTTAGTCAATATTGCTAATGTTGAAATCGCTTCCCACTCATATATAAGAACCGCCAGAAATTCTGGAATGGCTGGTATCTACATGTGGCATATGCTCTGGGTTGTCCATGTTAGAGGGGATAAAAACGCAGACAATGCCATGAATTGTAAGTTTGCTTCTTTTGCGCCTGAAGATTGTGTAAATTTTAGAACTGAGGTGGGCTAAGTTTAACCAAGACTATGTTCCTATAATCATGTCTGTTTTTTTTGCTTCGCACATATTTGATATGTTCTTGCCCGTAATAGATTGATAATTATTTAGTCTTATATGGAATGTCTCCAAGTTAATGTTTATTTTTTACACTGTCTTGTACATGATTGGAATTTGAAGACATGCTTAGGTGAAATGTTGTAATCATCATAAACTGAAGTGTATTTGATTGACAGAGCACCATCGTGACGCTCACGAACTGATGTATGACTTCTTTAGGGAGTAGAAGTAGCCATAGCCTTGGGTCACTAAAGCGTATTTAATTTGAAATTTGTGAAATGACAACTTTTATCCATATTCAAGTAATCGAAGCTATATAGCGACTTATAAAGTGTCAAGTCAAAGCGACTCGAAGCGAAAGCATTGAAAGCATTCCGGGCGGTGGTCTTAACTATTTAAAATCAACATTATGTAAAAGATTATCTATTAGCATTTTGATCTTAACATGTAATGGATTTGTACGGTTTTCCCTTGTCCTTAAGTGTTGAATATCCGAACTGAGCATATGCTTTTAGTCCTTTTACACTTTAACTTATTTATACCACGACAGAAATGTTGTTTGGGTACAAGTGACCAGTGCATCAATAAAATGATATTGGAGAGACATTGACTCACTATGGCTGAAAATTTGCTGAGTTTTTGTTTTCTGTGTGTGCTCTTGTACCACCTGCCATAATCAACATAACACAATATGCAAATATGTATGGTGTCTATTGGTTATAGAAAATAAAGGAGGGGCAGGTATATGCAAGCGTTGTATGCATTCACCCAACCTTCTCCATTCCTGTTAGCACCTGGATACAGAAATATATGTATTACTTGGCTAAAAGTAAAACTTGGTAAATCTATGATATGGTAGATACACTAGATTCTATATTTTTCACCTCCCATCCCATATAGACATCATGCGCAATCAGCTCAGAGCATAACAGTTGCTGAGGGAAGAAGCAGATCTACTCAGGACAAATGTGCCAACTACCACATCTACAAATACTGTATCGAGTCTATCGACAGTACCAGGCTCCACAACGTCTGCTTTGCTGCGATCAGCCACCCAGACATTATTCAGTCCATATAATAGGCCGGGATCTCGTCGCACATTTTCAAGAACAACCTCATGGTCTCACCGATTTGTGCTGCTGGCCAACAGCAACCAGGTACGAGTTTCTAATATTTTCTGTTTTATTTATTAATTTAATGTTTTAATATTTGATTGCATATATGACTGAATCTCGAAACTGTTGACTGGGGAAAAGCATAGAAGCCAAATGTTGTGCATAAGAAAAACCAATTTGTAAAGCATGTATAAACAGTTACCTTTTTGTGCCATCTGCGGATTTACTAGGGCATATATGATGCTTTACTTATAAAAAAGTAACTCTTCGCTCTTGATTATCACTCACTTTTAAGATCACCATGCTTCATTGGTTACTTATCATCTGATAATTATATATGAACTAGTTAAAAAATAAAGCAATGGTAATACACATAAAAAATGTAAATTTAAATTAGTGTTATAATAAAAATCTGATAAACCTAGAAGGAATTGACTTAATAGAAGAAACTAAAAAAATAAATTGAATTAGAGAATGTGATAACTTTCAAAAGCAAGGTAGATAACCACAAAAGGAACCCGGGTCCAGATCAAGAAACTTCGTTGGAGCAGAAGCTGCATTTTTCTATAGAAAGATGTCAACAGTCAAAATCATATGTGTTAAGTATGATTTCTATGTCAGTTATGGTCAATGCTTTGGAAAGAACCCACTTAAGCAGCAAGAAAGAAAAGAGTAGCTAAATTGATCCCCAGAAAGATTCTTAGATCAAATTATACACTTTTGTTATAAATGTAAATAAATTTGTTACGAGTCCTAAAATGAATGAAAATGAATTATTGGATTCTAATGGAAAGGGCGAGATAAGTAATGTGGAAGAAATGTATTAGAGGATACATCATTACTATTTTGATGCTTTTTTCAGGACTCTGATCCATCAAAGGAGGAGAAAGACTTCCTCTTTAGATGTGGTCTAGGGGAGAGGAAAATAATGTTTTGTAAATCCTTTGACTGCAAAATGTTAAGTAACATCGGCCAAGCCCTCTGCTACATTCGACCAATACAAAAGGATATCCCCATCCAAGATACACCAGTAAGTAATAGGTTATGGGTGCACTTGAATTTTACGATTAACAACTTTTATTTAAAAGTAGATTTTATTGCATAGATTTGTGAGCTGCTTGGGATCTTCTAAGCAATAATTACTTTTAAGCTCAACATTCTATGTCATTAAATAAAGTATTAAGGAATTATGTTATTTTTAAAGAGATACATTACATATAATCCAGTTCTGTACAAGACCAATACCACATTCCATAATTAATAGATTTTTTATTAGATTGAAAATTATGTTAGATACTTTTGAATAAAGTATATATGATTTTAAAATGTTACATTAGAAAATTTTGCATATGTACATTAAGTATCTGTTTAATAATTAACACCCAAGTCGGTCCATATTGTTGACTGACTGTTCCAAGGCGGTAACTGTCGGGTTTGCTCTTTTCGTTAAATGACTCATCACAAATTTGTTCTTACTTTTCGCTTGGCTTACATGTGAAATACCTTTGTTCTGTGCCTTTTCAGAGTTTGGGATGGGATGGGATTAGCCGGCATTTTTGCCGATACTGCGCAGCGACATTTCTATCATTATAGCACAGGGGCACTTATGAGGTGCCCAGGGACTGAACCCGGCCGGTCCATTATACTGACATATGCTGCAATGCTCATAGGACTTTGTCATATATTCTTATTTAAAGTAATACCCTTCTAAACAAGATGAGTTTATATATATAAAACAGTAAAAGTCAATAGTATTTGTAAATTAGCTTGTTTCAAATACATTTTTCTTTCAATAAATAACAATACAATATATTTTTAGATCTGTAGCAATGCAGCTCCTTCTTCTGTTGTAGAGACATGCAAGACACGTGGGGAGGAGATACCATTAAACAAGTTTCGGCAGAACATCTTCACCTGCAGCCCTGATATGAACACTTCTGAGGTATGCTGCTATCATTATGTATGCAATTGTTTTGGTTTGATTTGAGGGTAGGTTTATCAGCCTCTTAGACTTGCACCTCTTTTTATTTGGTTTCAAATTATGTATTTATACGAATCAACTCTGAAGGTAAAATTATGCATTTGCTTAGAAAAATAAAATTTACAATTTGGTAGATTTTACTGTTTTATGATTTTCCTCTTGTCTTGTAGGTAACTAAACCTGTCTAAATTCACACATACTATTCGTGTTTAAGTCATAACTTCACCATAGAAAAGTTTTTTTAAAAAGTTTTATTGGCATTAATGTTAACTTTCACGAAACAGTTGCTCACTCGCAAAAAATGGGTTGCCACCTGGTTTGGTTACATGATGAGCACAGGTTTGATCTCAAACCAAGTCTATATAAAATTGGTAGTTAAGGCTTCCCTCCTTACGCTCGGAACTACAGGGACAGCATTACACATGACTTGTCAACTTAATGGACAAGTCGGGCTTAGTCCCTGGGCCCCTCATAAGTGGCGCCTCTTCTGTATTATTAGAAATATCTCTGCATTTGATTGATAATGATTGAAGGAAAGCACAATTTTTGCATAAATTTAAAATATATCTCTTGATTTTGTTTACTTTAAGCTTATGTAACCTTTTTCATTGATATTGTAGGCTGCCAAAATAGAATGTGACATCTTCTATGAAGTAAATTATGAAAATCCAGTTTTAATTAATAATTACATTCATTTAAACAGTTGAATAGGTATATCTATATGTGTGCAAAATTGTACCAACAAAATATTAGCCTTCAAATCCAGATAACCTTGACATATAGTATTCTTTTAGATTTGTCCTATCTCATTATATGTTTCCATATTCTATTCACTTAAATCTATTTCTTCAGCTGCAATGTATTCCCTATTAAATGAATATGTGGTACGAGGTCTCCAGGTGGTACGACATATCTAGGTACAATATTAAAGTAATGCGAGGTCTTCTTAATTCACTAGGGACACAAATGTGGCAACATGTTATGTGGCTTTAGGTACAGGAAAGGCATAAGCAAGATCTGATATGGCAGTTTACTCACCTTTTTAGCATCAAAAAGTCTTGGTCTTTTATGTTTAATGACAAAAACATATTTATTTTTATAATCTGTTTGAATATAGTTGAGTATAATTTATCAAGCTGAGTGAACCAGAGAATTATAATATATAAATGCTCAATTGCAGCAATTTAAAATGTAATCTTTTTGTGACCTTGGTCAAAATGCTGCAATTGCTATTAGCAATTGCAACTCATGTAAAATTCTTACAACTTTGTATATGCCCTAAAATCTTTAGAAAGAAAGCATTTTGTGTATATGAAATCTTCCTTTTTCTACGGAAATAGAAAATGATAAAAACAAAATGTCCAAATAGTATTTTTAAGTATGTCATATCACTGGTTCTACCCCAAAAGTCATACTTTTACACACTTTCTTGCACACTGTCACATTTTATTGATCAAACGTCCTCATATATTGTTAAGTTCTTGTTAGAGTTAGCTGTTTGGGCTTTTGTCATTTAGTTTTTGTTAAAAATGTTTTACTTCAGCTCCAATCACACTGCCCTGTATCTTTAAATTTACAAATGTGTTGCAGATGGCATCCTGAGCAAATTCTAAAAAGTCCAGCGTTATACATCCTGTCATATATTCAAGGAAGATTTCAAGCTATATTGATTTGTTTAAAGCATGTTTAGAATTGTGTTATGGAAGGAATTTCTTTATGCATCTGGAATAAATTCACAACAGTTCTGTCATATCCTAGATGTTTTAAAGAAAGTTAGCTAGCCAGCAAAAGTCAAAATATTATATATTGCTGATTCGGTAAAAACTACATCAGAAATTTTCAGCAACCATAGCAAGCTCTATTATTGGGTCTTTAAAGAATGCTGTGACCTGTTTTCCTTATTTTTGCCTCAGTTGCATTCTTTGTCAGAATATTTACACATTTTTACATTAACATTCCTTATAAGACTGTTAGCAGGTTTAGTACCAGTATAAAAGTTTACTCTGAGAGATGTATAAGCCAAGACTCCCGCAATAGTGTACGTTTCAACTTTATGTATCATACCGTTACAGGAAATATATACTGGTTGTTTGGCAATACACAACAGCCTAAGATATATATGTCTTCTTTTTGTTAAAAACTGATTTCATAATAACAAAATTTAACATGTTAATTATTTTGTCTCTCGTTATATTTGTCCTAAACCAAACTCAATTTTGGTCTTTTCTCTTACATACTATTCACTGAGCAGAAGGCATACATAAAATACTTGATATAAAATGGTGTTGAAATTTTTAATTGATTTCAAAACCATTATATACACATGATTTACCATCAATGATAAAATTTCAATATATGATTTTTAATATTTAAAATTCTAAATTTCCTCCTCCACATGCATAAGAATTTAACCCTGCTATTGTAACTGGAACATTAATCATAAAAAGAGATGGTAGAGCGTCGGCTTGCGGATCGGGAGGTCGTGGGTTCGAACCCCGGCCGGGTCATACCAAAGACTTTAAAGTTGGTAGTAGTGGCTTCCCTCCTAACGCTCGGGGCTTCGGGGACAGCATTACGCCTGACTTGTCGGTGTCAGTATAATGGACCGGCCGGGTTCAGTCCCCTGTGCTGTAATGATAGAAATGTCGCTGCGCAGTATCGGCAAAAATGCCGGCTAATCCCATAAAAAGAGATTACTTTGATTGCTGTGGTGAATCACGCTAAGTGATCTTTTTCAAGTTTCTAATATACATATTGAATTTATTACTAAGGAATGTCACCAGTCAAAGGTCCTGTCCTATTTGTTTTCAAAATATCCCAGTAGACATCTTGGAAGCTCACGTGGATAAGTGTTGTAGTGACCAAGAAACACCCGCAAGTCAACCAGATTCGGAGACCAAAAAGTAGTTTTTGTCGTTTATTTATTTTAAGTAAATGCATAAATCTGTTATACAAGTATGCAGTCTACTAAGTGTGTGAATTCGTAATAAAAATAACATTTTTGTGTTAAATATTAGGAAATAATTTGAAATCAACTGTTGAATAATGTGCATACTACTTTGCAATAGAAATTAAATATACAGGTATTTATTGTTTGATTAATTAAGTCATAATATTAAAGATAAAATAAGAAAAATAGCTTAGTTGAAATAGCATCTAAAATTGGTTCAGAAATTTGGCAAATAAACGTTATCAGAAGATGATTTCAATAAACGTTATCAGAAGATGATTACAACAAAGAGCTATGGAAAAATTAACTGAGGCCCACGATCATGATTGGGGAAAAAATAAGGTAAACTTACTTGGAGAAGAAGGTATTGATGTCGGGGGATTAAGTCGAGAGTTCTACAGCCTTCTTTTCAAGAATAAGAACATTTTCGAGAATAAAACCTTCAAAATTGATAGTGAACACCTTGCAAAGAAAAGTGTACCAGACCATGGGAAAGGCAGAAGCACGAGCGATTCTTGCAGGACATCCTGGGCCAAAATGTCTCAGCATTTGGGTAGCCTAAGTTCATATGCTATGCTAAAGAACCAGACTTCAAAGAAGTACAGTACAAATATGTGTGAAGAGCTGATGTGTTAACAGCTATTCAAGAGGTAAACTTTTTTTTCTTATGATCTTGGACAATAACTTAAAGTACATGTATTAGATGTGAGTTGTAACCCTGATCCAATTAGTATTCAAAATACGTCTAATTAGCAACTAATTTGGATTTTTGTCTCTGGTGAGTAGCTTGTATAAAGAAAGGACTCATTTTTTTGATTCGTGAGAATTTTGTATTCAATAAATTCATTTCTTATTTGGTATAAAGATGTGCAGCTTATGAGGTGTTAAAATAACTTCAATATTTGAAACATCAAATAAAATCCCACCTAATATTATATGAAAATCTGAATAGGCGACCCTCAATTTTGAGTTCAAAATATTTTAATCTGAATTTTAGGTCCTACAGCTCCAATATTTTAAACAATGTGTATGTACAACTTTAAGAAACATTTTTACATCAAAAAGTGTTTGGACATTACTGGTTTATTACTTAAGTTATATTACAATATTTTCAAAAATCAAACATCAAAACCATGTTTATTTGCTTCTTGTTTCGATGATATATATGCAAATTATATCAATCGTAGACTTAGTCTTCCAAGTAATTCGTACAATAAATATGTTCAATTACTAGTTAAATAAAAAAAACTGAACATTTGTTTCATGAAGTCAGAGTTCTTATTTATTTATTTATTTATTTATTTATTTATTTATTTATTTATTTATTTATTTGGGTTTTACGGCACACCGACACTTAACAGGTCATAAGGCGCCGAATACAAAGAAGTTCAATGTGAATAGAAAAATAATCAGGTAGAAACTAAACTATGTTAGTAAAATGTAAAAAAAAATATAAAAATCTATAAGGTTAAAATAATGTGAAATATAATTGAAAATAGGTTAATATATTAAATGGTCTTAAAATGTATAACGGTTTTTAAATAAACAGTTTACAAACTTTATAACTTATTAAGAATATTAATCTCGTTCAAGAAGCAAACAAGTTTAGAATCCGACACTCTCCTTAACAGTTCGTACACACTATTGACATTAAAATACTTCGACCGAACATGGTCATTATCGATGCAATGTAATAAAATATGGTTGACTGTCAGTGGTTCCTGGCAAGGAACACATACAGGCTGAACATCTCTTTTTAAAAGATATAAATGAGTTAATCTAGTATATCCAATGCGACAACTGGTAAGAGCTACGTCTTCCCGTCGACTTTCTCTGCAAGCAGAGACATTGGCAGCGACATTAGGTTTATTTACGTGTTATTTGTTATAAACAATACACTCCCAACTTTTTCCACTTGGTTAAAATATGTCGGTTAATAAGTGATTTAAAATCAGTGTGTGGGATGCAAAGATCTGTCTCAGTGAGGGCTGAGGCAGACTTTGCACTCTTGTCTGCATTCTCGTTTCCTCGAATGCCCCAAGACTAGGGAGCCAACAGAAGGAGATTTCGTTAGCGTCATATAAACTTTGAAGTTTGACAAGAACAGTGCGAACATGGGGATTTGAATAATTCAGTGAATTTATGCTCTGCAATGCAGATAATGAGTCTGAAAATATAACATAATTTTCACCGGAATGTTCTGAATTGAAATCAAGGCTTAGATTTATAGCCTGGATTTCAGCGGTGAAGATAAACGAGTTGTTAGGAAGTCTTTGTTTAATGCAGTGGCTTTAACTTACGGAGCCACAGCCAAAGCAAGTGTCCTTCTTTGAACCATCAGTATATATATGAAGGTGATCCGAATACTTGTCACGGAGTTCGAGAATTCAGATCGATCGTAAAATCAAAGGTTCTGTGTTCAAGTTTTGATTTTTACAGAGCTCTAAATTCACATCAGGGGAGTTGCCATGGTGGATGTTCAATTGTGGGGTTTACAGAAATGCTTTCGAGTTTTATACCTGATGTGTATATGCTATCTCTAAGCCTTAAACCAAGAGGTCTGATGGCTTTAGGTGATCGATCATAAAGCTCTTCATGTTTAGGGTTAAAAACACAATTAAACGTTGGGTTATCGAGGTTAGACATGAGTTTAATTATATACTACAAAGAAAGTTTCTCGCGACGCAAGTATAATGATGGTTAGTTGGCTTCGACGTAAAGGCTCTGCACTGGTGAGGTCCTGAACGCTCCTAGAGCTAGACGAAGTCCCTGGTATCATGCGATTTATTTAGAGCATCTTTCAAGGAAAATGATTGATTGTAAGATTCTTGTTATTAGATTTTAAATTAACCTTTTCTCTTTCAGCAGAGTGTTTAAAGGTTTGAAATTAAGGCGTGTTGTTTGCCGATAATGAGTTTTGGGCAAAATTTTCAGCCAATGTAGTAGAAATGTTTTGTTAATCAGTTATCACAGTGCGATTTGTTTTAAGGTGGTTAACAGTTGAATATGATGGTTTAACGCTAATCTTTTTATTAGCAGACCAAACGTTTTGATGGAAGACTTGCCATTTATTTTTGAAACATACTTTTGCCAAGATGATCTTTTGTTTAATAGTCCGGCGACTTTTAGCCTGTTCTTTTTTAAGGTTATTAAGATTTGTATCGGTAGGTCGAACATCAAATTGCTTTAATGCCGCCCTACGTTTACGAATAGATTTTTTACACTCTTCATTAAACCAAGGCTTATTATGTTTTGATTTAGTCGAGGTCTTAGGTATACACCTTTCTGCTATATTGTGCAAAGTGTTTAAAAATGCGACAATTTTGTCATCTACATTTTCTAATGAAGTTAGGCCAAGTTCTACAGAACAAAGTGCTGAGAACAGGTCCCAGTTTGCTATGTCTATATTCAAACGAGGATTATCGCCGCCTATTGGCAAAGTATAGTTTGTAAGGATTACAGGAAAGTGATCACTTTCACAAATGTCATCGTGTACATCCAAGTGTAATCTAAATATACAGAGGGGTGACACAATGTTAGGTCTAACGATGAATAATGCCCATTGACCAGACATATATCATTATGAGCAATAAAGTTTTTTATCGTCTTGTCCATGTTATTAAAGTCAAAACATCCCCATAGCGGGTTATGAAGATTAAAGTCTCCAACGAGTATATATGGTGTAGGCAGCTGGTTAATAAGATTCTCTAAATCATCTTTAGATACATTTGAATTCGGTGGAAGATAGACAGTGCAAATAGTTACAACTTTATGTAGGGTTGTACGAATAGCAACAACTTGTATGTTTGTGTCAAGTTCGGCTTGAGAGTGTGGCAAATTGGAGTTAACAATTATTGCCGATCCTCCAGATGCCCTCGCGCAAGCTGTATGTATATTGATTATAACAAGTGTAGCCCTTAAAATCAAACCTATCAGAGTCTTTAAGAAAGGTTTCCTGAAGACAAAGCACAACCGGACTTAGCGTAAATAATAGAATAAGTTTTGTAATTACTCATTGTAATTGGCCTTAAGTTCACTGAAGGATTCTATTATTTATGGGATTATTCAACTTAATTCTTGTTAATTATATATTTGATGCTTTTACAGGTGACCTTTTCTAGTGTTCGATGGTGACTCCATTAAACACTCGAATTTGTTTATCACCCGATTGTTTGGAGCAGTGGGAGGACATTGTCCTCTCCTCTGTCCCGAAGAAACAGGTGTCTCCTTAGAGGAGACCTGGTCCTCTTCTGTATGCTTGTTTTGTGCGTTTGTAGTATTACCCTTAACAGTCTGACTTGAAGAGACAGTGTTTTTGACCGAGGGAGAAGTCTGAGTCTCAGAAGATTCTGATACTTTGTTTTAAGTAGGGGTGATGTCAGAAGTTTGGTCACCAGTCGGGACCTCATACTGGGTGCAATTGTCCTTGTGCTCTGAGATGCTTTTTTGATGCTGAGGCATATGTTCGCCTCTAGCAGTAGTTGCCTTGTCTTTTGCCAGCTATCTGGCTTCTGGAAAGGAGATGTTATTTGTGTACTTTATCGTTAGTACTTCCTTTTCTAGTTTTCTGGCAGGACAATCCCTGGATTTGGTCTCATGTGGTCCAGAACAATTAACACTTTTAAGTGGGTTAGGACATACGTCTTCCCTGTGCTGGGCGGACTGTTCACCGCAACGTGGGCAACTGTCGTCCTCTTTGCACTTGGACTCGTGGTGGCCAAACTTCTGACAATGAAAACACCTATGTGGATTGGGAATGTACACCTGCACTTTCACGTTGAGGTAACCGACCTTAATAGAAGTAGGGAATGATGGGTTGGCGAAAGTTAGAACAAAAGTATTTGTCGGAACTCGCCGGCCGTACCTCAGGAATAAAATCCTGCGGACACCACACACCTCCTGTGGCGTGAGTTCCCCGAGGATATCCTACTCAAAGACACCAGTAAGGTCAGGGCATCGAATTACGCTTTTCGACGAGTTCAGAGAAGAGTGGGGGTAAGTTTTAACTTTTAAAGAGCAAAGGTCTGTAAGTTTAAGTTTATCGGAGTAGGGTTTAACGATCAGTTTCAATTAGTAAGCAATCATGTTTTAGTTTTGACTGATACTACACTTCCAATAAGACGTTTGTTTGTTTTTATGACAAAAGGGTATACTTTGGTTATCGGTTTCTTCTCGGTCGATTTAACAACAATAAAGTGAGGAAAGCACGTGCTTGTAGGTTTTTCGGTATCGGAATCTTCGGACGATAAAGTAGGGATCAGGTCTTTGTATTTACGTTTGCGTTCCGTGAGATTGTTATAATAATTCAGCATCCTGGCTCACCACCCACCGCGGAGCCCAACAAGGGGGCGTCTTATGGGAGTGGATCTCCGACCTCACCACGCCAGTGATGCCAGGATGCGATACTCCGACATAAAATATACAATAAAGCATACGAAATGCCAGATTGATCCGTTAAGCGGGTGTCGACCGGTATCTGGGTTATAGTTAATAGGGGAAAATATGAGAAAAGGAGTTTACGGAACACGGTATATTTGAAGACAAAAAAGGAGAAAAGGAGAGGAAAGTCGGAGGCAAGAAAGTGGGACGAAAGGGAGTAAAAGCTAATCAAGCACCGGCCGAGGGGTTAGCCGATTAGGGATACAGGACCAGTAGCCCGGCCGTCTACCCCACAACCCCGCAAAAGTAGTGTGTTGGTCAGGGTCGACTTATGTGTCAATATCCTGATAAGCCAACAAAGACCTCAACCACCAGGATCCCCTCGTCGTAGAGATACTGGGTCGCCACCCACGGCAAACAGGTGGGCTACCTTTGGAGGGTTCTTACCCCGCTACAGGTAGCGGCAGCCGGATAATTCTAAGGCCCCTACCGGCAGGGCCGTCAGAGTTATGTATACTTTTCAAGTTAGGTTTTAGTAGAAGATTCTATATTTAGGTTTATAATAATAGTTAAAAAAATCATTTGCGAAGTATTGTAGAAGTTGTTTGACCTTTCTTTTAGTTTTTACCCTGTGTTTTCGTAAACATGATTTTTGCTTTTGTTATGACAAATTTTCCTGTGTTTCCTACATGTATCTAATGCAGAAGATTTCAGGCATTACGATGTTGATTAAAGAAACGTATATGAGATTCTGAGTGTTGTCATATTTAGGTTAATCTTCATCTTGCTAAATTACTTAAAAAATAAATAAACAAAAATTGATAATAAGCAAAAACTTATCCAAAAATAAAATCGAAACAACTCCTTTAAGCAAACATTGTAGGTAACTTGAGCCTCATCTAACACGGTCTTGAATGACAGGAGTAAATGCTGTAACTGGTGATAACAATACATCGTTTTATAGATAATATAGATTATTGAAAACTCACAGCATACTACTTGAACAGGCTGGATTTAGAAAACAGTTGACTTCCAGCATGATCAGTGAAGCAGCCGAAGCATTGAAAAGGCACTACACATTCTACTCATGAGTTGGTGCTATGCTACAGTTCAGGTAAGGTGATTGTAAAATAATCCAAACCTATGTTTTTTACAATTGATTAATGCTTAAACGCTGTATTAATTATTTTATGCTACCTAAAGAGCAAGCATATATCTGTCCCTTTGTCGAAATTTTATAGGCTGATAGATCTCACTTTGGATAAATGCATTGTACAAGAACCACAACTATAATCAGCAAAATCTAGGAGTTACCTTCCCTTTTTTCTTACATTTTGAAGTAAAGAACAATAACTGTTACAGGAATCTGCATGAGACTTCATTGACTTATTAGATGGAAAAAAAGTGTTTAAAGAACCTAATTGAATCAAGCATTTACGTTAAGGGCGGCATTTTTCAGTTCTAATTATTGTCAATTCTGATTCATTTAAAGTGATGTTTCACTGAGGAGCCGGTTGCTCTAGCGTTTGAAGTTCTGAGTAAAGACTGCATCTTATAACATGTGATTATAAAAATCTTGAAGGCAGATTCTCTTCAAAACTGAGAGATAACTTGTGTGATTTTTTTATCAGTCATTATTATAATACTTTCATTAAAGTTTAAATAGTTATGATGGAGTCACCTTGTCTTAGATCATGTGGTCGGTGCCATTATATTTATTAGATTAAGTTCGGAGAATAACTCAAGAGTTATGTTTGAGTCAACATGAAACTCCATATATGGATTGCAATGCACAAAAGTCTCTATTGTGGACTTGAATTGTCCTTCAGGAATGCAATACACTGTTCCCATGTAACAACCTTTTTGTATTTTTTTTCACAGTAAATGATTGTGTCTCTAAGACATAGTTTACACACAGCCCCATGCATACACAAGACTGGCTCCTGTATTGTATCAATTACCTTTCAGGTTTGAAGCTCCTTGGGGTCTTGCCTCTTTTACAAAAGTTTCAAGAAAGTGTCAAGTATTTCACAGAAGGCACAGCTACAGCATTGGAGATACAAGACTTTTTCATGCAACATATTTCAACTGACAATGAAGTTCTAAAAATGAAAAGAAATTATTATGTACAACTTTGGAAGTTTCTAAAAAGTTGAACATATGTAACGTTTACTTTACATGATATTGTCTTATTGTCACATTTTTTAGATTTTAACCGATTTGTGTTTCATTCATTGACCTTTTTTGGTAACGCTTAAGAGACAATGTGATGTTAAATCCATTTTAATTCAATAATTTTTAGTAATTTATGTTTTAGTGTCAAAATTTACATACAACCCAATTTCATTCATTGAGTCATATTCTGTAAGTTAATGTGCTCCTTCTCATTGTAGTTTTTGAAAGTCATCTAAACTTATGTATGCCCGAAGGGTCGTACTATGTTCTGTTCCCCATTCGTCTGTTCATCTGTTCGTCTGTAAGCAATTCAGTGTCCGGACCATAACTTTGTTATCAATTTGATGGTTTTAGATAACTTGCCAAAAATCATCACCACACTCAGACAATGTGTGGCACCTTTACACAGGTCTGTAACTTAAAGTTCATGTACATATTGGATAGAGGTCAAAGATCAAGTGTATCTTCTTCTGTCCAGACTGTAACTGTGTTTATCAATAATGAGATTTTTTAATAACTTGCCTTAAATCATCAGAATACTTATCAAAATGTCATGCCTATACCTGGTCAGTAGCTCAAATGCTACATGCATACAATATATTGTGCTTCTTTAACAAATCTTCGCAGTGCTCATGTTTTAAGTTATTTAAACAGAGAGAATAACTGGCAGTCAACCCGGACCATGTCTACAAATCTTTTTTTACAATTGTTAACAACCTATAGAGTATGACTTTCAAGTGAGAACTTCCAGCTCTACTGCTGTGTATTAACAGTACTTGGTGTTAGAAGATTTGTCTGTATAGTTTTATTCATGTGAAGAATGGTTATCACTTAAATGCTGCTGTATTAATGTATGTATCCCTGAAGTAGGAGAAAGTTTTGTTTAAGTTGTGTCCTAATTTCCAGCTTGTACTTGTATTTAAATACTATTGTTTAAACTGTCTTAAAACTTAATAATTGAATGGTAATGTGGACACTTTTGGAACAGGAAATGCAACTAAACAAGGTTATAATACTTTATAATTTGATTACAGGCCAAAACAGAGGCATTCCAGCAACTTGCATAATCACTATCGTCGCTACACTAGGACATGTAGCTGAATTAAAAAACAACAACAGCAACAACAACAGCAACAACAACAGCAACAACAACAACAAAAAAGTTATCTTTGTGATGATTTACTCAAGTTCTTTCTTTATCAGGTGGACGAATTACGACCTCATGGGTCAGTGTAGAGGATTGATCAGAAAAAAATGACAGTCAGCACTGGACATGTTCTACAAGCTCTAGTAGGGTGCAAAACAATTCCAAGGGTAGAATGTGGAGTGATAGAGTTCAACCATGCATCATCAAACTCATCGACTGTAAACACCTGTGCTCCTACCATTACTTTCTCAAGAACTAATTCGATAGAGTAGTAAGAACATTTTGATTTCTTGAGAATTATTGTTGAAGCTGTTGGCTTTGGTTTTGAGTAGAGACTAGAGAGACTATCCTCGTAGTGAAAGGGGTCACTTAGACTTTTCAGCATGGAGAAGGTTGTGACTACTGTTTATTCTTCATTACAACTTTATACCTCATAAGGTGAAAAAATCCAGTAATAAGGTCTCAGTAATTGGGCTCTATATTATCATTTCCTATCATTACGTGTGGGGCGCTAATAAAAATTCCAATAAACTCTTTTGGCAAATTTATAAAGAAGAATAAATAGAAAAGAGTCTTGTTTAAAATTTATCTTACTATCTTTACACATGTCATTAAATCATCACATTATTGGAGTTCTCCTGATGAAAAAGCTAGAAATTCTTTAGATAGCTACTTAAAAGATTACTTCTAGATCTAGTATAATAAACCTACATCAGACTTAAAGAAAACATTTAACCTAAACATTTTAATATTTTTCTTATATAATGTTCATGTTGCTATCTTTTGCTTAAAGATTAATGGAAATAATAGGATAATGGTTGTAATTCCATGCAAAAGGTAAAGATGGTCTGTTCAATAGATGATTAATGATAAAACTTGCTTGTTTATTGAGTTGTCATTTGTTTTCAGTGAACAACATTACAATAGAAAGATTAGAAAATAACAGTTGAAATGTGTGTTGTTTTTTTCTCTCCTTAAATAAAAGTATGCATGAAAACATACTAAACAAAATAAGGAAAAACTTTACAATGACAGTACTGCATGTGAAAAACAACTATATGTTTTTTCTTGTTTAAGCGTCCTGATCACAGATTATATATGTATATTTATCGACACCGTCTTCCTTATTGCAAGAATACAAAATAAGTACCAGGACTGAGTATATGAACACTGGATATAGAAAATAAAGCACTGTAGTGCTTTGTTTTATCATACTGTGAAATGGTATTGTTAATTTTTTTTTGTCAGAACATATTTTTCAAATAATCAATGGACCAGTGGTGATAGTTTAAACATACATCTCAAGTGGTTTTAAACAACTTTGATTAAAAAAATGAAATTGCAAAATAGACCATCTGTGGCTAGTTTACTTTAAGCTAGTCACTTGTTCACACTAAACCATTATACTGAGAAATGAAACATGGTAAAATAATTTAAGCCATGAATATTGTCTCCACCTCAGAGTCCAGACATGGAGTATAATGCTGAAGTCTAAGCAATGTTTTAACATATAAGATACAAGTATATGTATTAGAGGATAAGCTGAATAAGATTGTTGTCCAAATCAATTTTTAAGTTAATTACAAAGGGCCTTTAAACAATTAATCTAAACATCCTGGAATGGGCATAAAACGTCCATACAAGTCAATTGTAATTGTTTAATCAGTATAAAAAAGAAATTTATTGGGTCCAAGCACTACTTAAATTAGAAGGACATGACAAATGTCAATAAGATGTCAATAAAACTTGATATAGCATGTGGGTCTGCTACAGGCTGCTCCAAAATCTCACTAATGGCAGCTTGGAGAACATCTGGTACATTGCGAAGAGGAGGTACTACCAGATTGTTTTCATTATCATTGAAGAGTAAATCTGGTATCACATGCCATAGGATGTTTCCTGGAAGTAAAAGAATAAAACTTTCAATTGCACAGTTTGAAATATTCAGTTAAAATGCAATAGCATCTAGAGTCGATATCATAGATATTAACAGATTACAAAAAGTAAAAAAAAATAAGCTCATGTCTGAGAACATTTTCAGCTGTCTGATAGGTTGCTTTCCAATTTTGTGTTTTTTGGATAAGACTGAATTCCGTTGTTACTGTGCAGTGTGTCTTATAAGGTGAGCCAGGCCAGGCCATTGTACTTCCACTGAAAAGGCAAGTGTTATGCTGTCCCCATAGTCCTTAGCATAAGAAAAGAAGCCATAACTACCACTTTAACTACATAACTACAATTTTTGGAAGAATGAAATGAGGATCGAGCCCACACTCTCCAAGATCGCAGACCAATGCACTTCATTTTGAGCTATGTGGCTGGTTTTTACTCAACTAGGTATGTAATTCCTCCTAAAGGCTCCATTACCATCATGCAATGGTCAAAATGTTGCAAGTACGAGTTGTGTTCTATAAGTTTTATATATGCGCATAGTGACATCACAAATTTATAGTCTTCCACAAATTAAATACTTTGCGATAAAATATGAATTATACTTATAAATACTCAAGGCTAATTATAAATAAATAAAGTTTACTTATAAGGTGTTTTTAAATGTTATCACACATGACATTTCTTGAAAATGAACATACATGTACATGGCAACAATGTGTTTGAATCACATGTCAAGATTTTTTCTAATTCTCTGGGCAGTGTAACATCTTTTTCAATTTAAGTTTCAGAAAGGCAAAAGTGATTTACTGATTGGGCATTAGGGCTGCAAATACAAGGGGTAACAAACATGAATACACATCACGATACATGAAAGCGAATAGGAGTATTTATTCATGAATACGAATACGACTTTCATTATGCACTGAACAGTCAAACAGTTTCCAAGGAATGTTTAAAATGTGAGCGGAAATGTTTAACCTGAAAATTCTGTTGTTTGTTAATGTTTTGGCAGTTTTGCCCCTCTAGAATGTATGTCTGCTCTCCAAAAGTCGTAATGCGTCATACGCGGCATTGATTTGCAGAATGTTGTTAAAATATTGTATCAGAGAAAGAGTTCTTCATAATTGACTACAGTAGATTACTCCACATGAAATATTCAAATATTGGACAAGTGAATAACGAATAGGTATTCGAATATCGGCAATATTCGGTGTACCGAATACGTGAGTGTATTGTGACAGCCCTATTGGGCATGTTCAACTTGTAATAATATACATGGAAAAAACTGCAAGACAAATAGATCATTATAGCAGTGCCAATTTTCAATCTGTTGTAGTTGTAGTACAGACATAAATCATGCTTCAGGGTAACTCGAAATTTGGCGCTTGATCTGTTTTCAAGAGTTTAAAACACAGTTAGTGCATTATTTGGTCTTTCTATCAGGAAGTACTGTGCTATGATTTACTATGATGATAGATTGGGTCAGCGTCTAACCTTAAAACATGCTTGCAAATTCTAAAGTCTACAAAATTGGTAAACAAACATTGTTTAACATCATTGGATGATTTACATGGAATCATTTTAAAGGTGAATTATAAATAGTATAATGTAAAATGTGCACAATGGTCAATAAACATTGGTGTCAATATAGTAATAGTGCCTGTTCTGTCAATGTCATCTTGGGGTCAAGTACCTGACCGCTTATCCACAACTACATTGGTGTATAGTTCTGCTCAGTCCGCATAGGTCTATGAGAAATAGCAAGTTGAAACCTGTCAAGTGAACACTGTATTTTTGGCAGATACACAAGGTGAAGAGCAAGAAGATGGGGTTCGCTATCAACGTCAAGAATACCATCAAGTTCCATATGCTGAAATAGCCTGTACTATGTGTTTGAGCATCCTTGCCACAGCTCACGCAAGAATCTTTCGATCCTGTAATTATTTAGTTAAATTAACAACTGTAAAAATACTTTGAATTTGAATTTGAATTGAGTCTAAGTCATATTTGGCATTAGTAATAAAAATGTAGCCGTTTATGCAATACATGCATGATTCTATGTCTGTTTTAAAATACACACTATAAAGTATAATACATTTTCATTGCATATAAAGTTACGGTTAAAGATTCAAACACAGAAGTCAACTGCAATTTACTTTATCATACAAGGAAGAATGTACTTGCAGATAATGTAGATGCAACATATAGGGAAATAAAAAATAATGACATTTGTCTAGCACAAGATCTATGCATCGGCTTTCTACTGGTCTCTTTCTCTTCCTTATTTTTTGTCAGTTTTCTACTTCCTCTTGAAACTTAAAAAATATGTCTTTAAATTTGATCTGATTTAACTTCCAGCCTTTAACTAAAAAAGGACATGATTAATGTTTCACTATACTGACCAGACTATGCATTTGTGGTTGTTACAACCAAAGTTGATAGTTTAGCATTTCTTGTAGATTTTACTTCTAGTTTGCATATGATATTTTTTCAAATATGTCAGTCTCATGCTCAAAGTTTTCTGTCAAATCAAGATGTACAAACCTTTTGTCGTGAACACTTCTTTCAGTGATGTGAGCATTCTCTTATAGCATGAACTCAGCAATTTTAATAAACTCCAATCTTTGGTCGGACCTCCCTCGCTCTGGAATGCCATATTCTTGTATCCCAAATGAAAGAAAATAACAGCTGTGTCTGCAGTGTTGTCATAAGCAACATTTAAGTGCATTGGCATCCATGAGTAGCCATCAATACCACCATGGAAGTTAAATCTGTCTCTAAAATTGTTATTCAAAACAATGCAGAAGTCTCTAAGTGGAAGCTTTGAATAGAGACATACAAGGTTTAAAATGCTGATTTGCTTTCACGGAATCACAAACAACTCTTTACTCTAGGTGGCAGTGAATGCGAGGAAATTATGTAATTAGCACATCTATCAGCCTTTAAAAGTTTTAAGAGATTTTGGAAAAAGGGGCAGTAAAACAGTATTTTGTGTGTTTAAAATCATTTTAATGGTTTGTCTACTTCCTTATTATTTTTTATAAAGTGTATAACATCAACAATACCAGAAGGTTTCAAAATAATAAAAAGTAGCTTTTAAAAGCTATGGAAGAGGGATTTCCTATCTAGAAAACCAGCCCAAGATATATGTATATATATATATATATATATATATATATATATATATATATATATATATATATATATATATATATATATATATATATATATATATATATATATATATATATATATATATATATATTATTCATAGATTGGCACCAATAAAATTCTTTTCATGAAACTTGATGATCTTCGTCAGTATTTTTAAGTGTCTATTAATTAAATTCTGACCAATTGATTTTAGTTTAGAGAAATATAAGAAAATGCGACTAGCATGTACAAACCTGATAAGCTTGTGGTAAGTATCAACATGCCACAGTGCCATTGGTGCTCTTACATTATAGGATCATTATAGAATCTCCGACGTATTCTGTAGGTCTGGCAGACAAAAATTCTCAAAAGAACACCCAGTGGATGTACATTTCTCTTTTTTTTCTTAAACGTTGTTCAGTGACTTTAATCCACTCAGTCTTCAATAGGCCAGACATAGTTCATAGCCTGCTGTTGGAAATTCTGATTTTTTTTAAAGATGACTTACTTCAATTCTTCATCATTTATCAAAGAGTATGATCCTCTAACTGATAGACTATAGTAAGACAGTCAGTAAGCAATGTAAAACAGAATTTTAAACAAAACAGACCCTTCTAAAACCCTATTTTATGAACATTTAAAAAAACTGAAACACAAAGTTATAATAAGTATTTAAAAGCAATTGTTGTTTGTTCTGCTCTTACATTAAACAATGCATATGTTTTCTTTCATCTGACAACAAATCATTGTATTGAATTAGCTCTCTCCCCGGCTCTCCGCCTGGGTAGCTCAGACGGTAGAGTACCTGACATGGAGCAGGGGATCATAGGTTCGATCTCCACCCTGAGTACAACAATTTGATAGCTCGGGTCACTTCATAATTCATCGTTGTAGGCACTTGGACATTTTTTAAGTGTTTTAATTTTAAAATCATTTTGCTATAAAGAGCAAGTGATCCTGAAAAACTATGATACCTCATTTGTCAAAATTGGTCAAGTGGTTCCTGAGATATGCCAATTTTAATGTGCTAATTATTCTCCCTTCATTTTACATAAAAACAAAGGAAATTTTGTGATCTTACTCTGTCTTTATTTATTCTAAATGCTATTACTCAGTTAATATTCAAGGGAACTGGCTGAAACTTTCAGTGTAGGTCAGGGGTGAAGTAAGGCATCAGATGAAATGTAGCATCACTACAGCAACCAACGATTACCTTGAAAAGAAGGGCAATGTCATATAAATCATATGCATACCTGTCAAACTGGGGCTTAAACCACACCTAAATATGCTCAGGATGCAATGAAACTTGATCAGATAAGAGATTAAGATATATTTTAACATCCTTTCTACCTTTCAATATTAGGTTAAGACTCTATCCCAGTCTTTGAAGGGGTCTAATACGGACAATTTTTTTTCGAATTCACTGAAACTAGTCGTAGAAAAAACATATGAAAAAAATTCAAGGACAAGGTTGAAGTTTAAGGATTCCCCTACGTCATAAGAAAGGAATGCCAGGGAAATACTACTGTTACACCAACGAAAACGCAGAATTTTGAAGCACGCATGACGGACAAAACCAAATCTGGCACACAGGTAAAATAGGAGAAAATGGCAGCCATGGATCCTAAGATTTCTAAGTGCCTACTCATTGGCAACACCAACAGACATTATTTAGGGCTGCCCAGTACTGCAATTAAGAGTTTAAGGTGCATTTAGAAATACATTTATTTTATATATTCTTAAACATGTGTTGTTGTTTTTATGTTGTTGTGCATTTTTATACTGATGATAAATAACTTACATCTCTGATGTTTTTCACCCGAACACATTCAACCAGGGGAGGTAACCGTGTAAACTGGAAACACGTATTTTTTTTCTCAAAGTTATCGCAGCGACACCTGCTGTCATAATGTGGCGTAACATAATTTGACTTACAAAGTTCTTTATTGCATTGTGCTTTGTGACTGTACTTACTGCTTCCTGACAATCGTCATAGCATTGTGGTCGCGAGTAGCTTTAGTCGCAACTTGCCACAAAGGGGAATGGCATTGCTACAATGCATAATGAGATTGCAATCATGGCATAATGTCATTGTCACAAAGCATGATGCAACTGTCACATAGCATTATGGCATTGTCACAAAGCCTGATGCCATTGTCACAAAGCATAATAGCATTATAACGAAGCATTATGCATTTTTTTCAGACATACCATTCAATATATTTCCTTTATTTGGTCCTTGGGCCTTTAATGATTCCTTTATAAAGAGCATGCGTACGTAGATCACAACATGTTTCTTGCGATATACTGGCCTTTTCTAGCAATTTGGCTGAGTTGTTTGTGTCCCTTGTGGACCCTCGACTACACTCTAGATAATCAAATTAAATCTCGATCGTGGGATTTGCCGGCATTTTTGCCGATACTGTGCAACGACATTTCTGTCATTATAGCACAGGAGCCCTTATAAGGTGGCAAGGGACTGAACCCGGCCGGTCCATTATATGACACCGACGAGTCAGGCGTAATGCTGTCCCCTTAGCCCCGAGCGTTAGGGTGGAAGCCACTACTAACAACTTTAAAGTCTTTGGTTTGACCCGGCCGGGGTTTGAACCTGCGACCTCCAGATCCACAAGCCGACGCTCTACTACCTGAGCTATTGCAGCTGGTACAGATATTAAGACAATAAGCAATAACATATGCGCGAAGTTTCAACGCTAAACACATTTGAAAACTAGAAGGGAGAAAACTGACTGTCCTGATAAAGTGCACTGTTACGAAGGTTTTAATAAAAAGAATCCACCTGTCAGGTGTGGCTGTATATAAATAAATTGACTCATTTAATGTGCCACCGGTATCAACTGGCAAACCGTCTAGCTATTGGTATCTCGATCAAATGTGCTATTTTGCTCTTCTTATGAAACAGATAACCCAGATAACAAGTATATTGGAAGCTAATGAACCTAATTTGAGATTAACTAAATAAAGTTCCGTGTGTTTATCCCGTTTAACACATCGTTTGGCTAATGAGAGATCATGGGTAATTGAATACATGCTGCATGTGCGTTTGTATAAGTGCACATTACCATTTTACTTTGGCTTAAGCTTGATTTTTAAAAATTAATACGTTGCTATTTATATTACAATCAACAGATGAATAAACATTACGCGGCGAATTTTATCTTACCCGCAAACTAAATCACTATTGTAAAGGGACCAGCCAGAATCAATATTACGGTCCGCTCTACATACACTACACAATGATAAATAGAAAGTTCGGATCGCTTCTATCTATAGGCATACAATCTGGGTACTCATGTTTCAGTACTACAATGAAAATAATCACCGAGCTATCTATGGAAGACTAGTTTATTGGCATTTTGACAAAACTACTGTACACGACGACTATTGTTCGTCTTCATTTTCCGAAAACATTACGGCCTACGTATGAAAAGTTGTCGACGCAGTGCCTTGTACATTATTATCATTTCTTATTTTGGCGATATTAAGGTAAGTTCCATGTTCATAATCAATTTAATTGTAGGACATTGAACTTATATTCAGAAATTTATATTCCTAGACTAACGCATACACGGTGCCTATAGCCTAGACTAACCAGGTAGTGTCTAGCGACTGGTATTGTTTGTTATTTGCTATAGTTCAGTCTTTCTAGTAGAAAGCATTAAAGAAAAGACAACACAAACACTGATTGATTGCATGAGCAATAGTTAAAAAAATAATTACAAATTTACGCTCCCTCTTGATTTGGTTGGTAAAATAATGAGATAAAGATATTCAGAAAATAGCAACGTTATATTTATATTTAAGAAACAATTGTGTGTTAAGAACAAAGGTATATTACAAAATCGTTATTTTAACAAAACCTTAATGAGGAAACCAGAAACCAGCCTAAAATAACACCTGAGATTCTAAACGAATTTAATTAAGCCATAGGTACTAGTTAAGAAATTGAGTGAAATTTATCTTTGAATATGACTTTCGAACGGCAAGATTGTTTTTTTAAGGCGAACCAAACATAAATGTTAAATTATGACCATTTGTGTCACGTTTTTCTTTTCGTAATGCAACCATCTGAGGTGGAAGGGGGTCTTTCACGTGAAATTTAAATGCATAGTAATTATTCAAATTACACGAAGCGTAACTGCAGATGCATTTCACAAGATATACTAATTAAAATACATATAGCCACGTCAAATAAAGCTTTATGTCTACTGAATTGAAGAAGATGCCATACACCCATATGCGAAAACTTTGGTAAACTGCGCATTAAAACAGCTAAAATGTTTTGCATAGAATACACAGACAACTTTATGTGCTGTTGCAGAATTATGGGCGGATATTAAGTAACTAAGAAACATTTCGAATATGGCTTTTACTCCTAGCCTCTATGAGCGAGAGAGGTTTTTCTTTGTTTACATTTCTATGCTTATCTTTCAACAACAAAAAATATTTCGCTGAAACAAGGTCATCTTTAAAGTACGTCGCGTAAATGGGTGAACTACGAACATATCGATGAAAATTTTTATCATTTTACTGCTTTTATGTCCCATCTTAGTTCAATAAGAACAGTGATATTTAAAAGAGAACGTATATCAGGACAATTTTATTTCGGATAGTGTTATCTATTTACCTGTTACTTAGCTAAACTCACATGCTTCATTCGTGAACGTGACTTCTAAAGTTTCTGTTAAAATCATATCTCCTGGCTTTCTATACAGCGTAGTAATTTACTTCAATTTTGTTTAATGTTGTGTGGTGATGTACATCTATGCCCAGAACCTCGTGCAGATAAGCCAGTGACAAAGCAAATGACGCATGGGTCAATTTTAAACAGCTATTTTTTATCCGTAATAGACGGTATTACACCAGTTAAGAAAATTAGAATTTAGTAAAGGTCTCAACCATGGATGGATGTCGACATTCTCCATGCTATCGTAGAAAGAGATCAAGTCCTTTACAATAAAAAACATGACAAATCTGAGAAGAATTTTAACAATTTTAAGAACAAAAACACACATGCATAGCAGCTAGTTAACATTTCTAAGAAGGATAGATTGTTACAAGACCAAAATGATTCTTAGTCTTGTGGCAAACGATTTAAGTCAAGGATTGCCTTCTAAGATAGAACCCGGCTAATTCAAGTTCAAATATTTATATCAGCTGTTCCATTATGTTCTATTGCGAAAGAAAGCAAAGTTTTCAAATATTTACATCTCTGTGTTTGATCAAAGCTGCTGGGTTGGATAACATTTCTTCTCGTTTCATAAAGGATTATAGGTCACCTATCATTGTTGGTTCCATAACCATAAATCTTGTGTCTTGTGTCGAAAGTTCTAGAAGAAAGTGGTCTAAAATCAAGCTGAATCTTATTTTAAGGATACAGATTCACTAGATAAATTTCCATTTGGTTTTAGGGGTGGGTTTTCAACTGACAATTGTCTAATCCATATGGAAAACTATATAAGAAAAGTAAAGGATAGAAGCAATATGGTAGGTATTTAACTATTATATATTAACAGAATGTGTTCGATACAGTTGACCACCAAATCTTCAGAAGGAAGTTAAAATCTGATGGTATTGGTAATGACATTCTTAGATGGTTCAGTCGATATATTTCATATAGACAGCAGCTAGTTGCCACCTCTGGATCATTTTCACCAACTCTTCGAGCGTCTTCCTTTGTCGGTCGGTCGTTCTCTTTTCCCGTCAGTGGCCTGTATTGTTCTGTCCACGGTACTGTTCTGACATCTGAGGTAATCTGACCACGCGCATGTATGCATGCACTAGTTGTCATACCTATTAAGCATATAATCAATGGATGTGGTCCATGTATATATATATATATATATATATATATATATATATATGTCCCCTTTAGGCTAATCTACGTGTGGTATGAAGGTACATGTAACTTAACGTTATTGTCAATTAAGCCATTTTCGAAAAATCCAATTAACTGATGGTTTAAAATTTCTGAACTGATATCAAAACCTGGATAAATCTCTCTTATAGATTCAATTCTGTCTGCAAAATTTTGTACATTCTCTGAAATTTCTTGCCTAGCACTTAAAAGATTTGTAATTTCAAAATGCGAATCTGATGCTACATCGAATCTAAACTTCAACTCTGATTTTAAATCTTCCCAACTTGATTCATAATTAGTTTTAATATATCTTTGAATAAAATGAGATACTAATCCCCTGCTTGTTTAAATGCAATTAATTTGGTTTTCTCATCTGAAGCTTTGTTTATAAACGCTGATTTCTCTATTAATGTAACCCAATGCTTAAAATCAGCATAATTCCCCCAAAATAGTTTAATATCACCAAGATTGTAATTGTCACGTTTTTGCAATAATTTTTGAAGTGCTTGTGTTATGACATCCGCCATTGTGAAAGATTTCTTATCTATCATCTTACTAGGGTATTAATATTTTAGTATATATTTTTTCCGATTTCTTTATTTGTCCCATAAAAATACAATAAAACAAAATTATGCATGTACTTTCTTTCAACAGTTACCACCTAGCAACGGTCAGTCGGCGAAAAGATCGACTGGAAATTTGCATTATAGTTACTGTTCCAATAAAATTTGGGAATGTATATTTTTCTTGCTGTCCCATATTCTGGTAACCTACCTAATTGTCCATATGTAAAGGTGTTTTGGGTATGTTTTTAGATTCCTAGCAGTTTTGCACGCATGTAAATGTTCTAACTGTCCTGCTTAATTATTGCCCCATATTTTTAGATTGTAATTTAATATCGAAATAAGTTCCAACTATTAAAATAATCTTGCAGAATATTAACTCTAGTTGCAGATTTCAGATTTAGACATTAGTACAATATTCATCAGCATATAATAATATTGTTTTATCCTACATTTATCCCATGAAGGCCTTCCTTTAATAAAGTACCTTCTATCTTTAATATAACAAAAAAGAAGACAACCACTCGCCTTGAGTTACCCCTACCGTGCAAAAATATGGTTCATTATTGTGTTTTGTATTTTACTCTCTACTTTACACACGGGTACATTGATTCAATAAAGCATTATACCCCTTATTCTATGCTGTATAAGCTTGTACCACTAATTGTCTCTTGATACAAAATACCACGTGCTTTATGAAATTCATCCAAGCATATAACTTCCCAAAGTAGTTTAACAAAGTCATACCTCTGTAATTTTCAATTGAATATATTATTTTTATCTTCTGTAATTGTATTACATAACCTTCTCTCCATTTATGTGTGGAAAATATCCAGTATCAAATATATATGCTGGTGTGTGTGTGTGCGCGCGCGCGCGTGTGTGTGTGTGTGTGTATGTTGGTTGTTGAATTTTCTGTGTATATATATAACACAGAAATTCAACAACCAGATGGTATCAAGAAATAAGGTTGAAATTCTTAGTATATATATGACATTGAAATTCAACAACCAAAAGGTACCTGAGGAAAGGTTATCAAAAATGACAAACAACAACCAGTCGGTAACTGTCGTGTTTGCTCTTTTAGAATCATAAAAAAAATGTTCTTACTTTTCACTTTGCTTGCACGTGAAATACCTTTGTCCTGTGCCTTTTCAGAGTTTGATATATGTTGCAATGCTCATAGGACTTTGTCATATATTCTTATTGAATAAATCCGTTGATGGCAAAGATAAGTTAACAACATATCAATATACGCTATAATAATACGAGATATCGACAGACAGTTGAGATGGTGATAGGGACGGGTGGGATGGGATGGAATGAATATTTTGGCGTAATGGTTCGTAAGGCTTATTTTGTTTTTAAATTACTGATCAATAATAAATTTTGTAAATTTAATTTTAGTTAATATACGCCATAGTGACGAAAACACGCATATCTTTTACATTTTATTTTGGTTATTTTCAGGAATAAACAAATGTCGTATACGACAAAAATCATATCATTCAAAGGCAAAATGACATGGTTAATTTTAAATATTTAAAGATACATGTAGTTATAAAAGTTGCTAATTTATCACAAAACAATAAGATAAACTATTCTTTTTTCGATATTTGGGAAAAAACATATTTCACAGTGATGAATTGGTCATAGCATTATTATTAAAGAGAATAAATGGTGTATGTCTGACTCAATATCCATAAACAGCGGGAAAAAACCATACCGTGTAAAGCAGGTTAGAAGTGCATCAAGTAAAAGTCAAAATCGTTTATTTAACACTGCCTTATCATTGAATCATTAGGTAAACATCTCTAGTTCAGTGTGTCATTTTCTGCCCAGCCTTTACGTTTGTCTATAAATTCCCCCATATCTGTCATTCGCGTCCCATATAATCAGTACTGAAGCTCAAAGGTCCGCATTGACTGTCTTTTCGGATGCTGTTGTTACCCTCTTTTTTAGTTTACGAGGCATGCTTGCTTGAAAGTTGCTTTCATTTTGTGTTTTAAAATCATTGTTTGACTTTAAGGCTTTTGGTTTGTATTTTTTTAGATCAGAATTTGATCCCTCGAACATCTTGACTGATAGCATTGTATAGTTGTAGTATTCCCGTTACAGGTCAAACAATAGGAATAAGAATCATGCCACGAGGGGCTACTTATGCAGACAATGCCTACAACAGGAGGATGGGAAGGGCAGGACATCCAATGGGAAGTTGTGTCATATCTAAAGGAAGTTCAAGCCCAAGTAGCAGTTCATATTCAGGTTTCAGCAAAACTTATGCAGACAATGACTACAATAGGCGTGTGGGCCGGGCAGGACATCCAATGGGAAGTTGTGTCATATCTAAAGGAAGTTCAAGCCCAAGTAGCAGTTCATATTCAGGTTTAAGCAACACTTATGCAGAAAATGCCAACAACAGAAGGATGGGCAGGGCAGGACTTCCAATGGGAAGTTGTGACATATCTAAAGAAAGTTCAAGCCCAAGTAGCAGTTCATATTCAGATTTCAGCAACACTTATGCAGACAATGACTACAATAGGCGTGTGGGCAGGGCAGGACATCCAATGGGAAGTTGTGTCATATCTAAAGGAAGTTCAAGCCCAAGTAGCAGTTCATATTCCGATTTAAGCAAAACTTATGCAGAAAATGCCAACAACAGAAGGATGGGTAGGGCAGGACTTCCAATGGGAAGTTGTGACATATCTAAAGAAAGTTCAAGCCCAAGTAGCAGTTCATATTCAGATTTCAGCAACACTTATGCAGACAATGACTACAATAGGCGTGTGGGCCGGGCAGGACATTCAATGGGAAGTTGTGTCATATCTAAAGGAAGTTCAAGCCCAAGTAGCAGTTCATATTCAGATTCCAGCAACACTTATACAGACAATGCCTACAATAGGCGTGTGGGCCGGGCAGGGCATTCAATGGGAAGTTGTGTCATATCTAAAGGAAGTTCAAGCCCAAGTAGCAGTTCATATTCAGATTCCAGCAACACTTATACAGACAATGCCTACAATAGGAGTGTGGGGCGGGCAGGACTTCCAATGGAAAGTTGTGATATATCTAGAGGCAGTTCAAGCCCAAGTAGCAGTTCATATTTAGTTTTAAGCAACACTTATACAGACAATACCTACAATAGGAGTGTGGGGTGGGCAGGACTTCCAATGGAAAGTTGTGACATATCTAGAGGAAGTTCAATCTCAAGTGGCAGTCCGTATATAGGCTCTAGCATACCTCAGGCAAACTTCGACATAATGCGGGATCGGTTGTCACTTTTGAGAAATGCGATATCTGAAGAAAGGTTAAGCCCTGGTAGCCTTTCATATTCAGACTCAAGCGAAATGTATGCAGACAATTCCTTTAACAGCAGGCAAGACCAGGAGGCACTTCATTTTGAAAGCTCAGTCTCAAATAGATCTAGCAGCGCGAACTCAAACGCATCAGGAGCACGAGGAAGCTCCCCAAATTACAGTTCTCACGAAATGGGAGATGGACTCTGTAGTAGTACGCCTAACTATGACAACAAACATAATGGAAATAGTTCCAACAGCTCCTGCAGCCTAGACCCACTAACTCCGCAGAAAACTTTACCTCCTGCACCATTTGCGTATAACAGAACTTGCAAAAATAGCGAATTTAATACAAAGAATGGGCTCTATAGTACTATACCTCATAACGTCAATCTTAATGGCAACATCTCCGTCTGCAGAGATGACCAAACTCCACAAAAAACTTTAGCTCCTACACATTTTCCTTATAACAAAGCTAAAAATAATAGAGAATTTAATTCTGCGCTTGGTCGTGAGGGACTTGGGCATGCAACAGCGCTCCAGTCGAAAAGTGACACTTCTCCACCCAAACATCATCCAACTCCAAACTTTTTAAATGATTCTGGAATTGGTACCAGTCTGCCTTTACCACAGGAAACAACTTTACCTGAATTAGTAAATGGTAAAATGGTATTTCATTTAAATGATATAAAAGACAAAGATGACAGGTATTACATTCATGTTTGACAATTAAATCTATAAGAGCTCACTATGTGTCTTCGTCGGAAACGACGGTAAATATTCCATTATTACTACATTTATATATACGTACCGTGGATTACATGGCAAGAAAAAAATCGTTTTCATGAATGTATGCATGCAGAATTTGATTGGCTCCGTATCCAAAACGGCACAAAGTTATTACAATTTGTAAGCATGAATTTCAGTTATTATTCAGCTTTGATAAAGATCAGATTTAAGTTGGATTGTAATTTAAAATGTAGTTATAGCATTACCTGTGAATTAAAATTGTCAATGTTCCATACGTGTATTATGATTTGTTTAATTTAAATTGTATTTCATACGACGATGTATTATGTAAAATTCATATTTTATGCTCCATTCTTTTGATGTATTTAGTCCTTTGCCCATGCATCGAAGGACAATTCGTTGCTGCATATTTTTCGACGTTAAAATTTGATAATATTGTATATCTTACAATAACAACAAGGTTGTGTTGTTTCTTAATCGGGTTGTTCTTAGGCAAAAACTATTCACTCGATAAACATAACACAATGGGAACTCCTCGGGTAATTCCGTCCTCGGGACAATCATCCCTCGGATATATCTGGTGCAATGATACGTGCTTAAATCACGATCGTTTTGTTCGCTGGAAGTCGGAAGAAGATGCTTAAAATGTAGTTCGCACAAAACATAAACAATGGCGACGTTTGACAGCTGTATCTTTGCTGCGCCGGTAAAATTAAACTTGGATGATTTAAATTATAAGCAGCCACAAAGTGAAGTTTTACAGGCATCGTACTATAGTGAGCTGTCATCCGAGCTGCCATCTTTGTTTTGACGTCTGTCATAAAAGACGTCCCATTTAGGGAAATGGCCGAGGTAATCCGACTACCTACATACATCCGAGAGATTATTCGTGAATTATCCGAGGTGTTCCGATTGAAACAAGACATAGACGGCGACTTTTGATGTTTTGCATCAATGCTCTCTTGTTTAATGTATTTGTTTTACCATCAACAGATCATAATGATGAGACGGTTTCACATTCAGTGGAGAATGCACTGGTTATAGACCTACAGCAAGTCGTTCCGGAATCCCACTACGAGGATTTGGAACAAGTCGTGGCAAGTAGTAATATGTATTTACGGTGAAGTATTTTTATTAACGAAATGTAATTTAAACACGGAACGCGACCTAAGAAAGTGCACACTATAAGCACACACGATATGCAGGCTTTAATAAGAAACGTTTTTGGTCGTTTTTATTTATTTATTTATTTGTTGTTTTTATTTTTAAAAGAGAAAAGATTGCAGGAACTACGGCTCCGAAAGGATAATTTTCTTACCCTAACTTAGCCACGTTAATTATGACCCCGCCCCTTCAAAAACATAGAAAAAAAATGTGAAATGTTGCACCACCTTAATTTTTGCTTAATGTTCATTTAAAGTTTATGCTTTTTGCACATTGTGCTCTTTCAAACTTCATAAACAATAGTCTTCAAACTTTTTAAACAGTTCTTTCAACAAACGTGGTCAACTATTTTTCCCTTAAGTAAAAGTTTAACAAACAATATTAAAGACATCAGTGTAGCACCTGTCCACTCAAGCCCTCCAGTAAGACTATCGCTTGCTCCATTTTTGTCTTTGTTTTAATATTCATTATCCTTTTGTAAAAAATTATATTTTAGCTAGCGTTGTTTTCTATCATAGATTTTTTTTATTCTTAGCTGTTAAAAATGACAAACTGGTGGACAAGACCATTTTACTTACATTCTTATTTAAAAAAAAATAACCTTCGTAAACTGCTGAATAATTACTCAAAAAAGTGCTGATATTTTGTACTTTTGTCAAAGTCTTTTTCATACAAAGGTTATTGCAAAGCAATTTAATTTCTTTCTTAACATAACTATTTGGTTACATGTATGCATACAAGATCTTAATAAATTTTAATTACTCATCAATGCAAAAAAAAATCTCTTTTGAGTCAATAAAATTAACATGTCAATTTTTATCCCATTTCTATCAAGCTAGGAACAAACTTCATAGTTTTCAGACAACCAGTGGTTACAAAAAGCGGTGACTCATTCGAATCACTTGTCTGCTACTATTTACTATATAGTTCCTTTTTGAAAATACAGTTATCGAGTTACTTTCGTTTTGATGAATATATAATGAAATGGGGAAATTCAATCAATGCAACTCATTTTTATAATCATTTGGACTGACATGTCGTCAGCTTTTGTATGTAGGTCCAAAGTAGGGTTAAATAGCTACTCCTTACAGAAAATAACTGTATTCTAAAAGGTTTAGTTAAAGGACTTGTTTCATTTGCTCAGTTAGTTTGCTAAGATGTTTGCTAAGAAAGCGAAACTTTATTTTTTAGGCATGTATGTTATTCGTAAAACTTGGCTGATCTTCATCTACCACATAAATTGAAACAAGCCTTCTACGTGAGACGATGTTCATATTACTCATTTTGACCAGTTATTTTTAACGTGCATGTGATGTGTGTTCATATACATAGTCAATTTTATTTATAAAAGGCAGTAAAGATAAGATCCTTGTTTAAAGAAAGTTCGGTGTACAGCTATTGAGCCAGCAGCACCTTTTGTTTCAAAGCAAATTGATATAATACAAATCAAATATGTTAATAGATAATTGTATAATTAAAACTATGAAATGGTGTTTTTTCAATTGATCAATCGATTTATTGATCAAAATGTATTTACAGCAATTTTACCCTGAAGAAACAGAGCCAAACTTCGAAAATGAATCAAACCTTCCTTTCGAAGATTTTGAGGCAGATGCGTTTAAAGATGTCTTAGTGTTGGAAAATATTGGATCCGGGCGGTTTGGAGAGGTCTGGAAGGCAGAATGGAACAATGGGATGGTTGCTGTAAAGAAGCTACGTGTTCAGCAAGTGTCAAAAAAACGTCTACACGATCTGAAGGACGAAGTGTCACTCTATTGTACTCTACAGCATGATAATATTGTCACCTTCTTTCGTGCATACGTCGCCACTCAAGACGTTTGGATAGTGATGGAATTGATGGAGATGAGCCTGTTTAAAGCACTCCACGAGCAAGATGGCATATACTTCACAGACGAAGACCTGCTGTCTATCATGCTGCAGACAACTGCGGGTCTTGGTTATCTACATGGCAAGAAGATTGCCCACTGCGACTTGAAGACGGCAAATGTCTTGTTGAACTACTATTCAGATGAAGAAGGGTCTGTGTGTGAAGTTAAGATCACAGACACTGGGCTCAGCATTAAATTGAGAAGTAACGAGACCCAGTCACGCGTCAAAGGGTCACCCTTTAATACACCAAGGTACGCAGCTCCGGAAGTTTTACGAAGGGAACTCCTATCTGTAAGCAAGATGCAAATTGCAGACATATACTCCCTTGGTCTGGTCTTCTACGAGATTGTCTGCAAGACGAAACCATTTTGCAACATGTCCTTCCAGCAGCTCCGCGAGCAGGTAGGAGAGAAAGGTATAACTCCCGAGATACCCACAAAAACTGTTGTCAGCAAAGATGTCCTTAACCTCCTGTATGGATGCTGGAAATTTGACCCGGAGAAAAGGATGACAGCCAATCAGGTTCGAACAGAAGTGGAAAGCCTAAAACACATCTTTGAGTAGTATTGTGCCGTTGTGCAAAACGTTTACTAATAACTCGGGTTAGAAGAAAGGTCGGACCTAAAACTTCTTTTGAATGCTTCAAAGTTCGGACGCAATGTTGACTAAGATGTGTTTTTATATCTTAAATTTCATGCAATACATATCTAGGATATTATTTTATCAACTGTTTTAACCATTCAACTAACAGATATAAAAAAAAACTCGTGACATCACTAGTAACATACTCACACGCAGAGACGCTATGCACATTGAGTGCAAGCTCTACGTCAGAAGTCTTCCAGAACACAATACCCTCTGCAATCAATAAATAACACCGTCAACGTCAATGGGTTTGACAAACGATATTTGCCACCCTTATTAAGACTAAATTTCTTCAGATGGCACCCCTAGTAGAATCACCAACTTGTTAATCCTGATTGCTGGCCTGTTGTTTATATGTGTTGTGTTCTGACTGGGACAGAGACTATGGAGGAAAGTCTTCCAGCAAACCTGCCGTTCACCAGTGTTTTTATTAAATTGTCAGCCTTCCTAAGAGTATTTTGTGTCAAAATTGCTAAATGTGTTCAGAAAGTGAAATCAAATAATTGCATCAAATAAATTTACACTGGTGAGAATTGGTTGCCATGTGCTTAAGATGCCATTGGGTAGTTATCAGTTTGAATATAATAAATTGTAAGCAGAAAACAGTTTTTAATTTGTAGTAAAAAGTATAAATAAAAAGTACATGTAGTCAGTAGTGTATTATCAGTGCCATTTCCAAGTTGAAAGCACAACATTAATTAATAATCATTACTTCACATGAATGATTATCTCAGAAAACAACTAACACTCCTTCAAGTTTATTCATAAATTGGTCCCTATATATTTGAAAATGTTGTTAAGCGCTAGATGATTGCAAGAAGTAAAGCTCTCATGTACACTTATCATTACCCTGCTTATGTAAATCACACATTAATTTATTAACTCATACATTTGTTTTAATAACATTTCTGGCATTGTAATACAAATAATGGAAACGAGAATGACACTTTTGACACTACAGTGCCTGCCAAGCAAACAGTTCTTCATCACTGATCCCTAACGAGGATCGGGAGGTCGCGGGTTCAAACCCCGGCCGGGTCAAGTGGCTTCCCGCCTAATGCTCGGGGCAAAGGGACAGCAATACGCCTGACTCGTCGGTGTCAGTATAACGGACCGGCCGGGTTCAGTCCCTGTGCACCTCATAAGTGTCCCGGTGCTATAATGATAGAAATTTCGCTGCACAGTATCGGCAAAAATGGCGGCAAATCCCATCCCATCCCCTAACGGTTAAATTGCTCTCCTAAAACATCGCGGCTTCTGTTTAGCTTGGTTGCAATCACTTAACGCCATTTGTTCTATTCGGCCGAAAGCATAAGTTTTTGTGGGTTTGTCCGTGTTCCATCACTTTATCACTTTCACATTTGCTGCTTCTGTTTACATATACTGTTTTAATTTTATGTGTGTCGCGTGACTTTTAGGCTAACTCGGAACTTACCTTAGAAATCCGCGTAATAACGAGGATCTTCTACTGATTGAGAATGCAAATAAACAAACTTACCTTTCTACGAGAGAAAGATAAAAAAAATCGACACATCGACGGCCGAATACAAGGAAAGCTGTACATGTATTGGTGATTTTTGTTCTTCTTTTACTTAATTTTGGGGAAAGATTACATAAATAAAGACTAAATTTCCAGGCAATAAAATCTTTTGGGGAGCTTATATGATTTTAAGTGTTGATTGATGCTTTTGTGCTGTACTCATGTAGTTTCTATCGTTGCTTTTATATTACAGATTATGTCCTTGTACGGATTTGCAATGGTATCTTTGTTGTTTGAAACTTGTGCATAATGTTTATTTTATTTTATTTGTTTGTTAGAAATATGCATTAGATATATAATCATAAAAGAACATCTTCATAACAGTTGTAAATTTTCTTTGGGGGATCAGAAAATAAAACAGCATTTTTTCTTAATGTGTTACTTATTTTATTACATAGACATATGTAATATGTAATGATGTGTAATACAATAGAGTTTTCAACATATTATGAATTTCGAAATTCGTGATTTTATTGTACAGTCGAATCATGCACCATTATAATTTAGCTTCAATTATATAACAAATTTTGATGTAAAAACACAGAAACAACATGTTGTAAATGGAATGAAAAACTAAAACTTTATATTGCGACGAACTTTTACTCTATTATACATGATGATAGAGAAACCACATGTTGAATGTTTTCACCGATTTTCTTTGTAACAAGGGTAATTAGTTATTTTGTAAAATAATATAAATAACAAGTACACAAGTGTTTACGAACAAAAAGGGAATTAACATTGGCTTGACGAGAAGTGTAAACCAAAATATGCCATTGACATGAAATCTTTACAAGATTTCATCTTAGAAAGATAACAAAACGTTCATTTAGAAGAATCAGCCAAGTTGAGTGAGATGAAACTTAAATCATCCAAATGATTCTGGAAAAAAGAATCAAAACGATAAATCGTTGAAAATTCTAAGAACAATTATTTACTCTTTAATAGGCGATGTAAATGAAGACTAAACATTGAAAACTGGCCATCTCAAGTAAAACTGGCCATCTCAAGTAAAACTGGCCACTCAAGTAAAACTGGCCATCTCAAGTAAAACTGGCCATCACAAGTAAAAATGGCCATCTCAAGTAAAACTGGCCATCTCAAGTAAAACTGGCCATCTCAAGTAAAACTGGCCATCACAAGTAAAAATGGCCATCTCAAGTAAAACTGGCCATTACAAGTAAAACTGGCCATCACAAGTAAAACTGGCCATCTCAAGTAAAACTGGCCATGACAAGTAAAACTGGCCATCATAAGTAATACTGGCCATCTCAAGTAAAACCGGCCATCTCAAGTAAAACTGGCCATCTCAAGTAAAACTGGCCATGACAAGTAAAACTGGCCATCACAAGTAAAACTGGCCATCTCAAGTAAAACCGGCCATCTCAAGTAAAACTGGCCATCATAAGTAAAACTGGCCATTACAAGTAAAACGGATCATCTCAAGAAAAACTGGCCATCTCAAGTAAAACTGGCCATCACAAGTAAAACTGGTCATTTCAAGTAAAACTGGCTAACTCAAGTAAAACTGGCTATCTCAAGTACAACTGGCCAACTCAAGTAAAACTGGCCATCTTAAGTAAAACTGGCCATCTCAAGTAAAACTGGCCATCTCAAGTAATACTCATTTTTTAAATGTCGGGTTTTTACCATGTCTGATTTTATCCAGAATCAGTCAACATAAAAAAGTTTATTTCGCTAATTAAACACAGATTGATATACATTTTGCTCAAAACTGGTACAGTGAAATAGAAACTGAAACTTCCATATACTTATATAAGGAATTCAACATACTATTTGAGATCTTTCAATGCTTTATTGAAATAAAATACTACAAAACGAGAAATATTATTGCCAGACTCAGACTTTCATCACATCAATTAAACATGGAAACTGTTATTGTATATACCAAAAGAATGAAATAGAGGTCGAATACCATTTTATTAAAATATGTCCTGCTTATGTTCAGTTACTGTACAGCAATAATTAAGTTTGTTTTCTTTCTTGTAATTTGTTTATTGACAAGCCACTGTTGCTTTTGCTGGGCCATGTACCTATATATTTTGTTAATTATTAACGATGAACTGTTATAGGTTTAAAATGAATGAATTAACTTATGTCCTGTTCTTGAAAGAACATATGTGAATACCGTGTAGGCCAAGGTCAAATTATGGCCCAATCTTCAGAGAATCCCTTCATAAAATCCTGGGCGAGATTGATGGGTTGCATAGGTTTGAAATAAGTAATACTTCAAACTCTGCACTAGACTTTTTAAACATCCTAAACGTCCCAAATTCACGGAATCTTCTGTTTGAACGTGTGTGATATCCAGGAAGAGATTATATGCATTGTGTCTCGCAAGTAATATTAAATAAAAACGCTCAGAAGCTTTGCTTGGTTTGGGTGGTTTTAGTTTGACTCTGTACACGATTGCAGGTGTGCAAACAAAGGTTAATATTTTTCGGTAATAAATCAAATGTACAACATGCTGGAAACTGGAAAGCATGCAATTCTTCAGCTGCAAATAAACACCTTATCAAAGTATAGGTTATAAATTGGGGCAAAATTTACATCAGAGTCACTAACATCTGACAATAGATTGTTTATTAAACATTCATACTTGTTATATGATATTGCAATTTAACTTAAGTTAGGTCTAAAACAATAACAATTTTTGCGGTCAATATCAACGCCATATTTCCCAGCTAATATGTAAATAACTGTTTCATTACATGAACTATAAATATTTTTTATTTCTTTTATTACCTGAATAAAATTTCGGCCACTTTAGTTGCCTATTTCGTCGACTTAGAATCTTTATCTTCTATCAATTTATTGTACTGGTCTTCAGAAATTGTTGCAAAACGCGACATTGTTTACTTCCTGAATATTGTTCGTCTGGGACGAGTATCCCACAATGCGTACAATTCTAAGGAAGTTTTGTAGATGCGCGCGCATAATATTAATGGAAATTTCGCATTCTATTAATAGACCGATTAATATCAGCGAAAGCGGCTCAATATCTATATTTATTGACTCGACTATTTTAAGGATGTGACCAATCGTGTTTCGTCTATTTATAGTTCATGTAATAATCATACTTGTTATATGATATTGCAATTTAACTTAAGTTAGGTCTGAAACAAATGCTCATACATGCTACCGGGTTTGACAAAAAATGAGTTTGAAAATACATATTATCTCTTACATCGTAGTAAACTGAATCTAAAATATCTCGAGAGTGCCTTTACACTCTAAATGCATGCGATGGCTTTAAACTGTTAAGATGATTAAAATAACCTGTTTCATTACATAATCTGGTTCAGAACAGGAGAAAACAGCGAGGCCCCGCAAGGGATATCGCAAATATCTCGGTCTGGTAAATAATGCATAGTCAGTGAAACACTCTTTCTAATAGTAGTTTGCTTCTCGATTCGACCCCTTACTCAATGAATGATATTCGTATTCGGCATTTTAAATTCCCTAATCTGCAACTCATGTATACCTGAATTACGTTATAATGAACTTCCCTGTTTAAACAGACAACAACATTAATGTTAACATCTGAAGCCTGGACACAATAAACGCAAGCGGCAGCGAACCAAAACCTATCGATTGACAAGGTCAACAAGTCAGTGGTTCAAGGCCCCCATACCTTCACCCTCGCATTGTTTGCAATCGATTAGATATTACAATATTCTTAGTAAACCGTTTAAATTATTTTAATCTCTATTTATTAATTATAGCTTGGCTCGCTACATCGGTTAATAACATATACTGTACTCTTAAGTTTGGCTTATAACTGAATGCAAATAAAGCATATTGCCAGAGTTAGTTTGCATATCCTAATCAGACAACTTCCAACAGGGAGCTGACTAATTTGGATATATACTGAATGCTTTAGCATTATAAACATTTCGTGCGTTTGACCTTTTTGTCGAGTAAATGCAATTATAACGGGAAACATCACTATAGTGTAATTATAAATATGTTTTACACATTCAAATACATGCTTTGCGATTTTGAATCAATCATTCACTTTGAAATCTTTTTAGTTACCCTAGATCTGAATTTGAGTCAATGAGTTAATATCAGCAAAACTAATTTACTTAAAACTAAATCTAGCATGACCGGGTTATGTCATTTACATTATTTTTATTAACTATAAACTAACTCTGGGAATATATTTTCTTTTAAGTTTAACGTGCCATCTTTAGTTGTTTTGAGTTGTGATGGGTTGTAAAATGGGCCAATCAAATCGAATTACTCGATCTGAAAACCCATGTCACTACAATTATGTCTGCTGATTTCCCTTTTAAAGACATGTATCCTTTGTAGAGTTACGGACAAAAAATGTCGAATTCACTGAAACTATTTGTAGAAAAAACATATGAAGAAAATTCAAGGACGAGGTTGAAGCTTGAGTATTCCCCTACGTCATAAGAAAGGAATGCCAGGGAAATACTACTGTTACACCAATGAAAACGCCGAATTTTGAAGCACGCCTGACGGGCAATACCAAATCTGGCACACAGGTGAAATAGGAGAAAATGGCAGCCACTGATCCTAAGATTTCCAAGTGCCTACTCATTGGCAACACCAACAGACATTATTTAGGGCTGCCCAGTACTGCAATTAAGAGTTTAACGTGCATTTAGAAATGCATTTATTTTATATATTCTTAAATATGTGTTGTTGTTTTTATGTTGTTGTGCATTTTTATACTGAAATAAATAACTTACATTTCTGATATTTTTTCTCAAAGCTATCGCAGCGACATCTGTTGTCATAATGCGGCGTAACATAATGTGACTTACAACGTTCTTCATTGCATTGTGCTTTGTGACTGTACTTACTGCTTGCTGACATTCGCCATCGCATTGTGGGCGCGAGTAGCGTTAGTCGCCACTTGCCACAAAGGGGAATGGCATTGCCACAATGCATAATCAGATTGCAATCAGGCATAAAGCAACTGCTTCATGGCATAATGTCATTGTCACAAGGCATGATGCAACCGTCACATAGCATAATGGCATTGTCACAAAGCATGATGCCATGTCCCACAAATCATAATATCATTATAACGAGGCATTATGCATTTCTGCAGAAATAACATTCCATATATTTCCTTTATTGGGTCCTGAGACCTTTAATGATTCCTTTAGAAAGAGCATGCATACGTAGATCAAAACATGTTTCTTGCGATATACTGGGCTTTTCTAGCATTTTGGCTGAATTGTTTGTGTCCCTTGTGGACCCTCGACTACACTCTAGATAATCGAATTAAATCTCGATCATGGGATTTGCCGGCATTTTTGCCGATACTGTGCAGCGACATTTCTGTCATTATAGCACAGGAGCACTTATGAGTTGCCAAGGGACGGAACCCGACCGGTTAGCCCCGAGTGTTAGGATGGAAGCCACTACTACCAACTTTAAAGTCTTTGGTTTGACCCGGCCGGGGTTTGAACCCGCGACCTCCCGATCCGCAAGCCGACGCTCTACCACCAGAGCTATTGCCGCCGGTACAGGTATAAAGACAATAAGCAATAACATATGCACGAAGTTACAACGCTTAACACATTTGAAAACTAGAAGGGAGATAACTGACTGTCCTGATAAAGTGCACTGTTACGAAGGTTTAAAAAAAGAATCCACCTGTCAGGTCTGGCTGTACATAAATAAATTAACTCATTTAATGTGCCACCGTTATCAACAGGCAAACCGTCTAGCCATTGGTATCTCGACCAAATGTGCTATTTTGCTATTCTTATGAAACAGATAACCCAGATATCAAGTATGTTGGAAGCTAATGAACCTAATTTGAGATTAACTAAATAAAGCTCCGTGTGTTTTTCACGTTTAACACATCGTTTGGCTAATGAGAGATCATGGGTACATGAATACATGCTGCATGTGGGTTTGTATAAGTGCACATTATCATTTTACTTTGGCTTAAGCTTGATTTATAAAAATTATTACGTTGCTATTTATATTACAATCAACAGATAAATAAAAATTACGTGGCAGATTTTATCTTACCCGCAAACTAAATCACTATTGGAAAAGGACCAGCCAGAAACAATATTACGGTCCGCTCTACATACACGACACAATGATAAATAGAAAGTTCGCATCGCTTCTATCTATATTTAGCTCTATACTGACTATATTAATAGGCATGCAATCTGGGTACTCATGTTTCAGTACCATGAAAATAATCACCGTGCGATCTAGAGAAGGCCAGTTAATTGTCATTTTGACAAAACTACTGTACACGACGACTATTGTTCGTCTTCATTTTCCGAAAAAACATTACGGCCTACGTATGAAAAGTTGTCGACGCAGTGCCTTGTTCATTATATTCATTTCTTATTTTGACGATATTAAGGTAAGTACCTGTTTCATAATCAATTCAATTGTAGTACATTGAACTTATATTTAGCAAATTATATTCCTAGACTAACGCATACACGATGCCTACAGCCTAGACTAACCAGGTAGTGTCTAGCAACTGGTATTGTTTGTTATTTGCTATAGTTCAGTCTTGATAGTAGAAAGCATTAAAGAAAAGACAACACAAACACTGATCGGTTGCATGAGCAATAATTAAAAAATTAATTACAAATTTACACTAAATACTATTTTGTAGAGTATTCATATTTGAGTATAATTGTTTATTGATTTTTTAAATATTTCACATAAATGCACACAGGTAAACATAAAATATACTTTGCTAGCAGTATTTAAATAATCTTGATCGTCTCGTAAACGATTAATGAATACACATAGAAATGTTTTAACATGTTCAACATTTATATTTAACAAAACTGTTATCAAATTCGTTCTGTTCCAATCAAATTTGGGAAAGTACATATTTCTTGCTGCACGGTATTATGACCGGCCTGATTCTCTATATGTAAAAGTGTCTTGAGTTTGTTTGTTTAAAGATAAAGTATAACCATGTAAAGTGATTTTGCGCATGGTTATGTTTATCCCTTCTTCTTTTGCAGATCAGAATGTGGGTTTCTTAATGCTACAGTATTTCATGTCACGAATGATTGAATTTTGTTTAACTTCTATGAACATCATTACAACAAGAATTTGGCTACTTTTGAGAAAATATTTTTATGTGTCTATTGTATAGCAGTAAAACAGCTTGTTTAGCTTATTTATGCCATCAAGAAAAAAAAATCATTTCTCTGTTGAAACATTTTAGGGGTTGACCTTTTACAGACTATATTTTTTACATCTTGTTAACAACTTATTGCACAAGACCTATGATGAATTTACTTGACTCATTCCTCATAATTCTTCAGTATTTTTATGATCAAGCAAGTTTGAAACTAATGCAGAATATTATTGGTCATTTATGTGTGATACTTTTCTAAAGTATAACTAATTGTATGATTTTCCCCCAAATTTATGTAGTTACATGTATGACAAGTGAAATGTTAATTAGTAATAAATGTATTAAAAGTATCACTATGCATTCTTTTTGAATGAAGGTTTCTGGAAATAGGTCATACGGTAATAAACTTACCCAACGAATAAATTGCAGGAAGCTTTAAATTAATGCGTGTGTTCTATGCCTAATCCAAGGCCTCTTGATTCTTGTATGAACACTAACAATACTGTGTGCTCAGTATGTTGGCATTATCTTGAGCTATGCTGACAGGTCTGTCCTTGTGTTTTAGTGGAAATATTCCTGTGTTATCATGTAATGAGTTAATGTAGTTCCATAAAATATCTGTTTATGCTGTCCGTCTCTGTCTAAGACAATTATTTCAAATAGGTTGTTAACATTTTTATAGTAGTCATTTCTCTGTGTAAATGCTTTTCACCTTTGATATATCTTCAACTCGGATGCTCTGCAGGTCTTTCCATCCTGGATATAATCTGTATATACACTGGCTTTCTTCCTTCACCATGTCATTAACCCAAGGCTTTATCTTGTGCTCATCTCTAAAGACTTTTGCGGGAATACATTTCTTCAGGATTGAGGTAACGTGATTTTTAAACTTTAACTATAGTTTGTCTATGGAAGCTTGCTGGGTATTGCTCATCTCAGTATGAATATTTGTTTTATCTGTTTTTTTAGACCCACGTATTTGGTCTTATTATATAAATATACATTTTAAGCGGTGGAATTCGGTGGGGTTTCAGACTTGCTTCAATGTAGACAGCCTCATGATCAGGGATGACATTGGCGATGTTAACTAGATAATTTGATTATGAAGAATAGATCTAAAACGGTTCTTGCATTTTCAGTTATTCTAATTGGTTCCGTTACTTGTTATTCTAGGAAACGGTCGTTTGCTATGTCTAGGGTTTGGTGTCAGAGTGCTGGCTTAGAAAAACGAGTCGTTACACAGATGTTTTGTTTAGTCAATATGGCTCATGTTGAAAACTCTTCTCAACCATCTATAGGCATCTCCAGGAATTCAGTTAAGGCTGGTAACTGGGTGTGACATATACTCTGGGTTGTCGATGTTAGACGGGACAGAATACGCAGACATAGAATTGTTAATTTTATCCACAGCACTATCATCATTGTCATTGAGCTCGACAGGCTTGACGCTTTGTATTTTCTGTTAATTAAGACTCCACCTCTTACGGCCACGCCTGTAGACATAGCAAATATTAGAACTGTAGTGACCGGAGTTTAGCCTCGACTCTGTTCCTATGTCTGCTTTTATTGCTTCGTACATATTTGATTTTATCTTGTCTGTAATAGATTGGCAATTAATTAGCCTTATGGAAGTCTGATTGCCTAGGTCCTGGATTCGGTCCTGAGGGCAAATTATTCCTTCAGAAAGAGCATACATAGGTAAAGCAAAATAAGTTTCTTGCTACATACTTGGCATTTGTGACATTTGTGGCTGAATTGTTTTTAAAGTCTTTTGTGGACCCCGACTACACTCTATTATATCTATATCTATATCTATATAATGGTATTTATTCTTGATCATCATGTTACAGGTATTAAGAAAATAACCAATCTCAATCTCCATTAGTTACCAATAACATATGCACGACGTTACAACGCTAAACACATTTGAAAACTTTAGGAAGAAAACTAACTGGTCTGATAAAATGGGCTGTAAGGAAGGTTTAGAAAAAGAATCCACCTGTAAGATGTGGTTGTATATAAATAAATTATTAATGAGAGATCATGGGTACATAAATACATGCTGCATGTGGGCTTGTATAAGTGCACGTTATCTTTTTTCACAATTAACAGGTGAATAAGCAATACGCGGCGGATTTAATCTTACTCGCAAAAAAATCAATATTGTAAAGGGACCGGCCAGAAACAATATATCCACTCTACGTACACTTCCCAAGGATAAATCGATAGCATGTGTCGCCTCTATATATGTTTAGCTCTGTGGGTGGAATAACGTTGGCATATATTTTCGATATGCTGACTATTAATAGGCATGCAAACTGGGTACTCATGTTTCAGTACCTTGAACATGATCAGCGTAGATTAGACCAGTTAATTGGTTCGTAGTTTTGGACAATACTACTTTACACGACGGCTAGTTTTACTTTCGATACCATTTTCCGAAAGCATTCTGACCTACGTATCAAACGTTTCCAACGCAGTGTCGACGCATTGCATATAACAATATTATTATTATTTATTTTGGCTATATTAAGGTAAGTATTATTTCATTATCAGTTCAACTGTAGTACATTGATCTTAGAGAACCCTCCATTAAGCTCTCACATTATATTTATAGACTAACGCAACGGTACCTATTGCCTAGATTAACCAGGCGGTGTCTTTTATCATATTCGTCTGTTCCAATAAAATTTGGGAAAGTACATCTTTCTTGCCGCGCCGTATTATAGCAACCTGCCTAAATATGTATATGTAAAGGTGTTTTGGGTTTGTTTTTAAACTCCTGGTACCTTTGAACACATGTAAGTGTAACCGTTTTAACTGTACTGCTTAATTATGGCTCCATATTTTCTAACCGTAATTTAAAAGCGGACTTATAAGTTTATCGTACTATGAGAGATAATGGATAATGGATACATGTCTGTAAACTTATACAATAATCTTTTTTTCATGTTTAACAAGGCATTAAAGCCTTGTCCAGGCAAGACATTCCGTGCCTCTATAATTGATAAACCTGGAGTAAATTTTATTCCAAGATAACAAAAGTGAGCAACAATTTTTCATTCTAACCAATTTTTAAATCCTAAATTTATCCCCTTAAAGCTCTCCTTTGATAAAGTACTTTCTAAATCTTTAATATGAAATAATAAAAGAAGGCACTCGCTTGAGCTACCCATAACGTGCAGGAATACGGTTCACTATTGTTGTTGTTTTCTGTCGACTCTCGACTAAACAATACTTTCTAAATCTTTAATATAAAATAAAAGAGAAAACAGACGCTCGCCTTAAGTTACCCCTCGTGTGTAGGAATACGGTTCATTTTTGTTTTTGTATTTTTCTCTTGACCCTCGACTTTATACAAGCGTACATTGATTTAATTAAGAATATACCCGTTATGCCAGGCTTTATAAGCTTGTATTACTAATTGTCTTTTGATACAAAATCGAACGCCATTTAAAAACCCATCAAAGCATATACTTTTTATGCTCAGTAAGTGGTTGATTATGCCATTAATACAAAGATACTATTTGTAGTACCCACATTTATCCCGCCTGTGCTTCTATGTACACATTGTTGTTTTGAAATATTTTTCCTAGTGCTCTACCGGTTGCTTTTGAAAGGGCGTAGCTGTTCTTTTTTGCAGACACTTTTATCTTTAAATATCACATCGAAATTCTTATAACTTTAAACTGTTTCTAGGATGTTGTCACCAACGTGAAATTAAATGTTGAAGTACTTTGTTCTCCTATTGTTAAGTACATTCACTTAGATTTGTCAGTTTTTGTAAGAACTTTCTGGCGTTTGCATAAACTGTGTGAGGTATCTGACATGGTCTGCAGTTTGATTTCCCGCTATCAGAACAATGTCGTCCACGTACAGCAACCATGTCACCTTTCAATCTGCAACATCTATAGCGAAGTCTAGGTTGTTTTAAGAAGTTGGCGTTGAGCTGCCGTTCCCAAGAACCAGCCCCGTCAAACACTCAAACCATTTAGTCAGTTTATCATTTTGATGTAGACTTGCTATTTTTTAGATGTATAGGTCACGGATTGATAGTTCACATATATGCAGCACAATTTTTACTTATCATATTTAGATCTAAATCAGTCTGATCACACACAACAGAATTTATAAAAGTCAAAGGTCGGCAGAATAAATTGTCTCCTCCATATCCCAACAATTGAGTAGATACCCACTAGTAAGTTTACTAACAGCTTTTATCACCCTTTTGTTCGCGTAAATAGCTTACGTCAGTCAAATCTCTTTCTTTACCTACACTTTAATATAACTCCTCCCATTTTGTTGATTTTTGTCCTTCGTCTAATCATATCTTGGAAGCAGAGTTTTAACACTATCCGCACGGAAGCCTGGTAACAATTTCATTGTCACACATTTCATAGCTTTTGGCAAACTAAAACAATAGACAAACAAATATGAACACAGTAATTGGATGTGTTACGAATTCTTAACAGAAAAGACCCAAAAAGTTTTACAGCTTTACGGAAAATAATATTTTGTTTTTATTCATATGATATACCCTATTTTTTTCAAATAGCGACATGGGCAACGAAATACAAACTGAAGGTCCATTCGGACATAAGCACGTTTCGGATATGTATGTGAAATTATATGATTAAATATTAGCTTAGGTTTTAAATTCGCGCACTGGCCAGAGCGAAAATTAAACCATCGCTAAATAAAATGATACCACAGTAGTTGTAATTGGAAAAAGATAGTGAATAAAAGCTACAAAAAGCTCTTTAAGACTTTTATTGAATGTGATAAATGGTAGTGGTTGAATTCGAGCCATAATATTCTCAAAGGAAAGTTCTTAATATTAGTTCTATATCGTTTTATCATACGTATGTGTAAGCAATTTCTTTCTAGTATTATTAACCAGTTCTGAAATTCTCTTGTATAGAAAAGTTAGATAAAAAGAAAAAAACAATGTTTTGTAGATTTTTGTCATTTATTTAACTTACAAGTAACTTACATTACACTGTTAGCAGATAATTATTGCTAAAACCGTGATGATGATGATGATGTTGTTGATGATGATGATGATGATGATGATGGCGTTGGTAATGAAAATGGTGGCAGTTGTGATTGTTGACATTATGGCGTAACATATAATAATATAATAATGATGGTGGATGATGATGATGATGATGATGATGATGATGATGATGATGATGATGATGACGATGATGATGGTGGTGGTGGTGGTGGTTGTGATTGTGGTAGTGATAATGGTGGTTGTGATGATTTTGTTCTGATGATTAGTCAAATAAGGGCGTAGCACATTGCTGTCATTTTGAAAAATACGGGAAAAGTAGGCATGCAAAAGTGTCAAATTTAGGGGGGGGGGGGTTTAAAGTTAAACCAAAATTGAAAATATATTTATTACTCTTTTAAGAATGTTCACATTTCTTGGTTACAAATAACTAGTGCATAAAAACAATCAATGAAAGAAAGACGTCCATGATAACCCTATAATAGTCGTCTCATTCTTCTTTTTCAAATGCCCAAAACTAATTGATGTAAGATTGTGTTTAAATGTTTGGAAACAATTTAATCTTAAAATGTTTTTTTCGTTGGCCTGGTTACCAGAGATATACGCAGAAGACTTAGACTTGAATAAATTTCATAATCGCACAATTATCAGTGGTCCTTGACAAGGGAATAATTCTTAGCTCATCTGAGCACAAAAACACATATAGAGCATTGAGAATTGTTGGATTTCTAATGTTTGTCCGTCGTTAACAATTGATTTTTCTAGAAAAGTTTTAAATGAAGTTGTAAATACACATTGTCAAGGGAACTGCCCGTCAGTCTGACAATGACAGTCATACGACGATTCAATTTTCTCCTAACATATATTCCCTTCTTTAGTTGGGCAAAACGTCATTTTAAACGTTCACTATTAAACCTATCTTACTAAATCTTTTTCAGAATTTACCTCTCTATACGTCTAGTTCAAAGCTTGGTTATGTGGACTATACCGCATATCGGTATCCTCGATTGATAAACTATGGCAACTTCCGTTTGCGCTAAGTACGTTAGAAGCTGAGCAACTTCCTTTAAAAAGATTTGGGAAAGAAATCAAAACACATGGAAAACTTTAATATTGAAGTTTGCAGTGGAACATATTTCGTAAAATATCATGCATTCGTTTGGTTAAAAGATATTGCTTTATTAGGCTGTCCTAGATAAGAGCTACATATCCGTTGCTTTGAAGAGGTAGCGATAGATGTGAAGCAGGTTAAAGAAATGCTAAAAAGATTTAAATAAACATTCTTTTGTATTGTGCTGAAAGTATTCAATAATATCGGAATAAAGATACCAAAAGAGAAATAATTTAAGATAGGATATCATGAAATCCCAACACGTTGAAAATTTATAGCGCTTAAACGATTTTTCAATTTTGGCTTGTGTTTAAGGTCTGTTCAGCCAGTCATTATTTTAAAATTTTAAGTTTTATAATTGTATGTAGTATCGTTTTATACACACGAAACTAAACGTATTGCCTTTAGAACAATTTGAATTATGTTCGGAATTTAAAGATATATTGACTATAATTTATTTATATTATTTCATTTCTTACTTAAGTCTTTTGGGTTACAATTTTGTAAGTTGTGTAAAGTTACATTTATGTACAAAGAAGTGGCATTTTGTCATAAATGTTATTTTCATTTAATTACTGTGCAGATGGCAAAAGGAAGAAAGTGAAATTCTGTATTATTTACCTGCCTGAAGAAATACAAAAAGGACACATAACTGGAACTTATTCAAGTACCACGGGTGTAAAACGAAAACAAAGCCAGTGAGAATGTTGAGGAGCAGTATTCGAACCAAAAAGCGCCACCTGGATTCTACCACAAATCTCCCACAAGGAAACAGGCTGCTTTTTGCAAATGTACTACCACCTTTACTTTTGTTGTTGTCAATCGTGCACATGAAAAGTCAGAGATGAATAGTGGCACGTATTAAGGACAAAAATATGGAACATAGCTAGACAACAAAGTGCTTGTATTAATAGAAATAATTGTCAAGACGGTTTTAATAAAATGTATTTTATTTCGAATGACCCAGTAGATACGTTTATGGCATGTAATATTTAGTTGCAATATATTGTTTTTATAAGTTGTTCGTATATGTGAAAATTAGTTTCCAAGATATCGGTGGAACCGATGGATGCTCCCCGCAGAGTTACCGGGAAATGGGAAGATATACTATATGTAGCTAAAACAAGAGGGTCCCTAAATGTTCACATGATGACAAAGTCTTTAGTAAGTAATGCAGGCAGATATTCTGGCTAAGTTTAGTGAGATTGGACCAGGCTTAAGCACCCCAGTCGGTCTTTTTGTTGATTGACCGTTCCAAGATGGTAATTGCTGGTTTTTCTTTTTGTTTGTTATGTCTCGTCTCTGTGTTTTTGTCATTTCTTTACTTTTACATTTACCCTGTTTGCCTTTGCCCAGAGGAGGTTGTTTAGATTTAAATATCTGCGGTACTTCTTACAGAAACTTTTCTTATTTTCCTAGTTTTTGACTCCACGTAGCCCAGTTACGAACTCATCCGAGATTTATTGCATTTTTGGATAGGATGAAGACTTTAGTGAGTTCACAAGCAAATTGTTGACGCCGCACGCCAGCTGATGGGGTATCACAAAAGCTCACTGAAAACGTTGTTGACACTAGATATCCATGAATCGCGGAAATCCACATGCCGTGTCAAGCAGATTAGGAGTACTACTCAAGGAAAAAATCGCAATGGTCGAGGTTAACATTGTGTTATCACTGAATTATTAGATAATCATACCTCGCTCAGTGTGTATGATTGTCTTTTCTCAGGATTTTCTAGATGCCTCTTGTTGTGACTCATGCTTTGCTTGGGTGTGTGAGACAACGTCTAAAACAGACTTTGTTATCCTGTCGTTTATCATTAGTGAAACTGACAGAACGAGCTGACAAATCAAATTTTGTCTCCACCAATCATGAGATAGACTCTGTCTCTTACAGTACTGGGACGATCAGGGCTTTTTGCTTTTACATAGTTGGTTAATTGTCTGTAGACATCCTTAGATACCTTAACAGCAATTATGTACACATGCATTAAATTTTTGCATTGTATGGAATGGAATTAACACCACTAATGCATATACTATCTGGCAGACGCCTGATTTAGTTGATGGGCCTTCATTGCAAACATGACATAGGTATTTTTGTGACTTTGCCCCATGGACTCTAGACTTACCCCAACACAGCCAACTTTCTCATTAAACCCATCTTCCTTTTCTTATATCAAGCAAGGCCTTGTTGCCCGCATAAAGACTTGTGCATTATGTACCAACACATTGCTTTCTATAGTTACAATATGCCATAATGGCACCATTTACTGAAATTAAATTAAATATTATTTACACAAAATGAACAAACTTGTTTTTGGTTCTACAATATCAATAGAAAAATGTAACAAATTAGAGATATCAACAAGTACTAAAATCAGTACTCGAGTACTCGGTCAATTTTCCGATCGGTTACTCGAGTCTTTAGTAACTTTCTTGTAAAAATGCAGTTTTTACTCCATTTAAACTAGTTTTTATAGGCAATGTATAAGATTACTATATTCGATTAGATTCCCTGCATTGTCTAAACATGTTATACTTACGTTGAACACATTTTACAACTGTAATGTTAAATTGTAGTAAAAAACTGCTTCCTATATTGAGATCTATACACGTACGGAGCAACATTGGGGTCTGGTGACATCGCAGTGAAAACAATATTACGCATTTTAAATTCAACTGTCTCATGCTATGACGACCTATGTGAATATACTTAGTTAGGTGTCAACAGACTTCTTATAACTTATAAAGCTGGTAACAATTTTTGTATCTGAAAGATGAAAAGCTCGAAAAGTTCATTGTTATGATTGAAATACTAGTTTCATGGCAAATGTTAGGATCCTTAGTACATTTTAAAGAATTTTAAACCACTCAAATTCACTTTCTCTGTATAGTTGGTATAGGAGCCGACCAATCAGACGCGGCCGTATTTAGCAGCATTGTTAGAAACGTCATATGTTACAATGTGGAGGTTTATTCAAGGCGTCGAGCCTCCCGAGAAAAAGGGAAAAATAACGGAAGGGGGAGAAGCTAGAAAAAGTACGAGAATACGAGCGAACAAAACGATCACGCGCTTTCCATGAGTCCTGGTCAGAAGACCAGAGCAACAGGCAACAGGCATTAAGGCCTAGAAAACCAGTTGTTACCTGTGAAAGTGGTGACTCTGACTCAGATTGTAATATGATATGATTGATTTAATGCTAACAGATGAAACCAGTGTCCTATTGTAGTAATGTATAAGAGATAACATGCTTTAATAAAACATTAAAGATTCAAAAATAGTGTTCACTATTATTTTCATCAAATCGACAATAAAAATGTCAAGGCCAGTAGATTTCCAGCAGGGCCATTTGACATTTTTGCTTAAATTCGAGCCCCGCTTTCTGAGGTTGTAGGACTTTAAAATAAAGGAAGAGAAAACGGTTCTCTAAAACGTGTCTCGCTTGGCGGCTGCCCCGTTGAGATGGCTGGTCCTTTGGCTTGGTTTTTAGTCGAGGGGCAAATGTTTGAGTCATAAGCACAATTTTAAAGAAAATTTTCTTGTCAAACCACTTTCTCAAACTATATCGTTTGTGTATGGGAACATGTTTGACTCCTTAACATATTTTAAAGAAGTCTTTCTTTAGATCACTCAAATGCGCGTTGTCAATGTAAATAGTTAGTGGAGAAGCAAATGTTTGAGTAATTTGCACAATTTGAAGGAGGATTTCCTTTAAAACAACTCAGATGCATTTTCTCAGTCTATATAGTGGGTATAGTAGGCTTGTTTGCTTGAAAATTTATTTCATTTTGTGTTTTAAAATAATTTATTGGCTTTAAGTCTTTTGGTTTGTAAATTCTTTTAAATAAAAATTGGATAATATTGTAATTCTAGCAATGACTGTTTCAGGTCAAACTGCAAGTATTGAAACCATGCCACGAAGACGAAAAACAACTTATGTAGACAATGCCTTCAATAGGAGGGTTGGCCGGGTGGGACTACCAAGGGGAAGTTGTGTCATATCTAAGAAAAGTTCAGGCCAGAGGAGCAGTTCATTTATCGGCTCCAGCCAAACTTATACAGACAATGACTACAACCGACGTGTGGGCCGGGTGGGACTACCTAAGGGAAGTTATGTCATATCTCAGAAAAGTTCAAGCCGGAGAAGCAGTTCATATTTAGACTTCAGCCAGGCTTATACAGACAATTACTTTAATAGAAGGCTGGACCCGATAGAACATCTGATATCTGCAAGAAATTCAAGCTCTAGTAGCAGTTCATCTTCATGCTTTAGGAAAACTTATGAAGACAATGCCTACAACAGACATGTGGGCCGGGAAGGACTATCTATGGGAAGTCTGTCGACATTTCATGGAAGTCCAATACCAAGTAGCAGTTCATCGTTTGGCTCTAGCAAAACTTATGGAGACAATGCCTACAACAGACATGTGGGCCGGGTGGGACTACCTAAGGGAAGTTATGTCATATCTCCGGAAAGTTCAAGCCGGAGAAGCAGTTCGTATTTAGACTACAGCCAAGCTTATACAGACAATTACTTAAACAGAAGGCTGGACCCGATAGAACATCTGATATCCGAAAGAAATTCAAGCTCTAGTAGCAGTTCATCTTCATGCTCTAGTAAAACTTATGAAGACAATGCCTACAACAGACATGTGGGCCGGGAAGGACTATCTATGGGAGGTCTGTCGACATTTCATGGAAGTCCAATACCAAGTAGCAGTTCATCTTTTGGCTCTAGCAAAAGTTATGGAGACAATGCCTACAACAGACATGTGGGCCGGGTGGGACTACCTATGGGAAGTTATGTCATATCTCCGGAAAGTTCAAGCCGGAGAAGCAGTTCATATTTAGACTCCAGCCAAGCTTATACAGACAATTGCTTTAATAGAAGGCTGAACCCGATAGTACATCTGATATCTGAAAGAAATTCAAGCTCTAGTAGCAGTTCATCTTCATGCTCTAGTAAAACTTATGAAGACAATGCCTACAACAGACGTATGGGCCGGGAAGGACTACCTATGGGAAGTTGTTCGATATTAAATAAAAGTCCAATACCAAGTAGAAGTTCTTGTTCCACGGCAGCTCGAGGAAGCTTCTCAAGTTACAGTCCATACAACACAGACGCAGGGCACTCTAGTACATCATCTTACAATACCAATCCTGTAGGAAATAGATCCTACAACACCTACAGCCCAAGGCCACAGACCCCTCAGAAAACGTCTATGCCTTCGACATCCTATCACACTCCCAGAACATACAACGATAATGTATTTAAGCAAAAGCTCGGTGATCTTGAGCTTGAAGTGGGCACTGCAGTCCATTCAAAAAGCAATAAAAGCTCTCCAATGAAAAGTTCTTCAAACCGGTTGAATGAATCTGGATATGGTACGACCCCACAGACCGCACAGAAAACATCTACAGCTGCACACTGTTCATCTCGCAAAACATACAAGGATGATGAATTAAATCGTAAGCTTGGTCATGTAAGCCTTCATGTTGGTACTGCTGTCCATTCAAAGAAAGATAACAGCTTTCCGATAAAAAGTTCTTCAAACCAGTTGAATGATTCTGTTTATGATGCAAGCCCACAGACCACAAAGAAAACATCTACATCTGCACCCTCTGCCTCTCCCAAAACATACGAGGATGGTGAATTCAATCGTAAGCTTGGTCATGTAAGGCTTGATGTTGGTAATGCTGTCCATTCAAAGAACGATAACAGCTTTCAGATAAAAAGTTCTTCAAACCAGTTGAATGATTTTGTTTATGATGCAAGCCCACAGACCGCACAGAAAACATCTACATCTGCACCCTCTGCCTCTCGCAAAGCATACAAGGATGATGAATTAAATCGTAAGTTTGGTCATGTAAGGCTTGATGTTGGTAATGCTGTCCATTCAAAGAACGATAACAGCTTTCCGATAAAAAGTTCTTCAAACCAGTTGAATGAATCTGGATATAGTACTACCCCACAAACCGCACAGAAAACATCTACAGCTGCACATTGTTCTTCTCCCAAAACATACAAGGATGATGAATTCAATCGTAAGCTTGGTCAAGTAAGGTTTGAGGTTGGTACTGCAGTCCATTCAAAGAACAATAACAGCTCTCCAATAAAAATTTCTTCAAACCAGTTGCATGATTCTGTTCATGATGCATGCGCACAGACTGCACAGAAAACATCTACAGCTGCACACTCTGACTATTTTAAAACTAACAAAGATAATGAATTCAATCGTAAGCTTGGTAGTGCAAGGCTTGAGGTTGGTTCCACACTTCGTTCAAAGAACGATAAAGGTTATACAATAAAAAGTTCTTCAAACCAGTTGAATAAATCTGGATTTGGTGCAGCCCCACAGACCGCACAGAAATCATCTACAGCTGCACCCTCTGCCTCTCCCAAAACATACAAGGATGATGAATTCAATCGTAAGCTTGGTCAAGTAAGCCTTGATGTTGGTACTGCTGTCCATTCAAAGAACGATAACAGCTTTCCGATAAAAAGTTCTTCAAACCAGTTAAATGAATCTGGATATGGTACGACCCCACAGACCGCACAGAAAACATCTACATCTGCACCCTCTGCCTCTCCCAAAACATACAAGGATGATGAATTCAATCGTAAGCTTGGCCATGTAAGGCTTGATGTTGGTAATGATGTCCATTCAAAGAACGATAACAGCTTTCAGATAAAAAGTTCTTCAAACCAGTTGAATGATTTTGTTTATGATGCAAGCCCACAGACCGCACAGAAAACATCTACATCTGCACCCTCTGCCTCTCGCAAAACATACAAGGATGATGAATTAAATCGTAAGTTTGGTCATGTAATGTTTGATGTTGGTAATGCTGTCCATTCAAAGAACGATAACAGCTTTCCGATAAAAAGTTCTTCAAACCAGTTGAATGAATCTGGATATGGTACGACCCCACAGACCGCACAGAAAACATCTACATCTGCACCCTCTGCCTCTCGCAAAACATACAAGGATGATGAATTCAATCGTAAATTTTGTCATGTAAGGCTTGATGTTGGTACTGCTGTCCATTCAAAGAACGATAACAGCTTTCCAATAAAAAGTTCTTCAAACCAGTTGAATGAATCTGGATATGGTACGACCCCACAGACCGCACAGAAAACATCTACAGCTGCACCCTCTGCCTCTCCCAAAACATACAAGGATGATGAATTCAATCGTAAGCTTGGTCAAGTAGGGCTCGAGGTTGGAACTGCAGTCCATTCAAAGAACAATAACGGCTCTCAAATAAAAAGTTCTTCATACCAGTTAAATGAATCTGGATATGGTGCAACCCCACAGACCGCTCAGGAAACATCTACAGCTGCTCTCTCTGGCTCTTCCAAAGCATACAAGGATAATGAATGTAATCGTAAGCTTGGCCGTGTAGGACTTGAGGTTGGCAATGTAGAAGATTATCCAACTTCAAACTATTTAACAGATTCTGGAATTGATGGCAGTCTGTATACACCACAAAAAACGACTATTCATAATTTCTTGCCTGATTCGGAGAATATCAAAGAAAAGGACGACGAAGAACCGAATAAACCAGTAAGTAATTAAATAAATCTTTATATTGCTCTGTTTATCTATAAACCATTGTCACAGGTGTCCGTTGAGAGCAGCTGTCTTCAGTGTCAATTTGTGGTATGATAATCAATATTTGCGGATGAACAGGAAATGAAAAGTTTTAAGTTCTGGTGTTAAACTTTTAAGTCAATCTTACTTGGGCTCGAGTCTGGTCAGGATGAAACTATAAATAAGGCGGTCTTAGAGAGTACCTGTTTTGCGGCATAGCGTCGACACACACAACAGCAAGGAAAGCTGTCCGTATCTTCCGTCATAGGATAGGTTCGGTTATCAGTTTTTTTTCCTAACATGAGTTGCTAGGCATATCTGATTGTAAATAATCTGGTTTGGGGCACCGAATTTGTGGTATGCTTATTTACTTATTTTTTTCTGCAGGTTCCCTCGCTGATTGGACAAGAAAGTCATGTTGGAACAGATCCAAATTATTTAAATGGTACAACTTCCTTTCTTTGCACAATTTCAATGAAAATAATATATAATAGCTGTTATATTGCAAAATGATGTTTCCTTTAAATGATATATAAGAAAATGGTAGCAGGTGTTGTATTTATATTCAACCACTAAATTTATTAGAACCCTAACAGTGCGTGCGTGTGGGTGTGCGTGTGTGTATGAGCGCGTGGGCGTGTGTGTGTGTGTGTGCGGCCGTGCATGTGTGTGTGTGTGTGTTGTGTGAGTGTGTGCATGTGCGCACTTGCATGCGTGTGGAGTGCGGATGTGTGTATGCTTGGGTGTGGGGGTATGTGTGTGCGTGAGAGAGAGAGAGAGAGAGAGAGAGAGAGAGAGAGAGAGAGAGAGAGAGAGAGGGTCGTTTAAAAAGATGAAAGATTTCCTAGGTAAAGGTTCTGTAATGAATAATGAGTCTTTTCGTCCCGCTTTCATACATAATAATTTCAAAGTTCAGCTATTATAACCAACATTTATTGTATCAGTTATGATCAAGTCTCCTAAAAAAGGAGCACTACTCACCAAGTACTGTATTTGAATCCTAAAATACCAATGTTGGAAATGATAAATATTAGTACTTGTGAGTAGAATTTGTTCATATACTTTATCACACTCATAGCTGTAACGTTCTGCCATGCTAAGGTAACAACTGCCGTCTGGCAACCCACGCATTAATAGTGGTAATTCAAATATTGCTCAAACGTCATCTTTTATTTTTTTCTTCCTTTTTAAATCTTTAAATTTTTTAAATCTACATTTAATTAATTAGAAATTTTAAACAAAATCGGCCGTAAGTGCCTATACTCCAAACAGGATAACTTATAATACACCTAGATGAAGTGATTAATTTCTTGCTAAAGAAAATTAGTGGCGACCCGGCCGCTGTTCGAACTATGGGCCTCAACATCCCGGGTCTTTTGTCCTATGTCTGGACTATCCCATTTCTCTTTTTTTTTAAGAAAAGGTTTGCAATTACTATTAACAGGCTGTATTCGCGGTCTATATATTTGTCTTACCATCAACAGATCTCTATGATAAGACGGTGCCATGTTCACTGGCTAATTCACTGGTTATCGACCCAGAGCAAGTCGTTACGGAATCCTACTACGAAGATTTGGAACCAGTCGTGGCAAGTAGTTATATGTATATACGGTGCAAAGTATATTTATTTACAAATTTATTTACGATTTGTATATTAAACAGGGAAGACGAAATACGATAAAGCATACCCATAAGCATACAAGATATGTAGACTGAAATGAAAAAAAAAGTTTATTGGGCGTATTTATTTATTTACTTTACTTTATTTATTTACTTCATTATATTACTTTTATTAAAAAGGAGATTGTAAGAACTACGGCACCGAAAGAATAATCCTACAATTCGCAATTATGACCACACCACCCAGCCACCAGCAAAAAGAAAAAGAAAATTAGAATGAAATGTTACCACCTTAATTATAATAGGCAGGTTATACCGAGTCATAGTCTACTTTCAAGCTATTGCTCGTTCAGCCGACTTTACAGTTAACCCCCTGGTCATTTGGTGTATTCGTCAATCCCTTACTATGGTCGCCGACACATGGCGCTGGGAACTCCTATTATTGACCCGGATAGCCATTGCAGGAAGCCATTTTATACACCTGGCTGGAGTGGAGCAATTTGGGGTAAATTTCTTGCTCAAGAATATTAGCGACGACCTGACCGGGGTTCGAACCACTGACCCCGTGATCCGGTGTCGTGCGTCCAACCACTGGACTATTCCGCTCCTAATTGCTGCTAATTGCTGCTTATTATTTGATCTTTTCGCATTTTGCACATTGTACTCTTTCAAATTTCCTTTACATCGGTCTTAACACTTCTTGAACATTTCTTTCAACAAAGGAAATCAATCATTTTTCAATAAACTTAAATTAAAGAGACAATATTTATGAACGGCATCAATGTAGCACCTGTCCACACGAGCCCTTCTGTGCGACTCACTGCATTTTTGTCTTTATTTTTATTATTCATTTTATTTTTTGTACAAAATAATAATTTTGTTAAGTAGGTTGGATTTTCTTTTAATTGATTTTAAGATTTTCAATCTTAATTATTAAAAATGGCAAACTGGATAACATTAACCATTAACTTAAACTCTTTTTTAAAACAAACTGATTATTTTTTGGAAAACGTTGAAGAATTACCTGCAAAATTGTGCTGAGACTTGTTTAGATTTTCTTTCAAGGTTTCAAAGCAGTTAAATTGATTTCTTAATATTACTAGTTGGTTATATTCTCTAGCTCCTAATATGCTTTACTAACTCGTCAATTAAAAGGAATTCTCTTTTAAGTCAATAAAATTAACATGTTAATTTTACTGCAAACAATTTTTATTATAACCTAACTAGAATTTCTCTCAAGCTAGAAAACGACTTTACAGTTTTCAGACAAGCGGGTCAGTGGTGGCAGCACATTCGAATCACTTCTCTGCCTGTATATAGTTTATTTAAAACAATGGCCTACAGTCGTAACAACCGACCATATACACACTTTCCACTCATTTCAGTGAATATAATAATATCGGGAAATTCAATCAATACTAGTAGCTTTCATATTAATTTGTACCTACCTGAAGTAGGTCAAAAAAGGTCAAACAGTTACACCTAACAGAGGCTAACAGTATTTAACTAAAAAAAGTTTAAAGTCATTTGTTTTATGTTTTCATTAAAAAGCAAATTGATAAAAATATTAATGTGTTTTAAAGCACTGACATGTACATTTAATTTAATTTAATGTATCCAAATTAAATATAAATATATATAGTTGTTTGCTTTTATTTGTACAAAAAAAACCTAAAATGTGCATATATAAAAGATTTAGTAGCATAATATATGACTACAATTATCTTGTTCCTCGAAATTTCAGTTCATTGTTTTCATTTTTCGCTATTTTAGTTATAGAAAAGTGAGAGATATACCTAGCAATGAGATATAGTTAATTCGGAAGTAGAATTGGATGATTTATTATTTGAACCTAAACCATCCTTAAATTGTGTTAAAATAGACTTTACTTACACTGTATATACTGTCTACTCAAAATACACGAAAAACAGTTCCTGTGATTTCTTGATAATTTACAAATGGTATAATTCTTAAAGCTTAAATTGGTAAGGACATAGATTGTTCAGCTTGCTTGTTTAAACGTTTGCTGAGAAAGCGAAACTTAGTTAAACTAGAGTGTAGGGTAGACTTATTTGAAGGCATGCCATTCGTAAAACTTTATCTACCAAATAAGTTGATGCAAGCCTTCTTCGTGAAAGGATGTGCAAATTAAACATTTGATTTGTTATTTTCGAAAATGAAGACCAATGATACAACACAATTCTGAGTTTTGGTAACGTGTACAGCCATTAAGCTAGCAACTCTTTTTGTTTTAAGCAAATCTTGACGTAACTAATATGAAACTCTATTAATAAAGGTTTAAAATGTACAAACCTCTTCATAGATTATAATTTATTTTTACAGCAACTTTACTTTGAAGAAATGGGACCAAGCATTGAGAATGAATTAATCCCTTTTTACGAAGATTCTGAGGCTAATGAGTTCAAGGATGTCCTTGTGTTAGAGAACATTGGATCCGGTCGGTTTGGGGAAGTCTGGAAGGCTCAATGGAAAAACAGGACAATTGCCGTAAAGAAGCTATGGTCTCATCAGGTGTCCAAGACACGTCTAAAAGACCTCAAGGACGAGGTCACACTCTTCTATAATCTACAGCACAAGAATATTGTCACCTTCTTTGGTGCATACTTGGAAATTCCAGATGTTTGCATAGCGATGGAATTAATGGAGATGAGCCTGTTTGAAGCACTCCACGAGCAAAATGACATAGACTTCAAAGAAGAAGATCTGCTGTCCATCATGCAGCAAACAGCCGCAGGTCTGTGTTATCTGCATGGCAAGAAGATTGCCCATTGCGACTTTAAAACAGCAAATGTCTTGCTAAACTACATCTCAAATGCAGAAGGGTCTTTGTGTGAAGTTAAGATCACAGACATTGGACTCAGCATTATAATGAGAAATAACGAGAACCAATCGTGCGTCAAAGGGTCGCCCTTTACTACACCACTGTACGCGGCTCCTGAAGTCTTACGAGGGGAACTCTTATCTGTAAATAAGATGCAGGTTGCAGACATATACTCCCTTGGTCTGGTCTTCTATGAGATTGTCTTCATGAAGGAGCTATTCTATAACATATCACATCAGCAGCTCTGCAAGCAGGTAGGGGAGAAAGGTCTGACTCCAGAGATACCCAGAAACACTGGCGTCAGTGGAGATGTCCTTAACCTCATGTATGGGTGCTGGGCATTTGATCCGGACCAAAGGATGACCTCGGATCAGGTTCAAAGGGAAATGGAAAACCTAACATATATATTTGAGTAGTACATGTGCCGCTATGGTGATAAGTCAGGTAAGAGTAAAGATCGGACCTAAAACTTTATCTGAATCGTTCAAAATTTGGACGCAAAAGATGTGAAACTTTATGATAATTTCTAGCAAATGATATGTTCCGAGATATTATTGTTTTATCAACTGTTTTTACCAATATTACTAATAGACGTAATAAAGACTCGTGACTTCTGACGTAGGGATTGCGTTATAATAGGCATGCACAATATAATATAATACACACAAACGCAACGAAGCTATGCATATTGAGTGCAATCTCCACGTCAGAGGTCACGTGCCTTCGAAATCGCAATTACCTCAGCCACCAAAACGGAAAACCATCAACAGGTTTGACAAAAAAGATTTTAACGAGATATTTCTAACATTTTGATTTTTTTTAAAGTATACAATTATAGTCTATCTCTAAGGAAAGAATGTTTTACATTTATAATTTAATTTACATTAATAAAATAAATTGCTTTAAACTTTTTACAGTGAAATTGTGTTTAACTTTTTTACATTTTTACATGGACATCGATATCGATGTACATAAATTCGATATCTATAATTATGTACTATGGTCAAGGGCTTTTCAAGACGGCAGTGTTAACTGAATCAGTGCGAAAGGTAACCGGTTTCGGGAATGAGCAGTAAAGGTTGATTGTTTCTTAATGCATACGAATGTAGATTTTTGAAAGCTGTTCTATATTACATATGTCTTTATACAGATTTAGATAAGTATCTTTGTTTTTTGGAACTCCATCATAACATCAAGAATTTTTTTCTATTTTTCTTACGAATTTTAATTAGTACTCAAAGCCATAAAAGTACAGGTACCTGAGAGTCAAATGTGATGTTTTTCTATAAATTTCTATAAGGGATATCAGAAAATAAATTAGCATTTTTTCTCAAATAGTAACCAATTGTACTGTACAGACTTATAAACACATGTCAACTTGTTCGTTAAGATATTGCCAAAATTGTTTTCTGAAACATATAGAAAATGAATACCACTTTTTACTTATTTGTCCTAAATATTCCTAACTAAGAAAACTATATTTAAAAAAGTATTATTACACCTGACCAACGGTCCAAAAGTTTATAAACTTAATGTCAAATAACTCTTCAAAAATACAAAAAATGCTGAGTAATTTTATATGTTTTGCAAATCTATTAAGAATAAACACATGAAATTAATTCCATTTGTAAAACAATGTAATATATATTCCCTATCTTAACTCAATGTCTCATAATTGTTACTCCTTTTGATTTAGTGTTTTGAGTAAAATGAAAAATTTTCACATGATATTCATTAACGCTCCTCTGTTAACTAGTATGAAATCCAATATTTATTTATATTTCTGTATTATTCTTCATGATAATTTGGGATACTATTGATTTGTTTATGCTATAAACATGTATTATTGTTTAAATCAATAACATGTTGAATTGAATTGAAGTTTGTCGGGGTCTTTTCAGGTCAAATACTTTCATGGTGCGTTTGTCTAATAAAAATAATTGCTATAATCACAAAGTCCGGCGTTGGTCGCATGCTTCTATTATGGAACAAACATTGTTTTCACACCTTATTCTCAACAAACCATTTGGCGTATTCTTATGTGTAAGTTACTTCATGAATTTTATTGGATGTTAAAGTGACAAAGTGTTGTAACGGATTTCTAGTTTGTCCAAGCAATTTTGGAAGATCTTTATTTAAAGTGTTGCGTTCTTGTCAGAAAACCATTCGACTTCAGAAGTCGTTTTTTGATGTCGACTTCGATGTGTTATCACAATAAACAAAATACAGGAAGGAATAGCCTTTTTGGTGAGTTACCTTGTCAGACCTACTGCCATTAATGGAAATCATCAGAGGGCTTTATGTTCTGGAAACATATCTAGTGGTCACTGTGATATGCTTGGACAGACTGTCAGTATATTAAAAAATTAAAATTAATAAATACATCAAGCATCATAATGTAGATGTGACACCATCTGATACCAGATACTGATTTCAGTCAATAATCTCCGTTTTTAACACATTATGGAACACCAGGTATACCAGTTCTTTAATAACCAATAAGAAGGCTATCAATTCTTTTAAACAAGGAACATTTTCCCCTTAAGTGCAAACTTTAATTTTGTGAAGCATGTGTCTTTTCACTTGTGTCAATACACGCACAGTATGACTTCACCTAATTTTTGTTAGAATATTTAGGTTAACCTTAGAGTAATTAATCGGTAATATTTTACTTTGTAGATTATGCATTTGAGAAGAATAAATCCAGTATATGTAATACAAACTATAATTACAGACATCATGTTCTTATATCATACATTATTTATTAAAGATTTCACATGCCTTAAAATAATCTCAAGTGACCAAAGTCATTCATGATATATACGTTTAATTATTTTTAAAATGTCTTAAAAGTATCTGTATTCTGTAATATCACCTTCAGAAAATTCGTTGATTATAACCCCACATGGAAATTTAATCTAAATTAATGTACTAATCCACATTTACCTTTTAACTTTCACTTGTATTTGTTGTCTCCAATTAACCAGATTTCTTTCTAAAGTATGCTTTACTTTAAGCCTGAATGAAGCAATTGCATTTTCTTAAATCCAAACATATGGCTAATTAAAGAATAACAGATGTGTTCTCTGGCTGGACCCATATATAATTATTGTTAGTCAATAGTACCATTAACTGAAAAGATAAAAATATTAGAACACCAGAAGAAAAGTATTGTTTATCACATCAATTGGGTCATATTTCTTTATTCATAGCTTTGCTTTAGTTCACTTGATTATAAAAATTAGATATCACAATTGCAAAATTATTACAAAAGAATGTATTTTAGATCTAAAAAGACATCCAAGCATTTAATAATAATAGAAATTGTTGTTTACCATTTTTAAGAAGACATTTTAAAACCCTCTATAACATTATATGGTTAAAACTACAATAAATTAATTATCATGAAGTAAAAATATATAATGAATTAATTATCATGAGAAATAACTGGTACTAGTCAACAAATGACTTATTTTAGAAGAATGTGACTTAGAAAAAAGCATTTTAAAAATATATATTCATTTTACCTCTTAATTAAGATTCATGAATTTTTATTAAGACCAACTTGCAGACCTTAATTTCAAATCTTGGCTTAGTGATAGTCTTCAATAAAATTGATAACTGATTTTACCAGTAAGTTATAAGCAATACAGTACAATACCCAAATTCTTATACTAAACTCAATGATAAAATTCCATAGAAATTAAATACCAAGTATTTAAATAACGAAAAATATATCAATTAATAAAAATTCTTGAATCAACTTGTGTCAGACTTGTGTCAGACTAAGAGAGGTGTCAAATTAATTAAACTAATAACTAAAATTGTTAAGTTTCTTAGTTTAGCGATATCCTCCACTTAAGGAACGATACAAAAATTATTCTTCAATGTTATGGTTAGTTATCAGCAGACTTCTAGCCAATTTATGCATTAAGTTTGAATGGGCAAAATTTAAATGAAAAGAAAAATCATAAACAATTCACAGAATGAAGCAAATCATATGAAACTTATACCAACGTGTGTTAGATAAGTAGTGGTATGTATTTAACTTTTAACTGTTGAGTTTATTTGAAAATTGCTTTTAAATGAAAAGAATCTAATCCAAATTTCAAAAATAACGCCTATTTTTAGATTCTCATTAAAATTTGTGAATACTGTTACTAAAGTACTTTTTCTTATTGACCTATGACCATAATGGCCATTCAATAACCTTTAATTGAGTACCAGCTGTATACTTCTATCACAAATTTTGGAAAAGTTATAAGCATTTTTTAAACATACCCTTCTATCAAAATTTCATGATGGTTGCCATGAAAACCGTTAGTTTTCATTTAGCCCAAATGAGTTTATTTTGGAGTACATTGGAGATTCTGTTTCTTGACACCCTAACGAACATTTTGGTATCCGTGAATAATGTCTAGGAGGGTGGGTGCGCGGTAACCATATTCAGCTGCCGGACTAATATGCAAAAAGTCGGATACCCCTTTTATCATTAAATGATTATTGTGTAAATTGTAAGATATGAAGTGTGAGTTAAATTCTATTAATATATTTATAAGAAATTTCTCTTAAATGCATGGTTGTTTGCATAATACCAACATTCATCGACATGACTTTTAATAAAATATTGTCAAAAAAAAAGAAATAAACATTTTTACAATATAATTCCAGCAATTTATAGTCTGTAGTTACTTTACTTTAAAATTTGTACATGAAATAGCCAGAATACACAATAGGATAGATCCACGTTTTAAGGCTATGTGAGAGAAATTTTAAAACTGTATTATATATATACAATGTAGTGAAAAATAAACAACATTCTCCGAAATAAGTTATCCATTTTACCATTTTACCATTTTCATTAGGCTCAAGAAGTAACATATTAGTACAATAAGTTTGCATCAAACGCACAAATTTACTTACACTATATATAATATTCCCAAATTAGTCTAATTACATTTACATATCGGTGATTAAAGCGTTAATTTCTTTTGAAACATTCATTATGTGTAACAAGAAAAGTCCTTGATGAGGGGCATCAAAGGCGACGAAAAAAGTGGAAGAAACCTGAAACCATTTAATAGGTTTTCCAAGATGTTACATATGTAGGAAAAAGGTTGGTTGCAAAATTATTATTTTTATAACTATAAAACTAATGTGTATAAGGAGAAATTGCACATGTGTAGCAGCCTCACATTTCACAAATAATTATTGCTCAGATAGTATTTTTCTGGAACATAGTATGATTTTTCTTTCTTATTTTGAAGGTTACAGATACAGAAAAATATATATAACAATAAATAAAATAAAACGCCGTTTACCTGATTAGGACCGATGTTTTATTGTGTTAAGAAAGTCCGCAAAACAAACTTTCCCCATGTGCAAATTTTAGTGAGCATTCCATATATAGGCGTCGCGCTTCAGCGCGTCGCCAACGAAATATCCCACGCCCTGTCTCATCAGTCTAACAATTTGTAACATTTACAAAAGTCCAGTTTATGCAAGTAGTTAGCGCCATAGCCTAAAGACTGGTTTTGATATTTGTAAATGCCATCGGACGACTTGTCTAACACGATGCGTTGAAGTTCATGCGTTTCAACGATGCCGAGTATTGTTTATTCTAGAAATAGTCAAATCGTACCTAGAAACGTAATTTAATGGCAGCTTTATTCCCATTTGAGTACACTCCATAAATAACATTCATATCTAAATTCATTTCAAATGTTGTCGTTGTTAAGTATGAGTTTTCATACAACTATTTGCTTTCTTTCTCCGTTTTATTAAACATACAATATTTTCTATATGATTGCTTGTTAACTTAAATTGGGTCTAAAGTAAATGCTCATAAATGCTATTGAATGTGGCCAAAATATACTGAGTTTAAAATTAACCTACATTTATTTTTATTTCGTCCACTCTACGCACCAATGATCTGAATCTAAAAATCCCGTGTGAGACACGCTTTGTCGAACTCCTGCGGTAACTTTAGACCATAGACATTTAGTAACGGGACCGCCGACTCCGCAAGGTGCGCAAATATCTTCCAATTTTGCAGCGCCATTACCGGGAGTCATAGAAAGACTTCCGGTCAGGGTTTCGCATGCAAAACAGTAGCATAAAGCTTACAAATGAAACAGAGATCTGAAGAAACACGGCCACGGAAAATGAATGAACTTGAAAATGGATTGAAGATAAATATCTTCTTTGTATGTGTATACATTGCCTGCTTTTAGTTTTCCATGAATCGGCAGTAAACATATCGTAACCACGTGTAAACAAAGAACCAGAATTCTGAATGAATCATAGACAACGTCCCATTTAGACTCTATTTTTGCTGCCCTTTTTTCCATATATACTTCCATAGCTAATGCTGTGTTTCTGGTGGTATTTATTATAGTTTGTATTTGCCAAAACTGCACGGAGAAAGACATAATATTTAATTAAAATAAATATAATATAATAAAGTCGTTGCTTGGAGACACAGGAGGGAGACTGCGCAAAGACTGATGGTGGAAAGGGTTAAGCGTGTAAGGGATCTCAAATTGGAAAGAAAAAATAACCACAATCAACTATCAATATTTGAACACAAGTATAATTAGATTATATTGTTTCCTAAAGAGTATGCACTTAATTGTCTTTTTATACTGATTTTAGGAATAAGACAACAGTGATGAATCCCCTGACCCAGAGACGTCTCTGCCTGGCCTGTGCCTGTTGCTCTGAGACGTTCAACTAGTACAGGGGAACTTAAACACATCTTGGAGCCAGAATTCTTCCAGATAATGTTAAAAATTACAATTGAGTTGATAGATGTCAACATATTTTTTATTATGACAGGACATTTTGAGAAATAGATCACATAAAACAAGTAACAACATTGAAGGTGTGGTCTGCTTGGTGTGTGTTTAATTTTGATATATATCCTAAATTATTGACAGAGGTTATAACCTACTGCTGACATATAGTTTTTCATTAACATTTCATATCAGGGCAACCCTGGTTTACATATTTAAGTACACTAATTATTAATTGAGTAAATGTCGAAACTCCATTATCTAAATTTTTTATGTTTGTTTGATGCAGTAATTTAAGTTAATTTTATGGACAGAACGTTTCTATGTTGTTTTGACAATATAAACATGTCAAAGTTCAAAGTTAAACTAGTCACAACAATACATGTATGCTTTATGTATTAACAAATAAATAAATAAAAATATATAGTTTTAGTTATATATTTGTATTGACTGGGAGTAAATTTATTTGTTTTTTTTCTGATTAAGTGTGCATTTTTTAAAGCAATTAGCTAAAAAAAAAAACATGCCAATTTAACAAATGATATATGTTTTAGTTGCAGTAGGGTTATTCATCAACTAAACTGAATCAGTTAGGAGCCTCTGGATAAGTAACAATACAGAACCAAGGCCTAACTCAAACACTATTTAATACTTAATATAAGAAATAATTGGGTCCATGATTTAAAACTAACAAGTGTCTGTATTAATTTACAACCTGCTTAACATATGACTGGACACACTTGACGCGCCTAGTCTCCTTCTACATACACACTTGTTTCTCGGAACACGCACTACTTCTTCCCAGGCATGACTACCGACTGCAAGTAGTCAAAGTCATGCGGGGCCAATCCTTTGTGCTTCCGAAATTCACTTTTTAATAAATTTGGACGATGTCGCAACCGCCCAAAAATCGAGCCTTAATGTCTAAAATGTCTACCCCGTAAATGTTAAAGAGCTTGTTTTAATTAAAAGTATTTTCATGGTAGATATTATAAAAAATATAGATCTATTTTGTTTAATGCCAATGTTATCTGATCAAGTCAAAAGAATTTTAATGCTAAAAAAATGTCTTTATATATACATTGATACATGTTTATTCACTATAGTAAAGAGTAATTGGAGGTTTGTATATTTTATGAATTTATCATTATAATTTGCTAACACGCAAGATTATAGTTAAACAGAACAAAATGTGATTCAAAAGAAATAAATGTGCATCAATGAAGGAAGGGTATAATTTTCTTCCATTTTTAATAATTGCATGTACATATTCACATGCATCTGCAGAAAAGAATATTTATTTATTTGGGTTTTACCCAACACACCGACACTTAACAGGTCATACGGCGTCGAATACAAAGTTAAATGTGAATAGAGCGTAATCAGGTTAAAACTAAACTACGCATGTAAAATATAGAAAAATATATAAACTATCAGGTAAAAAAAATTATCACTGAAAACGGGACAACACATAAAACGGTTTAAAAAGTATGACGATTGGTTAATAAACAGTTTAAAAATGTATTATTATTAAGAATACCAATCTCGTTCAAGAAGCAAACACGTTTAGAATCCGACACTGTCCTAAATAGTTCGTACATGTTATGGACATTAAAATACTTCGACCGTATGTGATCCCTGTCGATACACTATAATAAAATATGGCTGACTGTCAGTGGTTCCTGGCAAGGAACACATACAGGTTTGAACTTCTCTTTTTAAAAGATACGAATGAGTTAATCTAGTATGTCCAATGCGACAGCGGGTAAGAGATACGTCTTCTCGTCGACTTTCTCTGCAATCAGAGACATCGGCACCGACGTGAGGTTTAATTACGTGTTATTTGTTACAAACAATACTGTCCCAACTTGTTTGCCACTCGGTTAAAATATGTCGGTAAATAAGTGGTTTAAAATCAGTGAGTGGGATGCAAAGATCTGTCTCAGTGAGGGCTGAGGCAGATTTTGCACCCCTGTCAGCATCTTCGTTTCCTCAGATGCCTACATGACTAGGAAGCCAACAGAAGGAGATTTCGTTAGTGTCGTATAAACTTTGAAGTTTGACAAGAACATGTGGATTTGAATAATTCAGTGAATTTATGCTTTGCAATACAGACAATGAGTCTGAAAATATAACAGATTTTCCACCGGAATGTTCTGAAATGAAATCAAGGCTTAGATTTATAGCCTGGATTACGGCGGTGAAGATAGACGAGTTGTTAGGAAGTCTTTGTTTAATGCAGTTGCTATTACTTACGGAAGCACAACCAACATGAATGTCCGTCTTTGAACCATCAGTATGTATATAAAGGTAATCAGAGTACTTGTCAAGGAGTTCGAGAAACTCAGATCGCAAAATCAAAGGATCTGTGTTCGACTTTTTATTTTTACAGAGTTCTAAATTCACATCAGGAGAACGGAGTTGCCATGGTAGATGTTCAATTGTGGGGTTTTCAGAAATGTTTTCGAGTTTTATACCTGATGTGTTTATGCAATCTTTAAGTCTTAAACCAAGAAGTCTGGTGGCTTTAGATGATCGATCATAAAGCTCTTCGTGTTTAGGGTTGAAAACGCAATTAAACGTTGGATTATCGGGGTTAGACACGAGTTTAATTATATATTGCAAAGAAAGCTTCTTGCGACGCAAGAATAATGGTGGTTCATTGGCTTCAACGTAAAGGCTCTGCACTGGTGAGGTCCTGAACGCTCCTAGAGCTAGACGAAGTCCTTGGTTGTGAACGACTTCCAGCATCTGGAGATAGGACCTCCTGGCAGAACCATAGACTATGCTTCGTAATTTAGTTTAGACCGAATTAGGGAACGGTACAGAAATAACAATGTTTTCCTATCGGCTCCCCAGTCTGTATTGGATAAATATTTAAGCAAGTTACGAGCCTTGAGACATTTCTTCTTGATGTAATTAATATGTGGAAGAAAAGTCAGTTTCCTGTCAAAAATGACTCAAAGAAACTTAGATATCTGGACGACGGGAATGCGAACGTTATTTAAAAACAATTTGGGGTCAACATGGAAGCCACGTTTTTGACAGAAATGTATACAGTTGGTTTTGGTTGGAGAAAATTTAAAACCGTTCGAGTTGCTCCATTTTTGCATCTTATTAAGATATTGTTGTAATTGTCTTTCAATTGTGCTCATATTTTTAGAGCGGTAACAAATAACGAAATCGTCCACAAAAAGTGAACAGTCAACCCTTTCATGAAGGGTTTTTACAATTTTATTTTTTTTATGTTAAAAATGGTAACAGAAAGAATACTACCCTGGGGGACACCCTGTTCCTGTTTATGAACAGATGACAGGGTGGACCCAATCTTGACCTGAAAATTTCTGTCAGAAAGGAAGCTGTCAATGAAAATTGGTAAACGACCCCTGAGACCAAGGTCACCTTAATCCTTTAAAATCCCATGTTTCCAAGTCGTGTCATAAGCCTTTTCAAGATCGAAAAACACAGCTACAAGGTGTCCTTCTTGATGAAGGCATCACGAATAAGCGTTTCTAAACGAACAAGATGATCGACTGTGCTGCGTTGGTGTCTGAATCCACTTTGATATTCTGAAATTAAGTTGTTGGACTCAAGATACCAGACAAGTCTATTATTGATCATTCGTTCTAAGGTTTTACAAATACAGCTCGTCAAAGCAATAGGTCTACAGCCTTGAGGATCTGTTGGGTCCTTACCTTGTTTATGAAGTGGAATAATGAAGGCATTTGTCCAAGAATCGGGTACTTTACCGGATATCCAAATTTCATTAAAGATTGACAAAAGCAAGTTTAGAGATCGAATTGGTAAATGTTTTAAGAATTGATACGGTATGTCGTCTAGACCAGCAGCAGTATCATGCGATTTATTAAGAGCATCCTTAAACTCTTTCAAGAAATGGATTGATTGTAAGTTTCGTTATTATTAGATTTAAAATTAACCTTTTCCCTTTCAACAGAGTGTTTAAAGGTTTGAAATTGAGGAGTGTAGTTGGCCGATGATAAATTTTTGGCAAAATTTTCAGCCAGTGTGTTCGGAATGTTTTGTTTATCTGTTATTACGGTGCGATTTGTTTTAAGGTGGTTAACAGTTGAATATGATGGTTTACCGCTAATAGCAGACCAAACGTTCTTGATGGAAGTCTTGTCATTTATTTCTGAAACATACTTTTGCCCAGATAATCTTTTGGCCTGTTTAATAGTCCGGCGACTTTGGGCCCGTTCTTTTTTAAGGTTATTAAGATTTGTATCGGTAGGTCGAATATTAAATTGCTTCAATGTCTCCCTACGTTTACAAATAGATTTTTTACACTCTTCATAAAACCAAGGCTTATTAAGTTTTGATTTAGTCGAGGTCTTAGGTATACACCTTTCTGCAATATTATGCAAAGTGTTTGAAAAAACGACAATTTTTTCATCTACATTTTCTACTGAAGTTGGGACAAGTTCTGCAGAACAAAGTGCTGAGGACAGGCCCCAGTTTGCTCTGTCTATCTTCCAACGAGGATTACCGTCGCCTATTGGCGAAGTACAAAGTTTGTAAGGATTATAGGAAAGTGATCACTTCCACAAAGGTCATCGTGTACATCCCAAGTGTAGTCTAAATATACAGAGGGGTGACACAATGTTTAAGTCTAACGATGAATAATGCCCAGTTGCGGGGTGCAAGTATGTTGGCTTTTTAGTATTCGCCAGACATATGTCATTATGGGCAATAAAGTTTTCTATCGTCTTGCCCATATTATTGAAGTCACAACATCCCCATAGCGGGTTATGACCATTGAAGTCTTCAACGAGTATATATGGAGAAGGCAACTGGTTAATAAGATTATCTAAATCATCCTTAGATACATTTGAATTCGGTGGGAGATAGACAGAGCAAATAGTTACAACTCTATGTAGGGTTACACGAATAGCAACAGCTTGTATGTTTGTGGCAAGTTCGACTTGACAGTGTGGCAATTTGGAGTTGACAATTATTGTCTATCCTCCAGATGCCCTCTCACAAGCTGTATGTATATGATTATAGCAAGTATAACCCTTAAAATTGAATTTATCAGAGTCTTTAAGAAAAGTTTCCTGAAGACAAAGCACAGCAGGATTTAGTGTAGATAACAGAATGAGTATTTCATTGTAATTGGCCTTAAGACCTCGGCAGTTCCACTGAATGATTCTATTATTCATGGGATTATTAAACTTAGTTCTTGTAGACTATATTTTCGGTGCTTTTACATGTGACCTTGGTGGTTTTTTATGTCCGATTAAGCCTCCATTAGACACTCAAATTTGTTTTGATGGATGTTAATCACCCGAGTGTTTGGAGCAGTGGGAGGACTATGTCCTCTCCTCCGCCCCGAAGGACCAGGTGTCTCCTTAGAGGAGACCTGGTCCTTGGCTGCAGGTTTGTTTTGTGCCTTTGCATTATTCTTGACAGAATCACTTGAATGTGTTTTTAATTGAGGAAGAAGTTTGGGTCTGAGAAGATTCCGATACCTTGTATTTTGAAGGAATTATGATTTTGTCAGTCGTTTGGTCACCAGTCGGGACCTCATACTGGGTGAAATTGTCCTTGTGCTCTGAGATGCTTTGTTTGGTTGCTGAGGCATATGTTACGCCTCTACAGGAGTTGCCTTGTCTCTTGCCAACTTCCTAGCTTCTGAAAAGGAGATGTTATTTGAGTACTTTAATTTTAGTACTTCCTTTTCTAGTTTCCAGGCAGGGCAATCCCTGGATTTGGTCTCATTGGGTCCAGAACAATTAACACATTTAAGTGGGTTGAGACATACGTATTCCCTGTGCTGGGCGGACACTTTACCGCAACATGGGCAATGGTCGTCGTCCTTGCACTGGGACTCGTGGTGGCCAAACTTCTGACAATGAAAACACCTAAGTGGATTTGGAATGTACACCTGCACTTTCGCGTTGAGGTAACCGACCTTAATCGAAGTAGGGAGTGATGGGTTTGCGAAAGTTAGAACAAAAGTGTTTGTCGGAACTCGCCGGCCGTCCCTCAGGAATGATATCCTGCGGACACCACATACCTCCTGTGGCGTGAGTTCTCCGAGGATATCCTCCTCAGAGACACCAGCAAGGTCAGGGCATCGAATTACGCCTTTCGACGAGTTCAGAGAAGAGTGGGGGTAAGTTTTAACTTTTAAAGAACAAAATTCTGTGAGTTTTAGAAGTTTATCTGAGTAGGTTTTACGATCAGTTTCACTTAGTAAGCAGTCATTCTTTAGTTTTCTAACAGATACAACACTGCCAATAAGACCTTTGATTGATTTTTCTATCACAAAAAGGGATACTTTGGTGGTCAGTTTTTTCTCGGTCGATTTCACAACAATGAAGTGAGGAAAGCACGTGCTTTAAGGTGTTTCGTCATCGGAATCTTCTGACGATAAAGTAGGGATAGGGTCTTTGCATTTACGTTTTCGTTCCATGAGAGTTTAATATAATAATTCAGCATCCTGGCTCACCACCCACCGCGGAGCCCAACAAGGGGGCGTCTTATGGGAGTGGATCTCCGACCTCCCAACGCCAATGATACCAGGATGCGATACTCTGACATAAAATATACAATAAAGCATTCAAAATGCCAGATTGATCCGTTAAGGGGGTGTCGACCGGCAGCTGGGTTATAGTAAATAGGGGAAAACATGAGAGAATGAGTTTACAGAACACGGTATATTTGAAGAAAGAAAGAGGAGAAAAGGAGTGGAAAGTCGGAGGCAAGAAAGTAGGACGAAAGGAAGTAAAAGATAACCCAGCACCGACCGAGGGGTTAGCCGATTGGGGATACAGGACCAGCACCCCGCCCGTCTACCCCACAACTTAGAGCCAAAGTAGTGTATTGGTCAGGGTCCACTTATATGTCAATATCCTGACAAGCCAACAAAGATCTCAACCACCAGGATACTCTCGTCGTAGAGATACAGGGTCGCCACCTACGGCAAACAGGTGGGCTACCTTTGGAGGGTTCTTACCCCGCTACAGATAGCGGCAGCCGGAGAATTCTAAGGCCCCTACCGGCAGGGCCGAGAAAAGAATAGATACATCTCCATAGCATGAGTACGTAAAAATACATAAGAAAAGCTGAATAACGCACAAATGTACAGTTCAGATAAGAAAGTTAACCAATTCTTATGTTATTGAAAATATATAATACAAATAATTATATAAAATAAAAACTAAAAAGTTCCATTTAAACTTAATTATTATTATCCAAAGCATCTAGCTATTTTGGTTGGCGCCAGAAAAATGACGTTTTACTAGACCACGAGTGTCAATCACCATAATATATGGAAGGATATATCCGCCAATATTCTAATTTCTATTTCTAACTTTCAATACACGGATTTTTTACTCCAAATGTCAATTAGTAATTTGCAACCCCGCATATGGTAAGCACCGCTTTCTAATTACAGCTTAACTTTAATATATCAAATGAAAACATCACATTTCAACATTACATTTGAACAAGTTCACGTTTCCCACATGTATAAAACCGGCCGCAATAGCTGAGGTGGTAGAGCGTCGGCTTGCGGTCGTGGGTTCAAACACCGGCCGGGTCAAACCAAGACTTTAAAGTTGGTAGTAGTGGCTTCCCTCCTAACGCTCGGGGCTAAAGGAGCAGCATTACGCCTGAGTATAATGGACCGGCCGAGTTCATCCCTGGATTCTCATAAGTTCCCCTTTGCTATAATGATAGAAATGTCGCCTGCACAATATCGGCAAAAATGACGGAAAATCCCATCCCACATATAAAATTGACAAGTTACAAATCGCAGGGCGAAAATCACGAATATATTTCACATTTCTAGCATCTAATTTACAAGTATTCAATTTACAAGTATCTAATTTACAAATATATAATTTACATGTTACTTATCTAGAAGCGCAAATCACTAATGTAATGTCAACTGCACAACACCAGTTCAACATTAGGACGCAAGATGGCACACAGGAATGTCCATCTATAAATAGAAGTAAAGCTTGAACCGGTCTGCATTAGTGTGTACTTTCAAGATGGGAGTTTCTTACCGACAGAATCAGAATCAGAACTACCGTGGCCTAAATCTTACTGGCCAGGTCATGAAACTACTATAACCTGTGATAGACTCGTTCCTTAAAAGGCTGTCATCAACACAATGTAGTTTGGTTTTGTGCCTGACATGGGAACCTCTGATGATATCTCCATCTTGTGCCAAATACAGGAAAAGCTCCTCGCTGCAAATAAGCCACTCACTGTATTTTGTCTTTGTAGACCTGAAGACATCTTTTGATCAAGTTCTCAGGAAAGCCCTTCGGTGGGCCTTAAGAAGATTAGGAATTGATGAGTGGGCAGTGCGTGTAGTCCATGGCATGTTCACAAATGCACGAAGCAGTGTGCGAGTCAATGGACAGTACAGTGAAGAATTTGAGGTGTCAATTAAGGATCAATCCTCAGCCAGTGTTGCTTTTCATCCTAGTAATGAAGGCGCTGTCCATCGAGTTCCGCACTGACTTGCCATATATGCGACGACCTTGTGGTCATAGCTGACTTATTCAAAAAATGTATCAATACGCTAAAGGCATGGAAGGGAAGGGTCTTTGATTCAATATGAAAGAGACCAGGTTTATGGTCTCTGGCCTTGGGCTTGATCTTCTAAAAGACTCAGGCACTTTCCCATGTGCTGTGAGTTGGAGTTGGGTGGGTGTAAACTCAGTTGAGTGCTCTCAGTGTAAACCTGTGGTGCACAAAAAATGTAGTGGCATCAAAGGCAAGCTTCATGCCAACCAAAACTTTGTATGTTAAAGATATCACAACCAGGCACGTCCAGTTGGTGAGAGCCAGTCCCACAAGTGGATGTGAATGGAGGTTTTCTCGATATCGAACCAAGTTTCTGCCATCTTGGTAATATGATAGGTGCCAGTGGCTACCATTACAATGCCTGTGGTAAGTTCAACAAACTCCTGCCAATTCTAACATCGCATCGCCTGTCTCTCATAACTCGAGGTACGATGTTCACTGTTTGTGTCCGCTCTGCTCTGTTGCATGGTTATAGCTGTTCTACGCTCACGGCGACTGAGCTGGTATGGGCATGTGGAACGAGCCACTTCGTATATCAACACAGTCACTAGCTTAGCAACTCCCGGCCACCGAGGCCGCGGTAGACTAAGAAAGACATGACCAGAACGTTTCAAGAATGACCTGAAAGTGTGCGATCTGCCCAGCACCGATCCACTGAACAGAGTTTTGTGATTTAGTTATAAAACTTGCACTTATACAACTGAATGATTTTCTTTTTTCTCGAACAAAAAAACCTAACTGTTTAAAACATTGTGAAATATATCGATTTGACTAGATGATACGTTGTTTTATTATTTGTATTAATGTACAAAGATCTATCCCTATGTTTATTTACAAAGTTTTGGTCATTATCTAAAACATCCAGCTATATGAGTTTGGAATACTCAGTCACCACCACCACCACATCATCATCATTATCATTGTAACGCAGGCCGGCGCTCCCCAACGGTCACCCATCCGTACACCGGCCACGGTAACCGTTGCTTAACCGCGCAAATCGGGAAGCCGCTGAAACCGCGTCGCTAAAGAGTTAACCCCAGCAGCGAGGCTGGTTTGAAGCGCTTATATTTTCTACCCCTACGGTCGTTACATTACTCCCCCCTCCGAGAAGTCTCGTCCCGAGACTTGGCCTGGAAAGTTCCGTGGGCACGCAACTCCAGTCCGGCAGTTGACTATCCCACCGCTGCCACCAATGTAACGCAGGCCGGCGCTCCCCAACGGTCACCCATCCGTACACCGGCCACGGTAACCGTTGCTTAACCGCGCAAATCGGGAAGCCGCTGAGGCTGGTTTGAAGCGCTTATATTTTCTACCCCTACGGTCGTTACATCATCATCACCATCATCATCATCATCATAATCATCATCATCATCATCATTATTATAATTATTATTATTATTATTATTATTATTATTATTATTATTATTATTATTATCTACTGGACCAGAAATAGAATCCACATATATCGGGGCCAAGGAAGTTAAACGTCGGCAACTTTACCTACTCGGCCACAGTTAACCCTTAAAGGCATCTCAAAAGCCTTATATAAGTGACCCCCCCCCCCCCCCATTTATTGCCCCACCCAGCATGTGAGGGCATCTGTTTTCTGATAAGCCAGGCTGCCACAGTCTGTAACGATGTGTCTGTCACACAGGTATTGTTCAAGATCCAAGTGTATGTATGCTATATCTGGGGGTTGAACATATTCATTCACAGTTTGTAAAGGAAACAGTTGTGAATATACCAATTACGCAATCCAATATATATATATATATATCTTTATTTGTTTTCTTTCTTACTTTGTTGGTTGATTTTGTTATTTCTTATACATTTTGTTATTCCTTTCATTCTTTTAGTTCTCATATATATTTAAAGTTATATTTTATTTTGATTTGTAAACTGTAACGAAACGTTTTTAACAAAAACAATTTAAAAAGTCATTCATTGTCAGAATAATGTCCTTCAGAGTCATTTTGAATACTAAAACTTGTATCTCTCATGTATTTTCAAAATTAAATATTTAGCTATGAAATAAATACATAATCCTGCAGTTACAAAATTGACACCTAGTAATTAATGCAATGAAGAATTTGTAAGGGATCATATAGTAAACAACCCACATTATCACTAACAATAATGTTTGTGGCTTTGTGTAAAACTAGCCTACTGTCTCACATCCATACTAGCAGGTAATTTAGTTTTGCATTAACCCATCAGAGGTATTACTGTGACAGATTGGTACTATGTTGGCTAAAGACTCCCTGCAGTGATGACCAGCAATTAGCAGGTCTGGTCATAGCATGGGGGGGCCTGGCTCAGTGCGATACCACATTCCTTTCGAGATGCCTTTAATGTTGGGGATGCGGGGGCGGGGGTTGGGGGGTGGGGGCGGTTGTGTGTTTGTGCGTGGGTCTGTGTGTGTGTTGTTGTTGTTGTTGTTGTTGATGTTGTTATTGTTGTTGCTGTTGTTTTGTTTTGGGAAAGGTCTGGTGATAATAATAAATAAATATTCAGCTCTTCAGGTAGTGCCTAAGTTCATATTAAACGTTACATACAACTTCTTGTTAAAACTTGAATCACCAATTCATTTGTTTTCACGTTCCTTGTTGTTTTTATTTTTATTTATTACGATTAATTTTATTATTTTTAAAGATGAAGGAGCGAATGTCAACTACGATACTGCCGCAGTCTAAACTGTTTTTTTTTTTCATGACAGTTACCTCCCTTGAATGTATTCTTTAGTAGAAGTTTGTGCAGACAACAACAAACAGAAATTGGTGGAAAATGTCATAATGTCAGGAACATCTCTCTTCATACAAGACGTTAAAAAGAGATTAGAAGATATAGAAGAGGAAGTTAAACGCCAAGTTGCAGAACGGCTGTCGCAGTATGACTTAACACTGGTAAATAAACCCTAAATAAGACGTTTATTAACACGACCCACAAAAAACGTTCCAGGACATAAGTAGAATGACCTAATTTGAAACAATTATAAGTCGCAATAATTCCAATCACTTGCTATTTAAAGTTCTTTTAATAATATGCCTCACAATATGTATTTTATTAGTTTTTCTAATTGCTACCTTATTTGACTGTCTTATAAACTTTAGAAGCTGAAAATAGACTTATTTAAAAAGAGTAACCTCGGTTTTATCGGACACTTACAGGAATTCAAAACGCAGGTAAGTTAAATTGTAGTCGAACAACTGTAGGCTGGCTTTAGTTTTGACAAGCAGATTAAAACCTAGCATATCTATGTAAAAGATATGAAGATTTGTTATTTTCAATAAAAACCAATATTTTATGTTGCCATCGGTATTTGGGGAACATTGGACAGTTAAGGGCTAATATCAGACAGTCAGATGTGGTTCATCAGACAACATATTTTAATGAGGTCCAGCGGACACATTTTTGTTATGCTTGAAGTACATTTCACTTACTACTTGAAACTACTTGAAACTGAATAAAATGTGGGTAGCTTTATTAATTAATTGAACTAATATTTTTCATTCAAGAGACCTATAATTTGTAAGTAACAAAGTCAATCGATTGATACAGCAGCTTTGTTAATGGGTGTACAAGTGTATGTTACATCCATTTATTCCCAGCAAATGCGAGATTTTAAGGACAAGAAAATGTATTGATTGATTGCTTAAAAAACAACAGAAATTGATCTTTACACTCCGCCTACTGCTGCATATCAACTGGTTTAATTTGCAGACCAGAGTCTGAAAAGCATTCATGTATGATTGACTGTAGGCATATTTTTAAAGCAATTGTCTGATAAATCATTATTCACACTTCCCTAATCAAAACTTTACTACCAGCTTGACATACTGAGTGGTCATGGTTGCAACATTAACTCTTTGAATCCAAGTGCTTCTCTCAAGCGGCACTAAAAACAGCACCAACATGCAGGGAGGCAACATGTCTCTTCGCATTTTACTTGTGTCTGGATGTGAATGCTGCAGTAGGTCTCAGCTCATTGGCTTATATCCTTTTTGTTTATTCATACATTGTAGCCAGACAAGAGAAAAACGGCGATAATTTTTCTATTTCACATCTAAGTTGAATCATATCTCAACAGTAATACAATTGTATGAATCAGTTTTAAAACATTTTATTAATACTTTTTTACAGGGTGAAAAACACATTTCTATGTATTAAGCGATGAGAACGAGTTTCAGAAATGCAAAGCAATTATGAAAATAAATTTTAAAAGAAGCAGTTAAGTCATGGGGGTCAACTTGACTGATCTTTGAACTTGGCTGGATCAAACTCAACCACCTGCCAATCACTCTAAGAAACACAATTTACACAAACCTACTTTGTGCATAAACCATATAATACTACAGGCATATCAACATAGCAACACTAAAGTGGTCGAAAATCTGAGCTGTTCGATAAACCCATGGGTAAAACAAGCAGTAGCATTTTCATCTGGGGTTTATCAGACAGTTTATTAAAATTAAAGAATTTTTTTTTCAGTAACATGAAAAAATGTATGTACGTTAAACCACACATATTATTTCAGTGGATATTTTGTTTTAATTGTGCCACCACTTGTTGTAATCTCAGCAGGTTCAGGGTTGTTGCATCATGACGTGATGACTCCTATCAGCCAATGACAATTGCCGATACAAACCTGTGCCAATCGTTTTGATTTTTATATACATTGATGAAGGGCAGCATAGAAATACATAACTTCACTTGTACTATGTGTAGTGTACGCTAAACGGTACTAGATTGATTTCTGAAGTGTCCAATGAACCCCTGGTGTCCGATAATACCCCAGGTTACTCTGGTTAAACTAATTCTACAAATAAAGCCATTAATATCACATTTGTTATTTATAATTTTATATTCATTGCTATTTGGTATGTGAAGTCATATGGCTCCCCAAGCCATACCTTACAGCAATACCTAAATTAAGATGGCTCCCCACAACCAACACTAAAACCTACTTTATGTTAAGTAGAAATATTACAGACAATGAGTTCTTAGCTAAACATTACAAATTTAAACCAAATTAAAAAACAACAACAGTGATTTTGTCTGTTATAACAGAATGTTTTGACTCTTTTTAGCCATCTTGGAGTGGTTGTTACATTATAAAGAATGTGGAAAAATATTTACTTTCAGAATGCTTTGGATGAACTTGTCAAAAGCAATAATTCATTTTAAAGACATTCCAAAAAGTTTATTCAACAGTTTGTTTGGATTATCTCGGCAATTGGTTTTAATGGCATTACAATGGTCAAATGCATCTGATTTCAGTGTCTCATTTAAATGGATTTATTTACCCAAGAGTAAGTGAAACCCATTGTTTTGCTTATGTTTATTTAATACAATACAAACTAGTGATGCAGAATCGGGCCGAAAACATAATCGATAATCGAATTGAATCGAGCATAATTAAGCGATTAAAATCGGTAAAAAATCAAAACTTTTTGATCAGGAAGTACTAATTTCATTAAAAACTATTCTTATTTACTTTAATCAGAAAGAACTAATTTATTTTAAAACTACTCTTATCTACTTAGACAAACAATAGACTTTATTTGCATATTAACAGTCTATAAAACATTTTCAACAAGCAAGTTATGTGAAACAATTTTTCACAACTAAAACTCTTGAACAATAACAAGTTAACTCAAATTTTGTTCAAAGTTTCGAACCCTTTACATTTGAAAATTTACTACATGACGTACAAGTAACGCTACTTTTAACTCACTGACTCACTGTAATGGATTGTTCAGTCTTTAAACAACACTTTAGACTTGATTTCAATAAAGAACACTTAAACTCTATAACAATTTCACCGCCCGACATGACGCTATGTATGAATTACGTCCCTTTGAAATTTTTACTAACTAACAGAAAGAAATTTAACTACCGGAATCGATTTTGCGATAGGGAAATCCATTGTCGCAGACATTAGTAACCAGCGACGATTATTCGATTTAACTCGATCATCGTGACATCACTAATACAAACAATATAAATCATTTTGTGAATCCATTGAATTGATGCCTTAAAGTGCTACATGGTATTGAACTTGGAGCAGCATATCAAGCAAAATGAAAAATGTGAAAAATCAACAAAATATGAAAGTTAAAGGTAAAATATGACATGCTGGGTCTTAGTTATAGAAGGACAGTCAAACTGTTAACAAAATTATTTGGCCACAGTCTGAAATGGCACTATAAAAGTCTAGCCACAGTGCCTTAGGAAATCAATAAGGCCACACCCTTTTAGTTGTAGTACTATAGTCCAGACATTTAGATGTCTTGCATTTGAATCCATTTTGATCAGGTCAAATACAATCTATATAAATATGTCCTTAGAATTTACTTAAAAAATATGTAACAACTTTCATGTTGTGATTCTATTGCAAATTCAACTTAATATTTGTCAAACCTTTCTTACATTTTTAAAAACAATGATTTATATAAGGAAAAAAAATCACATTGTTTCATATTTACAATGGTTGTTTAATCATAAATTTTGATCTGAAGCTCACATGTATACAGTTTCATATGCTTCTTGTGCATGACAGAGTTGGTTCCTTATAATACTGCAGACAGGGTCCAGCGCTGTATTTGACCTTGTTATGAATTTTATGAAATTTATGTGAATGTGCTCTACTTATGTATATATAGATGGATACAGGAGGAAGCGATTGTTGATATGCTATTGTTCAATATAACATCATTCAATAAAACGATCAATCAAACTTAACATTGGCCATTTATAAGTACACACTGACACTTATTCTTCCATTTCATGGAGGTGTTAAAAACACCTAGTCTGGTACTTTGACAGTAAAGACAATCAGCCTTGGATTGATAAGTAGGGATTTCTATATTACCAATAAGGTGTGAAAAAAAGCAGGTAAATAGGCCATATATTCAACTGTTCAAACTGCAGGCAGTCATATTGAGGCTGATGAAGGAATTCTTCCAATTCAGTGTTCTAGCGACCTGATTTTGACTGTATACAAACATGTTGTCGGTTTGACTTTTCTGTGGCCAGATAGACCCTTTTTTTAAAGCTGCTTTATACAGTGGCTTTATTAAACAGGCCAGCAAGTCAAATGGACAAGGGCCTGAATAATTATCAGCATGGTTGAAGATATCATTTTCTTTGTTTCAGAGCATTGTCGTTGGGATCTCTGTGATAATCATCACAACCTTGTTAATTGTAGTCTGTGGACTATGGAAGTTACGACAGAAAGGTTAGCTGAATGTTTTTATAATGAATATGTATCCTGTATGCCCCTACTGAGGAAGGCATTATGGTAATCACACTGTCCATCCATATGTATGTCTGTCCAGTTGTCATGTCTCAGCTTTACCTTCCATTTTCTTAAAAGCAAACTTGACCAGCTACAGACATGAAGGTGTGTTGTGTATAACATTTACCAGTGCAAACATCAAGGTCATATTAAAGTTCTTTGCCTTGTCAGGGGCATACATCAATTCAAGTTACCTTCTTGTTGTTTTATGTATTAAACTCTTTTTTTTTCTTTTTCTTTTTTTATAATTTTAAATTCTTATTCTTGTTCTCTGTTGCATGTGCTGTTATAATACAATAATGATTGCTTATGCATCATTGTTAATTTCAGTTAATATTGTTTGTGCAGGTTTGTTCATGTTATATTATTATTATGATGATTATTAAGTAATTTGGTTCCAGTGACACTAAACTAATGAGTTTAATTTTGTCAATCTTAGTGCTACTTCGGGCCAACCAGCCTGGTGGCCCCAAAAAATACAGATTCAGGAAGCGAGACAAAGTGATGTTCTTTGGGCGCAAGATGCTAAGAAAAGTAAGTTACACCTTTATTATAATTCTGGTATATTTTAACCCTTGTCATGCTACACTGTAATGAAAACAGAGATGAATCTTTATTATTCCATCTTAATTTCACATTAAGAAGCAGTTGTTCATTCAATCAGTTACACATCTCTAGGTGAGAAAACTTCAATATTTCTCACCAAACCTTATTATGTAAGTGCTAATGATGTTGTCATTGATGTTATCAAATTGAGATATTGTAATTGATGATGGTAATGAAATCCAGGCATTGTGTCCATAAAAAAAATCTTAGTTAATAGTTATGTTGTCTTACTTCAGCTAAGGAATGTTCTTGTATTTTCAAAATGCCCCAAGATAATGAAAAATTTTATTATGAAAGCTTGTAACTGAAAAAATTATCAATAACATAAGAATTTTTCTTAATAAGAAAAAATACGGAAAAAAAAAAGAAAAGAAATTCTTTGAGTAAAGATATGACAGTTTCTTTATGAAAGTAAGATAAAGCAGAGGAAGACACATTTAAAAAATGTTCTTTTTAACCATGAAGCTGTCATTAAATTTACTGATACTGCCTCACCTCTCACTTTGAGGGTTCATATACAGCCTGATGCCATAAATGAGTCCAGTTTTTCAGTGACATCAAAAAACTTTCTAGACATGTCAATCACACAATCTCAATGCATATAAGTATCAGTAGCATTGTATGATATTCATTTTGCTTTTCATACTATGGCCAAGTGCTTAACAAAAAATCACTACTTATAGGCTGACTATACCAGTTTGCACTTACAACAGTAAAAAACTTTGACTGATTTATCCCTTGATGCTGTATAGTTGGGGCAAAAGTTTTCATGTAAAGGTCTTCCTGCTGAGCTTATGGTACATGCTGTCTGAATGTTTATAGCTCTGCTTACATGTCTTATTGTGTTCCAGGTGAGCAGCTTCTCAAAGAACACGTTTGATGCTGCCGGACTAGGACCTAGTAAAACTAGAGGGGGAATCAACCTCAAGAAGAAAGAAATCATGGTGCTAGCTAAAAAGTAAAGCTTCAAAAGCAGATCTAATTTATGGCAATTTAGTTGCAAGTTACAGTAGTAGTTTTAGATATGTTTCCATTTTTAAATTTAATTCTATTCTTCAATGTGTATTCAATGATTATTTTGTAAAAAAGAGAAGGTCAATATTTGAAAAGAAAAATCAAATTATTTTTCATAAAAGAAAATTACAAATTGAGGTCCCAATTCTGTGTTTCGGAGTAATATTTACCCTGGGTATTCAATAATCACTACATGTACTATGTTATATACAATATCTTGTGAGTTACTGCCACCTCAAGGCAGCTGGCCACATTGATGTGAAAGGGTATGACACAGTTCTGAATAAATTTCATTAAAAATAATAATAATGCATCTATTATTTTTTATACTAAGTTAAGAAACCATCTCTTTGCTGTAAATAGATTTGGCCAGCAAAATCCATATATAAGTATCTTTGACTAAGGATATAATTATGGGTCTTGCATTTAAACTTGTAACATATCCTGTGTCATTTATTCATATGTATTACCCTTTATGAGTTTGTGAGAGGGGAAATTAAATTTAAAAAAAATCTACTATTTTTGTCATACCTGTGCAGATTTTCGAAGATTCTTCGCTTGAAGAAAGACCCATCAGTTCCTCAACTGTTGGTGAAAGGTCCTCCCAAGAGTTTCTTCGAAGCTGATGGCACAACAGGTGAAGATGACAACCCAAGGATTCCTTCAGAGGTGCTGTACATGCTCAGGAGTGTCAGGTATTAGTGGTTGGAACTTACTGCACCTTTCATTCCCAAAACAGTTAAGACCAACATAGGATAATCCATATGTGACCTTTTGTCACAAAATAGATGTAATTCATTCTTGTAACAAAGTTGCAGATATTGTTTTTGGTGGCACTTAAAGAAGATTTGGGTATCCAACATAAAGCTCATGGTCACAATCAGGTAATTTTTGTTTCTGGTCAAATGCACATAAAGCATATACATATAAGACACCTTTGTTTGACATCCTAGCTGACCTATACAAGATTTTAACCTTGAACAAATGCCTCCATTTATTAAGCCCTTCATTTTATTGCAATAAACATTGAAGCTGCCCCTGTTTTATGAATTTAACAGTCATCTTAAAATTGTTGTTCAAAGTCTCAATTGATTAAAAAGATCACTTTTGCCATCAAATGTTTTAGTATTGTTCTCAGAAGTCCTTGTCTTGACCATATTTTACTTAAAAGTTTACTAAACAAGTACTACAAGTGCATGTGGATTTAGATCTATCATTTTTTTTTGGCCACAAATTGTCATAACTCCATTGTCTCTGAATATTTGTATCTGCAGAAATTATTTAAAAAATCATCTCAATTTAACCTTCCACAATTTAACACACATGTTTCCCATTTATTTCTGCATTGTTAGAGTGTTTGGCCATTTTGAGAAGCCCTTGTTTCTGGAGCTGTGTAAGCACATGGAGTCTAAGAATGTGCCTGCTGGCAGCTACCTGTTCAAGGTCGGAGACCAGGACAACTGTATCTACGTGGTGCAGAGCGGCAGGATCAACCTGTACATCAATGAGCAGGTACGGTCTTCTCGAATACTGATTTAATTTGAGCCTCATAGCCTAACTGTTACTGTAACTGTGAAATTAGATCCATTCTGGACATAGCTAGACATGATAAGGAAAACAGTTCAAACTGGCACTAACAGACTGGTATCAAGGCATTTAGCCTGTACTACAGGCACATTAAAAATATTGAAACTTTCCATAGCTATTGTACTTAGTCATATCTGAACATAGCATTTAACAATGAGAAAATGTTGAGCTATTATGACCATGTAGCTTGATTAAGATTTAACATATATTATGTATTAAGGTTTAAACTTGTCCATTAAAATAAATGCACATTTACATTATCATGACACAGGTATCCAAACATTTCTGTAGCTGGTTATATGGTCCAATCAAAACAGAGTATTTGATAATGGGGAAATATTATACAGGGATAAAAAGATCGGTTCCAAATTGGTAATTTTAGATGACAGCTGTAACAAAGCACCACTTGAAAATCTTCTCAGTACTAAGCAAGATTCAAACTAGGTTTACAGAGTGAAAAGTAATTAGCATCCATGCTGAGCTAAAGAGTCAGCTCTCTATCACAGACTTTATTTAAATTTAACTTTCATGGTATATATGTATCATGGCTTTAAAAATAATAAAGTCTAGGATGGGGTTCCAATAAAACTTATGAGGTGGTTATAATTACACAGATTTAGTTTATTTAAAACATAACTATAAATAATCATCCAGTATTATGGCTGTATCCTGGTCTTTATCTACTCTGGCTCGAGCCCAGTTGTGGACCAGACTCTATCTAACCACACAGTCTCCACAGTCTCCCACTTCAGTGTAGTGCTGGATTACATGCTCTTACAATGACTGAGCACCCTTAAACTTTAATAATAACAAAAGAATAACTAAAACTAAAAATGCCAGACAATTTCCAATAGAAACTCAAACAAGACTGAGAAAAAATACTAGTCACATGACCAAAAGCGTGCGGTTCTATAATTAGAACAAGACAGGTCATTGAATATTCACCACATTCGTCCTCACTTTCAAACGAACCTTATAAAAACCACTGGGTTACATATAGCTTTCACCTGGGTTTTATGTACAGTAAAAGGACCACCCCGATAATTGGAGCACCACGCTACATGGGACACTTTTTTTCAGAACTGTTTTGTTCTTTATTTTGATGTACCTCAACCTCGGAAAGCAGAGCACCCTGCTACCCGGGACCAGAGACAACTGTTACAGAGCAAATTCACACCTTTTTTTCGTTGATCATGCCTGCCAACACCGCTTGAGTGAATGAGATTGTTTGCACATTTTACGACTTCACATTAAAACATTGCCGATTCACTTATGGTAATTGTAAAGAAACAAATAAACTATAACACAATAAGTACTCTAGATAATATTACAATATACAATATAATATTACACCTTTTAATAGATATAATAGTATTATATATGAACTCACTAAAAGGATAACCTCACTAAGTGGGACACTTTAAAAGAACCAAAGTTGGTCCTCTTAGTAAGGTTTTACTGTACTTTACTGTATTTTACAGTATGACAAATTAGGATCTGTGCCATTTTGATATTTCAGGGCCATGAGCACCTTGTGAAGGAAGTGAGCACAGGTGACAGTATCCACAGTCTTCTCAGTGTGCTGGATTTTCTCACTGTGAGTAGACAATGTTCATAAACAGTATTTCACAACCCCTTGTCCTCGATGTTTGGTGCAATATCGTCAAGAAGATAAAATTTGGAATGTTATACAGTTGTTATGCTGCATTGTTCTTTCACAATGTCTAAGATATGTAAAAACTAATAACTATGTTTTTTACCAATACTGCTCCCATAATATATAGAATATCTTTTAAACACCATTGCAAATGAGCTATGAATTAAGTAAAACTATTAATTACTATATGCATCAATTATTTGAATAAAATGCAATCATTTCATTTTGCTGTCAAAAGAATACACAATTTTATTGCTGTTCACAGATGCATTTATCTGTTTAATCCAATAAATTACTTAAATTGAACTGTCTAGCTGCTTAATTTATTTCTGGCCAACTCCTATTAAGTTCTTTCTTGGCAACTTTATTCAAATGAAACTTGACACTTGGCAGCATATAGCAAAGATTTTAATTAGGCAATCCCCTGGAGGAAGCTGACTAATCAGGCTTAACATTATCTGCCCAGACTTGACCGATGTGACCTAGCAGGTCAGGAGCTAAACCACTGACCCTATTGATACATATGTTGATTCCAGGGCAAGCCTCAGACCTACAAGACGGTATCTGCTCGAGCTGTTCAGGAAACTACCATTCTCAAGTGAGACTTTTCCTCTTTTAATCACATTGTTGTTACAGTTGTTATTTGTGAAGTAAATAAACAATAATAAATGTAGACTGTTTGGTGCAAGACATCCTGATGTTATAGTTCCTGTCCCAGCTAGGATAAGTGTGTTTAACATCATAGTCTGTATTATCCAAGAGGCTGTTATGGGTGTTACATTCATTCTATTTAATCTTGTACAGGAAATATTTTAAGCAACAAACAACAAAGGAGCTCTCTCTTGCTAAACAGTTTTATTTTAAATACTACTGACCCAAATTTATGCATTGGATATAAATTGGGAATGCTGTACACCAAAAAAACATCTTTAACATCCTGTGTTTATTTTTCCTTACATATAGTGAATTATATGCACAGTTGAAGATATGGGGTAAAACTTTGTTCAAACGCAGTTGAAGTGTTACTTAGAGAACTCATTATCATTGTATTGGATTTTATTTTAAACCACTCATCATTTTAAGGGAATTTGATAAAGTATATTTCCTTAATTTATTTGCTCAAATTGCTTTAAGTTTAATTTTACATGAATGTTTTTTATGTTACAAGGTGATTAGTGTCAGTATTGGTGTATTTGTGCTTCTATCTTTTCTGGGAGATTTTCTTTATTTAATCCTTCCTGTGTTCAAATCATCTGAGATTTTTTGAAATTTTTCCTTTATTAATTGTACATTATTCAGCATTGATATACTATTAATCTACTTATGTTTGTAAAATGAATACAGAAGTGGCAGTTACATTTTCTTAACTCTCATTGAAGTTCTACTGTCTAACATTAGTATTAATATTGGGTCCAATCACATGCATACATTTATCAATGTTCTGTGATTTTACTTTTACAATTTATGCCAAAAAGAGGCACAAAATTAAAGAAATAACAACTGACAATTGTAAAATAGGAAAATATTTAGGTGTGTTGAAGGCAGTGACAGCTGATGCATTTGAAAGTATTGTAGAAATCCTGTTGAAGGCTGTCTTAGTTATTATACGACTTACCTAAGATACTTTAGCTATCTTTTCAAGTGAGTATTTTGCAGCAAAATGCTTTGTTCAGTTATTTTTCCTAAGGAACATAGTATCTTTCCTTAATGTCAACTTAATTTGTTGCTTTCTTTCCCAACTAGCTTATGTACATGTATGTATATAATGTAGACCTGGCCTTTATTTGCAGACTGCCATCTACAGCCTTCCTGGCTCTGTTTGAGAGGTACCCTGAGTCCCTTGTCAGAGTGGTGCAGGTCAGTGATCAATGTATCCCAGGGGTTGTATTCATAATTAATCATTGTTATTTTTTCTGACCTTAACCAAGAATGTTCTTATGTCTTGAAATATTACTTTAGATTTAAGAAAAATGCTTTAATCTAAGTAATTTCTAAAAATGTCCTAAAATTTAAGAAAAAATCTTAGTTTACATAAGAAAATAAAATCAGATCTGGCTTTGATACACTTGCAATTCTAGTACTAAGTAGATATAAAAATGTACCTGAATCAAGGATTTATCATGAAAATTACTCCATTTTTTAAAGCTCTGACTGCACTATATCTTCTGATCTTTTGTTGATGTCAGGTGATCATGGTGAGACTCCAAAGAGTGACATTCACAGCACTCCACAACTATCTTGGTCTGAGCAGTGAACTCATCAACAGGGTAAGGACCATTGACAAAATGTTCTGGACCATTTTACTAATGGTCTGTATCACTTAACTAATAACATAGACCACTTGTTGATGTTATGGACCACTTAACTGATGTTCTGGACCACTTAACTGATGTTCTGGACCACTTAACTATTTTCTGAGCCACTTAACCAATATTCTGGACCACTTAACTAATATTATGGACAACTTAACTAATGTGCTGGACCATCTGACTATTGGTCTAGATCACCTAGCTAATGGTCTCGACCACTAATTTTCAGGACCACTTAACTCATAGTCTGAACCTCATAACTAATGGTCTGGGCCACTTAACTAATGTCTGGATCACTTAACAAATTGTCTGGATCACTTAACTAATGGTCTGAACCACTGATCTAATGGTCTGAACCATTAAACTAAGGTTTTGTACCACTTGACTTAATGTTTTGTTCCACTTAACTATGGTATGAACCACTTAGCTAATGGTATGAACCACTTAGCTAATGGTCTGAACCACTTAACTATGTTATGAACCACTTAACTAATGGTATGAACCACTTATCTAATGGTATGAACCACTTAACTTATGGTCTGTACTACTTAACGAATGGTATGAACCACTTATCCAATGGTCTGAACCACTTAACTAATCATCTGTACCACTTAACTAATAGTTTGAACCACTTAACAAATGGTCTGTACCACTTAACTAATGGTATGGACCACTTATCTAATGGTCTGAACCACTTAACTAATCATCTGTACCACTTAATAATAGTATGAACCACTTAACTAATGGTATTTACCACTAAACTAATGGTCTCTACCACTTATCTATTGGTCTGAACCACTTAACTAATGGTATAAACCACTCAACTAATGGTCTGAACCACTTAGCTAATGGTATGAACAACTTAAGCAATGGTCTGGACCACTTAACTAATCTTCTCAATTTTCAACATTGATCATACCTCTCAATGTACAGCAGAATGTTCACATTTACTTTAACCCTTCAAATGCTGAAAACACTATTTTGATGGGGGTATTTTATGTTAATGGATTTAATAATGTTTCCATGAAGTAACAGGAAAGGCAATCTTCACAACATTTAATCTCTATTATTGTATACATTACTATTAGAGGCAAGTCATCCATAATTATTCTCTCTCTCTCACTCTCTGCCACTTAATAAACTGTTTTTAATGTATGCACACATTGTATATTTCCACATGTATGTTTGGTGTGCATATAGTGAAAATTGAAACAAAATAGCTGGTTTTCTGTTCTCAGATAAACTTTTAAAGAATACATTTATAAACAAATCTCTTGTGTGAACAACTTTTCAGCACAGTGAGATAGAACTGAAGACCCTGTCCATACATGCCCTCACACCTCAGATCAGTCCAATGAAACGACGTAGCAGTGCTCAGACATCCTATGACCCTTTCCAAGTTGACAAAACTGATCTAAACCTGCCTCCTCCAGGTGGGGACTTGTATATTTACTGATAAATATTAACAACAAGGTGATGTATGATTAAAGGTTTTTTTTAAGATATTTATAATGTTTACAGGATGATGGTGGTTGTGATGGTGGTTTAGTTGTGGTTTTGATTGTGTTCTTATGATGATGATGATGATTGTCATGGTGACTATGACAATATGTTCAGTGTTCAGGAATAATAATGTTGATTGGGAAGATGGTACTAATGACAGCAACAAGTGATGGTATGAAAACAACTAACACTGATCGATTCATATGGTTGAAATGTATATTTGTAATTTAGTATATTAATGTTTTTGTTGTAAAGTATTTCTTAACATTTATCCATCAGCTTACTATGTTAGAAATTTAAGTTTATGTAGTTAGAAAAAACAAATTCAAATAAGCAGTTATTGTCTAGTTTTAACTATTGTAACCATGGATTAAGCTGAAAGTTTAACTTTTAAAGTTTTTCATCCATCTTTGAGGACACCCAGTAGTGTTTCAGAAATGAAATTGTTTTTTGCTCTGGTGAACCAAAGTCTCTTTTTTCCCAGGAGTGCAAGGCCAGACTGCCAGTATGTCAAGTGTTTGTGATGATGTGGATGGAGAAAAGACGATGACAGATTTTGACACAGCGTGTCTTCGAGCCAGGGTGTCTGGCACTAGTGGGGTAGTTAACAGACAGGTATATTAAAAATATATTGCCTTTATCTTTAAACTGTTCATACTCTCAAGGATAAATTTTTGCTTAATATCAGGAGGCTTAAGATGCTTCTTATATTTTAAAATATAAGAAACAGCATATCACATTTTACTAGTGAACTGCTGTTATGTTCGTTTTAACACAACATCACTGACAAAGGTTTTAACACTCCTAGGCACTGAACCTCAAGCTGTTTTTTCTGCTTTTGATGCAATGAATTCATCATCTGATGGATTCAGAGGAGCATATTGCTGTAAGGTCAATCCGTTGTTTCTTCTAGTGAAATCATAATTATTCCAGGTATACAAAATAAGGCGCTAAACAAACTGTAAACAATAAGGATAATGCTGTCTACATTTAAACTTTCAGATCAGTTCAGCCTTTGCTGTTTTTTTATGAACTACCACCCTGTTATTTCACTGAACAACGTTTTGATATCGGTCTATGGATAATTCATGATAAAAAATGAAGAATGAATGCAAAGCTATCCTTGCTTCTTAATGTAAATAAGAGAAAATCAAAAAGTCATTTTAAGATATTGTTTATAGCTATGAGACTGTCATCAGTATACTTTGTATGAACATGTTTTGGGGCAATTACCAATTTATTGGACTTTCCTTATTCATTGTTTTACATGGAAGAATATGTTATGAAAAATGACATAACAAATCACAATCTTATATCACATCCATATTTGAATGCATGTTATAAAGAGTGTAGTCGTTTAACATATCCTTTTATTCTTGTCAAAAAATACATACATCTAATTAAATATGTTTTATTTGCAGTCTGGAATCAAAATGATGACAGTCAATGATCTCAAATCCATTTTCTTAAACTTTGAACTTGCAGTGGTAAAAGTGCAAATGATTGCAGGCTGAAATGGCATAAACAGTGCTTATACGCCAAATTTGAGTTTATGTAGTAAGAAAAACAAATTCAAATAAGCATTTATTGTCTTATTTAACTATTATAACCATGGATTAAGTTGAAAGTTGAATTTTTTTTAACAAGAAACATCATTTCTTGAAGCATAAAAACATACATTAGAACATGTTTCTAAAATATCAGGTTGATATATACATTTAGTGACAGCATGATCTTTAGATTTTCTAGATGACCCCAAATGTCTATGATGTGGGTCACAAATGACTCCCAAAAATTCAGGTTCAAATCCTGACAATGAAATTTCTCCTTTAAAAGTCACTTGCAAACATGCATTTTTAAAAATTTACTTGTTGTATTCAACTTGTCTTTTTCCCACAATGTGTGAAAATGTTTATGTAAACATACGCAGTTTTGTAACAGATGACAATTAAAATTTATCTTTTCAAACTTGTTTTTTTAACACATAGAGCTTTTTAAACCTATTTTCATAATCTATGACCAAGAAGCTAATGTCATACTTACATTTAAGGGCCTGACCTTTGCTCTTTGCAATTATCAGCTGTAACTTACACAGTGTAAAAAAGTTAGGAACTACTATTTTTCTTTTAATTATGATTACTTTATAAAAACAACATATTTTGCTTTCTTTTGGAACTTAATTAATTTTTTCATTAACTTCAAAATGTTATTTGTTAAGTATTTATGAAGATACTACTAAATGATTCTGTGCCTATGTTTATATTATGTTTTATGTATGCCATAATTTTTGGAAAGGTATTAAATCTGTGTTGCTATATGAAGACTTTTCATTAAGTAGAAACAAGGTGTAGATATCGGAAGATGGTAAGTTTTTGGTGAGTGGATTTACAATAAGCTTTCAACACTTTCATCACAATGACCATTCAGTCTATGTATGTATAAGTAAATAAAGATTACTTTGCAATGAGCAAAAGAATTTCCAAGATCCTATGCACAAGTTTTTGTTATGATGAAACTCCATTTAGGCATGATTGGGCTGCAGCTTTGTCCTGGTTCTAGGGACATTAAAAACATAACACAAGTTGTTTTTCTGACAAGATAGTGTGTGGCATGAATGAACTGTCAAGTATTGATAAAACAAATTTGCATGCTAGAATGTGATGGTGACACGTAGAGGTCATGGGAAAACAAAGTAGTGATTTTGAGCTTGACCGGCTTTTTCTGTTGACCCTAGATATCTAGTTTAGTACAAAATATGTAAGTGAGTCTTTCTGTTAATGCTGATTGTCTTATATGTAGATATCAGAAGACGTCTTCTCAGCGGCAGGGTCTGGCACAAGGTTGCTGAAGAGCAAACATACTTCTGATCCAGCAGTGGCCCCAAGCACCATGTCTTTCTGCGATGAAGAAATATTTGACATGGCAAAGAGAGACCTGGTGAAGCTACTTGACCTAAAGGTGATTCAAGCCCAAACAATTGATGACAAGCCATACTAAATGCATGAATCTAAATCCAGGTCATATTGGTCAATTAACCCATCACATTCTGAATGTGTGGATGGTATACACCATCGGGATATGCCAACCAAAATGCTGTATACTAATTACAATAGTGGTGTACAAAATTCACTTTACAAGCACACTTTTTTTCACACACAACATGCTGAAAATATCATCCTTTGTTATCTTCTGTTATGTTATTAAGCTTTGTTTCAGTCATCTGCAGACAATGTACATGGTATTTCAAATTACAGAAGTGAAGAAAGTCACAATCAGACCCCTTTATAAATCTAACTCATTGTTCAAAAAACAGTTGGCTAGAGATTATTTCTTCAGAAAATTGGCAATCAGGTGACAAAATCAATACTGATACATAATTGTGACATTTAATGTCACTGAATGTTTTGTGATACAATACTATAAACAATTTTGTGATTTTATGGAGTGAGTAGAACTGGTTCTATCGAGTTAGAAAACTTAATTTCTCTTGTAGGCAATTAATTGCTTTTATTTCCAAATCATATAATTGAGATTAGCACCTTGAACATGGATTTAATCTTTACTTTTTGAAAACATTTAGGTCTCAGATAAAATGCATGTAAAACAAATAAAATTTGCATAATTTTTAACATAATTCTCATCTTAAAATCAATAGAGTATGTGATCAAGTGGTCAGAAAAAAAGTTATAAGCATTTTGGTATGATTTTATATCGTCAACAATTGATGATATGTCCTAAAATGAAATTAGATAGATTAACTTAAGCAGTTGATCTTTAAGAGAAGGTGATTGCATCTTTGTGGGTATATTGGAATTGCAGTGACATTTCTTGGTGTTATTTTTTTTTTTCCTCATTTAATGACAAAACCAGGGTAAACCTTTTACATATTTCATAAAAAATAATTAATTATAAGATTGGTAAACCTAATAATTTTTATTTTTATGGAACTGAATTATTCTTTAATCATTAGATTGATGATTGACTACTATTTTCCATTTAAGAATGACAGCTTGCTGAATGGAAGAGTCCACCTTCACACCTACAAGGCTGGGGTCAGTCTAATACGACAGGGGGATCAGGTAAACATTTTATCAATATTATTTTTAAAACAACAAAGTTGGGGTGGGGGTATTCTGTCGTCAGTTTGTCTGTGGACACAATTTTGTTCAGGCATTTTTTCTACAGTTGTGCATAATTTTCTTCAAAAATATCTTAAATACCATAGGAATCTCAACACCTGCTATTTTTTATGCAATCAGATAAAAATTACAGAGTGAGTTGAGTTATTGCCCCTAGTTATGATATTTCAGACATTGATATAAGAGAGATTTATTTTACAGATAATTTTGTCCTCCAAACTATTGTTATTTTATCCTTGATTTAAATAAATTATGCTCTAGTGCACTAAATCAGCCTTTTAAGTAACAGCAGGATGAGTATTTTATAGTTAAGATTTTTAATTTATGATTACGGTAATCCTAAATAAACAAGACATTTGTCCACAACATACTGTGTAGTAAGGGAGGATTAAGTGAAGTTTTTTGCCTTTAAGACTAAGCAGCAAGAGGTGCAGATCTAGATTGATCTGCTTTTACAGAAAACCAGCTGATCTGGATCTTCAGTTTGTGGCTCATTTGATTGGCTCCATATGTGCACTGCAAAATAAGTGTTAATGCAGTAAATTCAATGGATAGAAAAGCCAGGATGGAAATCGCTTTAAAGGAAGTTTTGTACTAGTAGTCTGGACAGGTCTAGAACCAGGTAATGATGAATGTATGTATGTTACAGGAAGCATCCATCATATTTCTGGTCACGGGCCGGCTAAGTGTATGGCAGCATCATATTGGAGGCAAGGATAAAGAGGTTTGTAGTGAGTCAACATATAAACTACATGTATCTATTTCTTATACTAGAAATTATGATCATATTAGAATATGTGGTTTATTCTTATAAACATAAATAGTGAATCACTGCATTGTTTTTTATTTTAGATCTAAGGCTTGACTCATTTTTGGGTTGTTTTTTTTTTTAATATGTTAATATTTTTATCATATGAACAATGTTGTATGCTTCAAAACGCACTCTCCAAACATTTGATTAAACAGTTATGGGTATTTGATTATGATTTTGCAAACTTGTGTCTGCTTGAGATATTGCACTACACAGATTTTTCATAAAACTGTCTGTGTCATACAGTTGAAGAGCTACTATTCAGGAATTAAATTAACATACTTGTATGTCAGCTTGTTATCCTCCACCAAAAAAATGTCTTGACTTTTTCATATTAACATTAAATATATCAATGAAACTAATACAACAATAGAAAACGAGGGAGAACAAAGGCTGTACAAGAAACAGTGTAAGTGTCTCCCCTATTTTATACACTAATACAGTAAAAATAATGAAGAGACCACAATCTACATTATTAATGCCTTTCTTCTCATGTACAGGTGAAGTTATTCTCATCGCAGCCAGGTGAGATAGTAGGTGCCCTGGCAGTACTGACAGGTGAACCATCATTTTTCACTATCCGATCTAAGGTGGAGTCCACTGTTGCTGTCATCAGTAAGCAGGACTTCTATCTGTGAGTGACACCTTATCTGCCAAGTCTTGAATGACTGTCCATTTATGTATGCTCAATATCTATGTTAATGTAAATGCAAAGCTGAAATATGTTTTAATACATAACGTATATTTTGTCTAAAAACGTTCTCACGTAAACATAAATCTAACATAAATAAATTCTGTCTCTACATATTTGGAAATGTTTATGTGCACTGCCATATTAGAAAAACAGCAGCACACATAAACATTTGCAAATATGTTGAGACAGAATTTGATAATGTTTAACTCATGATAAAGACAATTTGCCAAAAATTTTAGTGAAAGCGTTTTTTAGAAAAAAATATAATTAATACAGTTCCCTCTGGAACAATTTCAACATAACATTATATTAACATTGTGTAATTACAATACATAGAACCATTTACAAATAAAAAAACAACAAAAAAAACAGTGATAAATGGATATACTTGTCAGCTGGCTAATCTTGAACTTCAAGATTTGCATAGACCTCAAGTCATATCAAACATCTTTGTAGCTGGCAAGAGTTTAAATTGTTTTCAATATGCAGCTGAGATAATGAGAAGTTAGTAATAAATTATAAACATTTTTGTGTTACAAAGTATATAATTACCATCATCATCATTTTGGTATCATTGGTTCAAATATGTTTTGCTTAGTTGTAGAAATAAGATCTGTATAAAGTTTTTTATGTTAATATAATAATATATGGAACTTGATCATATTTTTTATATTAGTTTGGAAAGCATCAAATAAGAATAATGAATAAATGTGATGCATGCTGTCTGGTTTGATACTTTCTGTAGAATCATGCGAGAGCAGCCATCAGTTGTGCTAAATGTGGCCACATCCACCCTGAACCGACTGACACCATTTGTACGCCAGATTGACTTTGCCCTTGACTGGATGATGATAGAAGCAGGCAGGGCTCTCTTTAGGTAGGCTTTTATATGAATTTTGTATGTTTGCAAGTGTCAGTTGTGCTGATTTCATTCCTGTTACAGACAAGGGAACAATGCAAGTGTTATATATGTCTATTTTATCCCTTGTTCAAGACAAGCGGACAATGCAAGTGTTATGTATGTCTTCATCATCCCTGTTACAGACAAAGGGACAATGCAAGTGTACATATGACTATTTCATTCCTGTTGCAGGCAAGGAGACAATGCAATTATTATGTATGTCTTTCATCCCTGTTACAGACAAGGGGATACTGCTGACTCAGTATACATTGTGCTAACTGGTCGATTGAGGACTGTACTGACCCTGTCTGGGGGTAAGAAAGAGATGGTGGGAGAGTACGGTCGAGGTGAGCTGGTCGGCATCGTGGAGGTTCTCACACAGCAGGAGAGGGTCACTACAGGCATAGCTATCAGGTAACATAACCATAGACTGGCTTCCAGTACACATAGGTTCATAGACTGGCTACCAGTACACACTGGTTCCTTTATCTTTTCAATATATTAAAGAGATCTTGCCATACCTACTATTTACAGACTCAAAGCTTTCAAAGTAAGTTTAATAATATTGATGGAGATTTTTCATTGACAGTCACTGAGAACACAGGAAGCTTTTGTTTGTTTTCATTTAAGAAATAGCTGCCTGCACAGATATCGTTCTTAAAACCTTATCTATCTGCATTGATAAAAACACAGTAATTGACAAGCTGCCTATAAGCATGTTCACCATATGTCAGTAATGTCCTAACCCATGCCTTTTACTACTAATAGAGACACTGAGCTGGCCAAGATCCCATCAGAGCTGTTAAATGTGATCAAGAGGAAGCACCCGCAGGTTGTGACTCGTCTCATCCACCTCCTGGGAACTAGAATCATTGGCACGATGAAAAATAGAGACACCATGCACATTGCAGGTTTGATTGAATTTATGTTTATCTACATTGACCTCCTAGCATTCATCTCTAATATCCAGCACCCAGATATTATAACATTTTTAGGCACATCATAAGATCTGTATTCACAGAATTAATGTTTAATATTAATATTTTATATAAAATTTTATTATGTTATTTTGAAATAAGAGTTTGTTCGCCATCTAGAAATGGTGTTCGGATAGTGCTTCGTTCTGCAAAATAGCAAGTGGACTCACTTAATATGATACCACAGACATCTTAATACCAAGTCAAGCTTTTTTAGATAACCAGAGGTGAGCTAGTGGTTCTACCCAGACATATGTCATCAAAATAGCTGGATGTCATAATAATGACAATTGGTTGCTGCCATGTTTTTCAAACAACAAATCTTCAACAACTAAGTAAACTAAGCCTTTACTTGTCATTTTAAGCTAGGTCTATTACCACATCATCATCATCATCCTGCACTTATGTTTACTACTCCAGAGAACATGAATGGCGGTCAGATGGTGGATGCCCGAGGATGTGTGAACAATTTAGCCACTGTGGCCATCCTGCCTGTCTCCTCTGATGTACCTGTTACAAACTTTACTCTGGAACTACAGCATGCCCTCAAAGCTATTGGTGAGTAAACAGACAGAAATACAGCGCCTAGATGTATCTTACAAGACTCTTAGCTGACCCACTTCTGTCACCATGACATGTTGTACTTGTTAACAACCTACAAATATTCTTATTAGGGTAATCAATTTACATCATTTAAGCGTTTGGAACATTTTGCTTCCTAGCATTTAGTGGGATTTAGACCACATTTACAGTAGGGATTTTGCCATCATAGGAAAATATATTGAATAGATTTTGTCCAACTTGATAAATTTATATGAGGGATTGGTCTATCTTGGAAAAAATTACAGGGGGGGGTTTGTCTGATTATATTTAAATAGATATAAGCAACGTAGTCTGACAGGAACTTTATCCTACAATCACAAATCACACATTTTTATTTTGTTGTTTGATCTGCAGGCCCAGTAACCAGATTCACAAGTGATATTGTCAAGAGATGGCTGGGTACTGGTGCTTTAGACAGGTGAGTCAATTAATTGTTTTAATGGTTAGACAGAGCTCAGCTTTTGTTAAAATAAGTTGCTTTTAAAGGTGGTATCTGACACATTGAGCCAGAAATAAAATTTATGGGAATGCAAGGAATGTATGGTTAACATTAAAGGTTCATTTTAAAACAGTTTGCTAATGTCCTGATTTATGTGTGAGTCAAATTGCGATACTATAAACATGATTCCAGTGGCATGAATCCTATCTCTGCATATGCAGCACACTAAGCTATTTTAGATTCAGGATTTTAGAACCAACTGGTAATAACTACATGGATTAGATAGAATATTGGCCAGGGTTATTGTTTTTTAAAGTAATATGTGATCAATTAAAAAATCAGTTGCAGGTTGCAAACTTTAATAAAATTTGGTATATAAAATATTCGTTATTACCAAGACACTGGTTTGGTGTCAATGAATGTATAAATGATGTGTTTAATGTAGGTGAATGATCACATACCACCTTTAACTTGGATCATTTGCTCCTTCCAGTGTCTAAAAGAAGTCTCATATTAGTTTTTGTTTCCTTGATGGTGTAAGATAAAGTCAGATTAAATAATAATTTATAAATGATTTTGTTTGAATCTCATGAAGCCTTGTACTACAAAACCTTTGATACTGCATGTGTGATGAAGAGACATGTATGTACCATGTCTGCCCTAATTGCATTAGCAGTTTAAGTCATGTTATACATGAGTGCCAAAAGAAAGGTCAACAGTACAAACTATGATAAAAAGAAATGTGTTAATTGTGTGGATTAATCTCACACACTAAAAGATGCCCAAGTCCATGACTGATGGCAGTAAATATTTTATTAGAACAGTTTTTAATCACCCTTTTTGTTAGTAATAGCATATTAGCAGCCTACAGTAATAGATTTACTGGCTCATGTTTGCTTGGAGGTACTTTAAAGTGAAACTTACTTTATTGAATATATTTCATTGAGTATAATTATAATTGAGAAAATGGGGTGCTTGAATAGAAACAGGGTTCAAAAATGCAGGGGTTAAATGTTCTAGTTTTTATATTTCAGTCAACAAATTGATGAGTATAGTGATAGTCAACTTGAGTAAGTTTCAATGATCAAAGAAAATTCTGTTGTGCTTTTTAAGTCACTGATGCATTTATAGGTCTTCTCTAAGTTGTAACCTGTGTGTTTATAAATTTCATCATGGACTTGGTATTTGTAAGATTAAATTGCTATCAAGTTTTTACATTTCTAATTTAGGTACTGATTCTTTTTAAGTTATAAGTCCCCTACCGGTGTTTACACCGGACAGGACTATAGGTTTACCCTCCGTCCGTCAGTCTGTCTGTCTGTCTGTCCGCTAAAAATCTGGATCCTTTGATAACTTAAAAACTATTAAAGCTAGGCGCATGAGACTTGGTATGTTGTTTTGAAGCAAAATCGTTTCTGGCCCATAACTTTGTAATTTGAAGTCGGATTTTTAAACTATTTCACAGAAATGATCACCATATTGAGATGACGTGTCGCGAACAACATTTGGGTCGATACCTTGAATGTCAAGGTCACAGCATGACCTTGCAGCAAAATCGTGTCCGGCCCATAACTTTGTTATTTGAAGTCTGATATTACAACTATTTCACAGAAATGATTACCATGTTGAGATGAAGTGTCGCGCACAACATTTGGGTCGCTACCTTGAAGGTCAAGGTCACAGCATGCCCTTGCAGCAAAATCGTGAAGTTTTGGATAGCGCATTCAGGTGCACTTTTCTTAAATGATAGTGCATTAAGGTGCTCATACCCTAAATAAAGGCCAAAAATAAATGTCATGATAAGTTAACAATTATTTAGGCCAGGTGAATTAAAAAGATTTATGTGAACCCCAACTACTGTAGATTTCCTTGTTTATTACTTCATTTTTAAGCCATAATTATACAAATACAGACTTCAACCTCAAATTAATTATAAATGACAATAAACAGGAGCGTATGATAATTCAAAAGCTTTTTGAGGGACCGGTAGGGGACTACTGTATTGCCCGCAATACTATCAAATGCTTGTTTGTTAATGTTATAACAGCACCATATAACATTTGGAGAAAAAAATGCCTTGTCAATGATAATCATGCAAAATATAGTCGTTATAAAAGTTTCTGTCAAGAACAGATGTTATAAAGGACGAGGATCAGCTTTTGAAATTAAGCTGAATCAGCTTGTTAGTCCCCTACCGGTGTTCACACTATAGGTTTATCCTCCGTCCATCAGTTTATCTGTCTGTCTGTCCGCTAGGCGCATGAAATTGGTATGTTAATAGGTAGCAGGGTGTACAATATGCTTGCGCAACATTTGGGTCGCTACCTTGAAGGTCAAGGTCACAGCATGACCTTGACGCAAAATCGTGTCCGGCCCATAACTACGTTATTTGAAGTCGGATTTTAAAACAATTTCACAGAAATGATCACCATATTGGGATAACACGTCGCGAGCAAGATTTGGGTCGCTACCTTGAAGGTCAAGGTCACAGCATGACCTTGCAGCAAAATCATGTCCACCCCATGACTTTGTTATTTGAAGTCAGATTTTACAACTATTTCACAGAAATGATCACCATATTGAGATGAAGTGTCGCGCACAACATTTGGATCGTTACCTTGAAGGTCAAGGTCACAGTTTGACCTGTAGCAAAATCGTGAAGTGCTCATACCTTAAATAAAGGCCAAAAATAAATGTCTTGTATACGTATCTTTAGATTTCCTTGTTTATTACTTCATTTTTAAGCCATAATTATACAAATACAGACTTCAACCTCAAATTAATTATAAATGGCAATAAACAGGAGCGTATGATAATTAAAGAACTTTTTGAGGGACCGGTAAGGGACTACTGTATTGCCCGCAATACTATCAAGTGCTTGTTAATATTCGTCACATGCTTGTTGTCTATAATGCTCTATACTGTAATTTCTCTTATTATTTAAATTTGTTTTATATGTTTTTTTTACGATATGAGGAATCTGTTTAATTATGATTATGTTGCTTTCATATTTTGTGATCTACCCAAGAGCTTCATTTTCTCTGTTTGAACATACTTTTTAATATTCATATATATATATATATATTTCCTGTCTGTGAAATGCAACTTCAAAGAGATTGTCAGCTCGTATCAAAGCTGTGTTGTTTTATCGGCTCTGCTATGAAATCCTTTGATCTGCATGGTAGTGTGCACGTGACATTTAAGCTGGGTGAAATTGTTTGATAATGCAAACATTCAGAAATATGATACAAGAGATAAAACTAGGAAGTAATTTATAAATTATGGAATATGTTCACGTCGGTTAATGATTAATATAATAATGCATTTTTAAACAACATGTTAAAACTGAATTAGATCGCTACCGGAAAAGCATAGAACGGCGCTATCTTGTTCATAGTGTCAGTCAACCTCCTATTTAAAGAGCTCATCTTGTTACACGAAGTAAACACATGGCGTCCCAAAAATCGGCAGAATCGTTATAGAAAAAATGTCCCAAGGCCTTGCACCTATAGAATGAAAACACCCCCAACTTCTTAACGATAAAATCGGGTAAAAAAGTGCGGCGTTTACATGAGTGAATATGGTATATATATATATATATATATATATATATATATATATTTTATTTTTATAAAACATTGTCTGCTTGACATCTTGCTGCCAAAGATAATTTTAAGCATGCATACATTGGCCAATAATGTTAGCAGCACTCTTTGCACAATTGTAATATATAGGAGGCTTATCTGTTTATAATTATATACACTGATATATTTTACAGGTTATTTTCAGTTTTTAGTATTACAGGTTATTTTCAGTTTTTAGTATTGAAAGGTAGTTATAATGAATGTAATTTTGAGTTTGCTGCAGTTGCCCACTTTACAATGTTTCTGGGAAAACACATTATCTATCTTCCACAATTGTTCATCAGCTTTATTCAGACAGAAGAGTTACACTTTAAATTACTCCTAATCGATCATACAGACATTTTGTAATTGAAGAGGTGTTGTTGTTGTTGTTTTTGGTGGGGTTTTTTGTTGTTTTGGAGGTGAGGGTAACTTTTCATAAAATTTTAGCCATACTTTTCAATAAAATCATTCTTTTTTCCAGACATAACTCCAATGTATTTGAAAATTAACTTCAGACAAGTAAGAAATCATTTCTGCATTTATTTGAGTGCAACCCTTGACTGTTGTTTCAGTGTGAATGAGTTCCGTTTGTTCAGTTGGCTGGGTCAGCAGGAAGACATCCACCGTATGATCCTGTATCAGTGTGACTATACAATGACACGCTGGACCAAGATGTGCATTCGACAGGCTGACTGTATCCTCATAGTGGGCTTGGCAGGCAATGATCCGAAGGTCGGAGAGGTCAGTGGACTGTCTAGTATTTTTTTTATTTCATCAAAATGTTTTATTCTGTGATAAGATTCCATGTCACTAACATATGATATGTGAAGATAAATTTTAAGCCTTCTTTTTTGTAAAAGCAAAAGTCTTGATAACATCGCTATATTGTTATAGTATCGGTATAATTGCTGCTCCCATCCACATATAAATACCTGTTTTGTCAATTACAGCTGGAGACTCAGCTGGAGGCTATTGACATTCGTGCCCAGAAGGAGCTGGTTATACTTCACAAAGAGGATGCAGACTACCCACGGGGAACTGTGGAATGGCTCAATGCCCGTGGCTGGTGCTCCTCCCACCACCACATCCGCTGCCCTAAACGGGTCTTTAGTAAACGCTCCCTAGCCAAGAGTGTAAGTATTTAACCAATGGCTTCTGATTTGCTATGTCACAAATGTTAAAATTTTCCTACTAAAACTGTTTTTTCCTCCTTTTTAGCAAATAACATTTTCTTATTTTCTTTATATATATATCATTCTTCCTAATTGAAAATGGTTGAGAAAAATACTGTATGTTTTTTCTTTATTTGAAAATTTAAACACTTTTTTAAAATTTTTAATAAAGTTTTTCTACAACTTATAAAGTTAAAATGCAAGAATTAGCTAACACTTCAGTTCCCTCCCCAGGTGGAGATGTATGAAGAGCTACACAAGACAGTGGCAGACCGTATGTCTGACATAAGTCGACTGGCACGCTTCATCACAGGGACTTCTATTGGCCTGGTTCTAGGAGGGGGAGGAGCTAGGTAGGTCACATGATTACATGTCGAGTCAGAGATTTAGTGTGACATGATCATTAAAATAGACTTTTAACCCAATTGATGTTGTATGATAATATAATTTCAGATTTAATTAGTTATTATATATTTATGTAGATAAAATACACTTTGGTAGATAATACAGGAAACTTAATATAGGTGATGCTAGATGAAAGGATTGTATGGTACCTTATGATTTAGAAAATACAATATCAGACTTAGCAGTATTATATTTTTACAAATGCTTTACATAATACAAAATATGAGAATTCTCTTACATATGGAGAAAATGTACTTTCAGTCCAGGGAACCCTGTAGCCTTTGTTAACAAACAAATGCTTTGCTGCCTAAGTTAACCTGATATGTTATGCATTGTTTTTTTTACACTGTTATAACTTTATGTAATATGATCAATAAATAAGGCGCTAGTATATTTTGTCAGTTCTGTTGTTTCTGTTATTCCAGGGGTTTGGCCCACATTGGGATCATCAGAGCCCTCCTGGAGGCCAAGATTCCAATTGATATTGTCGGTGGTACTAGTATCGGTGCCTTTATGGGAGCCCTCTGGTGTGAGGAGGTCAATTACACACGATTCGTCCAGCGGGCACGAGAATGGTCAATGGTAGGACTTTATCTTTGTCTTTAATTTTTTTGTATCTGTCAAACAATAATTTATTTTTTTCTGAACAGTCAGCAGGCTTTTGGACAGAGGGATTCATTTGATTCTATCATATTCTAAAATTGCCAATTTAAAAAGATCAAATAAATTGAATAGATTTGCAGAGTTACACAATAGTGCAGCATGGTAGATCCTTTCTTCACTACTAGTGACAATTCCAAGTCATACAATTTTTATGTTTATTTTCCTTATTTTATATTTTTTACACATACTGAAAATGAATTCAAAATTCTGGACAAGTGAACGAATGTCAATCACCAAAAGCATTTATTTTAAGGTCATTGTATGTGCTCGGACAAACATTAACTTTGTTATTAAATCAGGTAGTTATTGACCACATTTTCCATTTTATTTCCATCCTTAATTTTTATTTAGAGTCAATTCATGGAGTGTAACAACATTTAAATAATATTCTGAATTTTTTTTTTTTTTTTTAAAGATCAATTAACATTGTCAGAAAGTTTTGGCTTTGCCATTGTAAGTTCACGGGCATTTTTTTTTTTGAGAGTATCACTCGATACTCTGTGGTGGAACATAAGAAACAATTCATTCAGGCATTCTTTACTCTGTGACACATAAGCTTGTCATCATTGCCACTCACGGCAGATCAGAATTCAAGTTGGTTGTTAGCATATTGATGAGTTTAGCTGAATAACTCTATTGGTGACCAATTTATAATCAATTTATGTACATTCATTGTGTTAGCTTCAGATATTTCATTTGACTTTTTCTTTGTCTTTCACATGTAAGTACATTTGGTGGAACATAATGAAACACCTATAAAGGAAGGAAAGATGTTTGTTATGAACTGTTCTAAATATCTCTTGTCAGTTCAGTCCAATTAATGCACATTAAAGTCGCATCCTTTCTAGCAGTGCTGCACGGTCAATAAACTTTCACACTGATCATTACCTTTTTATCAGATGAAAGGGGCACTATATTAAATGCTGTAAAATGGCAATGTAGCACTCAAACATTTATACAAATCTCCCATCCTATTGAAAAACATGGAGGATTATTGATCAATGACACAGGGTTACAACTAGAGGTCATGCTGACCTGGTGTGCTACAGGAAAGAAACTGACACATTTTTGACCTAAGGATACATTTGTATAGCTTCCTTACACATAAGACCTGGACAAATTTGGTGGGAAGTGTGTTAAAATGAGGTGTATGTTTTAGCAAAATTGACAGAAATAAGAAAAATAGTCTGAGTTGGGTATACTCACAGGAGGTTTATAATCAACAAAATATGATATATTTTAACTAAATCCAATGTGCCTGAAGTTTTATATTAATAGTTCAACAGCTTTCTTTGACTTATTTCAGATGATGACATCAATCATTAAGAAGATATTTGATCTTACTTATCCTGTCGCATCAATGTTTTCAGGTATTATGTTTGTTTAGCATTTTTTGAATAAATTTAAAAAAAAATATCAACTGACAAGGTTGCCAATTAACATGATTAAACGTCACTTACCTGGATGTTGTTTTTTTATCTACAATACACAAACACAGCTGATGTATGTAGTAAATACCTGATGTTTAAGTGAATAACTGTTCATTTCTATTTACACTTCCAAAATTGCATTTTCATTATATCTAAGAAACAGTAGGGTGGAGGATGACTTCATAGTTCTTGTCCAGGTGTTACTTACCATGTTCCTTCCTCTTTCTGCAGGTAGTGCCTTTAATGAAGGTATTGAGGACACGTTCAAGGACCGCCAGGTAGAGGACCTCTGGATACCCTTTTTCTGTATCACCACTGACCTCAACATCTCACAGATGAGGGTTCACACTCATGGTAGGATAGTACTGTACTCTTATATTAATGGTACCCTTTCCCCTGTATCACAATCGACCTCATCATCTCACAGACGAGAGTTCACACTCATGGTAGGATAGTACTGTACTCTTATATTAATGGTACCCTTTCCATTGTATCACAAGCCACCTCATCATCACACAGACGAGAGTTCATACTCATGGTAGGATAGCACTGTACTCTTATATTAATGGTACCTTTCCCCTGTATCACAAGCCACCTCATCATCACACAGACGAGAGTTCACACTCATGGTAGGATAGTACTGTACTCTTATATTAATGGTACCTTTCCCCTGTATCACAAGCCACCTCATCATCACACAGACGAGAGTTCACACTCATGGTAGGATAGTACTGTACTCTTATATTAATGGTACCTTTCCCCTGTATTACAATCGACCTCATCATCTCACTCATGGTAGGATAGTACTGTACTCTTATATTAATGGTACCTTTCCCCTGTATCACAAGCCACCTCATCATCACACAGACGAGAGTTCACACTCATGGTAGGATAGTACTGTACTCTTATATTAATGGTACCTTTCCCCTGTATCACAAGCCACCTCATCATCACACAGACGAGAGTTCACACTCATGGTAGGATAGTACTGTACTCTTATATTAATGGTACATTCCTCCTGTATCACAACAAACCTCAACATCTCACAGACGAGAGTTCACACTCATGGTAGGATAGTACTGTACTCTTATATTAATGGTACCTTTCCCCTAGTATCACAAGCTACCTCATCATCTCACTCATGGTAGGATAGTACTATACAGTCATATTGCAATACACTGAATATCTACAGACTGGCCAAATTAATTACAAAATCATAGATTCCATAAAGTTATAATGTGGCAGTGCATTTGCACAGTTTGGCCATCGTTGTGACATAAATCAATCTTTGTTTGATGTAATGTCATAATGTTGTAAAGATGTCATAAATCTTATAATTTAGTTCGGAAATAAAAGTAAAGCAAGGGGTTATTGATGTATAAATATTTGATTATAGAAACATGTTTTCAACTATGTAAGAACATGTGACAAGATACAATATTCAGTTAATTAATATATAGACGTGTATGTTGGCTTTTCATCATTTTACACTGTTTGCAGTATTTCTCAGGCACAATGTCGGTGATGGTTGTCTGGTTGACATATACAATTTACAATTTAAAAAAGGAAAGCACAGAATGTTCCATATGTTACTTAGCTGTTTACTATCGATAGCATAGACGGACTATACCCTTCATTTCAAATTTGATCCATTTATATCTTAACCTTATTCTCCAAATGTCATGTGGACCTCAAGTGATGAACGAAGTGCGCTGTCTGTTTGTTGTGAACTCGATTGAATTGACCCTCATGGTAGTAGGAGTTTGAATGCTAGAGCTGTGGTCACTACCAAAGGTCTGAAAACATGTTGACAAGCATCTGCATTCCACATTAACAAAACTGCAACCTAATTTAGTAGATAATTGATTCAAGTGACTTTGATTGTCATCTGATCATGTGTGGACATCCGATGCATTTCGATGCAAAGCATCACAACATTTTTTACATAGAATAATTAAGATGAATGACAGGACTGGCCAATGTATCCAAAGTAACCTGTTCATTTGTTAAAGAGTACCTGGGTTGACAGTTTTTCTTTACTCTTAAACATTTTTAATATATTTATATTTTATCACAATTAAAATATTAAAGCAGCTTTTTAACCGAGATTTTCATTTTCATAACATTGCTCGGGGTGGTTAAACTTGTAGTGCTCCTGTGAGTTTGTTTTTTTCTAACATTTTTTTTTTCTAACATTGCTTTTTGGTTATTTCCTTAAAAATCCACCGAAAGTTGTAGTGTGACATCACATGAAGTACACAAAAGATCAATAGCCATCATGTTTATTTAAGCAAAACAAGGAATTTATCTGAAGTATTGCAAAAATGTGGTGTTTTCAAGCAGATATGCCTGGTGCACAGTGTGTGGTGGGGGTTGCACAAATAAAGGAGAAAATAACATAAGTTTGAACAAGTTCCCAAAAGAGCAGTTTCTTTGGGATCGCTGGATTAGAGCGATCAAATCGACTCGAACAAATGTATCGCGTGTGAATTGGAAAGGACCCAGTGAAGACAAATCTTATAACCTGTTTAAACTGACAGGCAAAGCCCCAGCATCACTGTCGCTTTTGTTGTTTGAACCGTAGACTGTCACAGAACCCAAAGAACAGTACAATTCTAAATGACTCATCTTGCTTTCACTGCTTGTTTTGTAAAAACATGTACTTCCTGTAACTTCACTTACGATTTTACATTCGGAAATTTCCGGAAGTGCGTCATAACTTTCCGTAAAGGTGCGCTTTATACACATTTCATATAGCACTTACACAGGTAAAAACCATGGAGACTGACAGGAATTTTGAGGCTAGTTTAATCTACTAACCATAAATATCCATACAATATCCATCAACCCATGTACTCTTTAAATAGTGAAGCGAAGTATTGTGAATTGACTGTACTTTTGCCCAGTTAGTCTGTGACCACATAAGCTTGTTTTACAGGATTTTGCAGGTTGTTGTTTTTTAAACTTTCCATGAATGATATAAAACCTCATTACAAGATGGTTTGGTTTAATTGAACTTTAAAAGGGGTTAAATTACCTTCTAAGTAACTAAGCATTATTTTTAAGACTAAAACTTAAATTTTAACAAATTTTGACAGGATCCTTGTGATGAGATGTTAGTTTATTTCTAGCTTAACCTTTATGATTTTCTTTTTTATGATGCTTTTAGTCCCCATCATATTTATTGTTTAATTCAGCTTTATGTGATGATGTATATTGCAGGATCATTGTGGCGGTATGTGCGGGCCAGCATGTCCCTGGCAGGATACCTTCCCCCACTGTGTGACCCAGTGGATGGCCACCACCTGTTAGATGGGGGATATGTCAACAATCTCCCAGGTATTGCCTACCTATGTTTCTGATCATTTGGGCTTAGAGAATTGATTATTGGCGGAGAGAGGGAGGGAGGGAGGAGAGAGAGGGGGGGGAGAGAAAGGAGAAAGAGAGAAAGGAGAAAGAGAGAGAGACAGTTGCTAGATTTACTTCAAAATAAGATAAACAGTTACATAATATCAGTGTATTTAAGAAGTTATAACAACTTGAATTCTGCATTCAGTTTGTTTTTCTTAGTTTATAACTAGATCAGTTAGAGATTTACTGAGGTAATTGTGCTATTGCAAAAAGAGAAGACTTTGTAAGCCTGTTTAATTGAGCATTATAGCTGAGTTAAATTGAGTAACCACAAAAAGCTTAAACATTTTCCTGAAATTCATAATTTGGTCTGTTAGATGCTTCCTTACAAATCCATTTTCAGAAAACTGCCTGTTAATATAATTTTCATCAGTGTGATTCACAAAATTATTGCATATTTTTTATTCTGTATTCAGCTGATGTAATGCGCAGTTTCGGTGCCCAGTCTATATTTGCTGTTGATGTAGGGAGTGTGGATGACACAGAGCTTACCAACTATGGTGACACATTGTCCGGCTGGTGGTTGCTATGGAAACGATGGAATCCCTGGGCTAAGCCAGTCAGGGTATGTCTTCCAAAAGTCTCATCTCAAACTAACTAAATGTCATCTGTCCAGCCAATTTTTGTGGGGGTAAAATTTAAAAATAAAATCTGCATTATGTGTCCTGGATTTGTTTGAGAGATTATTCTGTTACACCAATAATATATGACAATAGAACGGTTTCAGTCATTATATATACAGTTTATTATTAGCTTCTTTGTCTGGTGTGAATGATATAAGTAGACAGTCCTTATTTGGCAATAAGAAAAACATATAATGGTTTATAACAAGCATGATAAACATTGTGATAAAAACAACAGATAGCTATATAATACTTTAAGCTTGTAGATATAAAATCAATGAATATAACAAGACTAAATACAAGAATCATGAGATGCTTTCATTTTCCAAGGATAACGCAAAAAAGATTTTATTTCCATTGTGGTGATCTGTAAATAAATCTTAGTAACAGTCTATGTAGACTTGAACATGGTGTTGACTGGTTGCCAGGTGCCAGATATGCAGGAGATCCAGTCCAGGCTGGCGTATGTAAGCAGCATGAGACAGCTAGAGATCGTCAAGAACAGTGACTACTGTGAGTACATCCGACCTCCTATTGACAAGTACGGGACACTGCAGTTCGGCAGCGTTGATGAGATTGTGGTAAGTGATACAGTGTGAAACTAAAGGCTGTGTGGTAGTTGGTATGTAATATATATTCATGCATTTGTAACTAAAATATGTAAATAAAATTCTGTAACATAGCAATCTGCATAACTGAAACATATCAATGCAAATAACTGTTGCATTGAGGCCCTGGGGTTTCCCCTTTAGTTTTGTGTTTTTAACACATAATGCAATGAAACCAGGGGTGTTTTCTGCCCTGTATTATTTTATCCTTGGCCCAGGTTTTAAGTCCAATCATATTAAAAAAATAAATGTTTAAGTAATTTTCTTTTTTTCATTTCATTTATTGTACAACGGGTGCTTGTATAAGTAATGGCAGGGAAACTTGTTACAGTTTTCTGTTTTAAAGGTTTTAAAAAACACACCTTATAATCATAGAATTAGATCAGCTGTACAGGCATAGTGTTTGTGAACCAGGATGTTGGTGGACTGGGAAAAAAGATGACTTATGTTTTCTCTAGGATAAAACAATAAAGAACAAGTTCTCATTTCCATTGTAATCCTCCTAGTCCACTTCTTAGACTACATATATGTTTACAGTACTCAAGTAGTAATTAGAATGTTAGATTCATCCTGAAACTCAGCGATCTCAAGTCCAGCTAAACTACTCAAACATAGGCTAATTAACAAACTCCTTTATGCTAGACATCTGTCATTGTTCATTGATGTAAAAAACAAAACAATGACAAAATCAGCATAATTTGTCAGCCAATATTTGTCTATTTAAGCACATTATATATGTGTCTGTACACCAGGATGTGGGTTACAACCATGGGAAGACGATGCTGTCAGGCTGGGAACGTGGCGGCCTTATCAACAAGCTGTTCCACGCCAAGCAGGAGCAGGACCAAGCTGACCGGCCCCTACACACAACTGAGACCTCTGGCACAACCAGCAGGCCAGACACAGCAGAAATAGTTAGTGGCATGATAACACTTAGAAGACAGCACTTCTTCATATGTTCTAAATCAGCACAGTATGAGAGGCTTTGTGAGATTTTTAACCCAATGAATTAACTGTACCCAGGGCTAATTTACTGGTTTATCCATAATGTGAATGGTTTATGAATCTGTAAAATGTTCATTGAATGCTATAAGGCAATATATTTGTTTCAATCAACGATAATGTCAGTTTAACTACAAGAGTAAAGATGGAATGTTATAAACAACAAGGAAACACGGGGGCGCCCGTGGCCGAGCGGTTAGAGGCGCTGACTTGAAACTCCTCTGCTCCTCACCGCGTGGGTACAAGTCCCGGTTGGGGTGAGAACTTTAATGTAGGGACGTTTTTCCAGCTAACCTGCTGTGCGCTGGTGGTTCTACACAGATATAAGTGTGGGGTCTTCCTCCACCAATAATTGCCTGGACGTCGCCAATATGATCATAATTGTGTCGGTGGGCTGTGACAAAAACAAAACAAACAATGAAAGATGCGATCAATGGAGTCGTGGTAAATTGTCATAAGGTACATGTAACTGTACCTGGTTTAACCTTTGTCATTGTGAAAACTCATGGAACAGAACAGAACATATATGTATTTATATTTATACATAGTACATCATTCTCAAACAAATTAAAATCATACAAAGTTAATTAGTCACTGTAGTGCAAGAGAGAATGTGAATGGATGGTAGACGAGAGATGGAAATAATTTGCAGGACTGTTTTACTGCTTTCCCCTATATTTGATATAAACTTGCCTATTTTAATAAATAAGAAAGTCAAATTTATACTCATTTAATATAAGTGTGCAATAAGCAAATTGCTGACACTTGAATTATCCCATATTGTAACAAGAACAAATGGCTTCAGACTAAAGACTTGTTATTTTACTTATGAAATCAAAAGTACAAAACCGCTTTGTGTGTTATTACTTTTGTAGGCAAAGGCCCCTAGACTGACCTACTTCACTGACCTTGCTGAATTGGTGTCAAAGCTTGAGGAACCTAATCGATCAGAGTCTGGAGGATACCTTGATGATGATGACTCAGGTAAGGCTAATTGTTAGTGATGGTGACTCCGGTAAGGCTCAATGTGACTGATGATGACTCTGGTAAGGCTTATTGTGAGTTATGGTGATGATACTTAAGTAAGGCTGATTGTGAGTGGTGATGATGATGACTAAGGTAAGGCTAATTGTGACTGATGATGACTCTGGTAAGGCTCATTGTGAGTTATGGTGATGATACTTAAGTAAGGCTGATTGTGAGTGGTGATGATTACTCCAGTAAGGCTTATTGTGAGTGATGTAAGGCATATTGTAAGTGATGATTACTTAGGTAAGGCTGATTGTGAGTGCTGATGATGATTACTCATGTAAGGCTGATTGTGAGTGATGTAAGGCATATTGTGAGTGATGATGATGATTACTCATGTAAGGCTGATTGTGAGTGATGTAAGGCATATTGTAAGTGATGATGATTACTCATGTAAGGCTGATTGTGAGTGATAGTGATGATTACTCATGTAAGGCTGATTGTGAGTGATAGTGATGATTACTCAGGTAAGGCTGATTGTGAGTGGTGGTGATGATTACTTAGGTAAGGCTGATTGTGAGTGATGATGATTACTCATGTAAGGCTGATTGTGAGTGATGGTGATGGTTACTCAGATAAAGGCTGGTTGTGAGTGATGGTGATGATGACTCAGGTAAGGCTGAGTCTGAGTGATGATGATGATGACTTAGGTAAGGCTGAGTCTGAGTGATGATGATTACTCAGGTAAGTCTGAGTCTGAGTGATGATGATTACTCAGGGAAGGCTGAGTCTGAGTGATGGTGATGATGACTCAGGTATGGCTGAGTGTAAGTGATGATGATGATTACTCGGGTAAGGCTGATTGTGAGTGATGGTGATGATGACTCAGGTATGGCTGAGTGTGAGTGATGGTGATGATGACTCAGGTAAGACTGATTGTGAGTGATGGTGATGATGACTCAGGTAAGGTTGAGTGTGAGTGATGGTGATGATGACTCAGGTAAGGCTGATTGTGAGTGATGGTGATGATGACTCAGGTAAGGTTGAGTGTGAGTCATGATGATTATTACTTGGGTTAGGCTGGTTGTGAGTGATGATGATTACTCAGGTAAGGCTGGTTGTGAATAATGATGATGACTCAGGTAAGGCTGATTGTGAGTCATGATGATGATGACTCAGGTAAGGCTGGTTGTGAGTCATGATGATGACTCAGGTAAGGCTGAGTGTTAGTCATGATGATGACTACTCAGGTAAGGCTGGTTGTGAGTGATGATGATAAATAAGGTAAGGCTGGTTGTGAGTGATGATGATGATAAATAAGGTAAGGCTGGTTATGAATAATGATGACGACTCAGGTAAGGCTAATTGTGATAACTTCTTCACCAATCCTTGGGGCAGTTAAGGAAACTTCATGTAGCTGATGGAAATGAGGGGCGCAAGATTACAACTTTAAATGTCAAGTCTTAGACTGTGCTTATCTTTTGGGTTAGGTAATAAACAAAATTTTAAATCTACTCAATCAGTCAAGAGTTTGAATTTAAAATATGCAGACATAATCCTAGGAAATTTTTCATTAGTAGCTGTCTACATAAAATCACTTGTGTCAGTCTAAAAATAAATTAGTTGTATTTTCTAACTGTGATCAGAAAAAGTCCCATGATAGCTGGACCTAAGCATGCGCAGTAAATACTGTATATGGTGCAGATCTACAAGAGGAGAATAGTGGTTCTTTTTCTGATCACTAGTAAGTTATAAATAACTAAATGTATATTTTACAGCAGATAAGTTATCTGCTACTAAAACAGATTTTACTATATAAATCATATTTATTATTCTTCTTTTTTTTTATAATATCAGAAAACAAGGTTTGTCAAAACTTGTATATAACCTGCTGTCATTCCAGAATCAGAGGAAGAAGAGATTGATTTAGAGCATGCTGCTGCCAACATCAACCAACACGCTGTTGTTTTCAACAATGATGTTGAGGATGAAGCTGTGATAGAGGATGATGATGATGACCAGTATGTGACTGACAGTGAGGGAGAGATTGAGGAGGGAAGTTATGATGTTGCCACAGAGATGAAATTGGGGAAATTTACATCGGGTCCGTCACAGGTATGTGCTGAGAATAATTTACACTGGATTATTACTCTTTATACTCCATTTAAATCATGACAGTGTTAATTTAGCTTAATCTTTCAGATTAATATGTCAGAATACTGCTTGTGTTATTATCTTATAATGTATAGGAAGCTGTTTGTTTTTTTTACTTGCAAGTGAAGCTGTGTAATATATTAGATTAAAATCTAAGAATTTAAAATATTTTACAGATTTTATGATTTATCTGCAGAAAATAAAAACAATATTTGTGGGGATTTAGACCGTTTGAATTAAAGTTGGAAAAAAGAAAATGTCTGAGAGCCTTGATAAGTATGGGTTAAAAACACTCTTTTTGTCATGGAAACATAACCGGTGTTAAAGTCTATTTGTTTTTCTGACACACATAACCATCCAATGCTTGGTTTTCTACAAATGATGAATGATATAGCTATCTGCAGCTCTGCTACTTTGCACGAGCTTTCATTATTTTGCTGCCATATACACGTTGTATTTAAGTTTGGCTTGTTAAGTGTTCTTGTTCTTCAATATTGTACATTTTTGGTTTAAAGCTTTGCTCTTGATTAAGCTTTCTAAAACTTAAATCAGTGTGTAAAAAACATTATTAATCTTTGTCCTTAAGTTCTTTATTTAAGCTTGTTATAATGCTGTGATCATTAATAAGGCTAAAAATATTTCTTTTAGGAGGCCCTGCTTAAATCACCTTTTTCTGTCTGAATCCAATCTTTTTTTACCTTTAATTTGATTTTTTTTTTCAAACAATAAAAACTGACGATAATATAGGAAGATAGTGCTGTAAATTCTTGTAAAAGCATTATGTCAGGTTTTAAACATATTAATTACAATATGTTAACAAAGTTGGATATATTTGGTTATTTAAATAACACACATGAGCATTTTGTCAGTAAATAAAATTCAAAGGAAATACTCATTACTGTATCTAATTGTTAAGAAATATTGCTAAACAGTTTTTAATGCCTTTTTAGTTTAACTTACATTTAATCAATTGAATCTTCTCATCTTTCTTTCACTGATGATCTTATGTTTTTTAGTACAGCAGTGCTTTCATTATTTAGCTCATTATTAATTATCTTAGAAGACCATGCATTATGCTTTATGAAGCTTTCATTATTGTATTGCTTTTTAACCATTGCATTCTGTTGCTACAATCTCATAGAAGCAACACAAAAAGGTATGGTATTGACACCACCCTGCTGAGAAATCTTTCATCAGATAAAGCTTGAGCACAACCTATAACATGTATTTACAAGAAAGAGCTAGAATTTGAGACATTCAATGCGCCTAGAAAGCATGCACTCTAAACAAAAAAGATGACTATCCTGGGAACTAAACACTTAATTACACTGTCGATTAATTACATAGACCTTTGACTGTAATGAACAATAAGTCTGATGAGAAGTAGTGTATTTGCTACCTTGTTTGAAAAAATGTATTCCATAAGGAATCTCCAAAGCAGCACCAATAATCAAAGTTTTAATCTAATTTACAAGATAATAATATGTTTGACGATTTCACTGCATGGCTCAGTGTGATGTTGCTCAAACCTTTATAGGCATATGATCTTTTCCAGTACCCTTATTATCAACATTGCTGAATGTTTTATTAGCATCAAAATCTCATATGATAAAATTTCAAATGCTAAGATTCCTTCCAACAATTCTCAGCTGACCAATGAAGGCATACTTTTGCTTTATTTTGCATGAAGCAAATGAAATGATTTATAATGAGTTATCACAATGTGATCAGCATTACATTTAATGATCTATTATTTACACCTGTCCTATTTGATGCCCCAGTACATACTAGCCAATGATTTGCAGCACTTATTACTTCTTACATTATTAATTTTAGTATGATTTAAATTGGTATAAATAATAATGACCTAAATCTTATGAAAATTTTCTCAGCTTGCTTTGTACACCTTTTGAAAAAAACATACCTAAATTCCACGCATAGTTATTCTAAGTGAAGCTGTAGCCTGTTATCTGCTTTAATAGCCCATACTAAATTCACCAGTTATTTGTTAACAACTTAATACATTCATCAAAAGACATATTGATAGAGACAAATGGTCTGATATTCAAATTCCTGAACAGACAGATTCTACTTGGAGTTGGCTGATCAATAGCTATGCTATTTACCGAAAGCCTGACCAAATGGTGCTTACATGTAAATGGCAATAAGTTCAGTCTACTTTAGACATTTGAACACTCTCTCATCTAGTTACTAGAGCACCACAGCATTGTTTTACGGAATCAGTTTGATGATCTACAAATCATGGTTAAGAAATGCACTCTTTCTTAAAAATAAAAAAAAATGTTGTTTAAGTCACTGTACAGATGGAAGCATAATTACATGTAAGAAAGAGTTACTGTTGCAGTTTACATATGTTGATGAAGTCGTGACGCATTGTTAAAAAAATGTTAAGGTTAAAAACTTATTTTAAACAATAATAAAGTCTTTACTGCTATATTTGTTTATTTTAAGTTCTCTATCACCAAGTGCTGCTTTTAAACTGTGCTGATATATATATAGTACAGATAGATCACTATTTTTCCTATAAGAACGCAAATGAATAGATAAGTGACTGACTCTGTATTGGGAAAAGATGTTAAATATTATGATGATAAAATACATGCATTCATCATGTCTTCTTGGATATAACTTACTAAGACTTCATACCTATGCTTTGCTTTGATTGTTAATGTGGCTTTGCTTTCTGTTCGCCCAGTTGACCAAATAGTTAGTGAGTATGTTTTCTGTTGTAATCTGGCTTGCCTGTCTAGTGTTGACCTAACTCTGACCTCCCTGGATAACATATTTACCCTCATCATTGTTACATTCTGAAAATGTTTGTTCTTTTTTGTTAACTACATCATAGCAACAGAGTTATGATCAATGCTGCAGCATCCAGCTATTGTAGTGGGGGGAGAAATGTTGGTAGAACCACCAGCACACCACCGGACAGCTAGAACAACCGGCCGCAATAGCTCAGGTGGTAGAGCGTCGGCTTGCGGATCGGGAGGGCGTGGGTTTAAACCCCGGCCAGGTCATACCAAAGACTTTAAAGTTGGTAGTAGTGGCTTCCCTCCTAACGCTCGGGGCTAAGGGGACAGCATTACGCCTGACTCATCATTGTCAGTATAATGGACCAGCCGGGTTCAGTCCCTGGGCACCTCATAAGTGCCCCTGAGCTATAATGATAGAAATGTTGCTGCGCAGTATCAGAAAAAATGCCGGCTAATCCAATCCCATCCCATGCCACAGCTAGAACACTTTTGTATGCCTTGACTGGGACTTGAACCCATTCGGTGAGAGACCAAACAGCCAGAAGAGGTACATGGTATGTTGAAAGACAAGTTACATGTTAACAGAACATATCCATTTTGTGGCCTGCATGTAGCAATGTTTATATAGACAAAAATCCTTTGTATTGCTTTTCTTATGTTTGTTTTATAACCATTTCTGTTTGGTTCTTTTTCCCTCTACCAGTGTGTACTTTTAGTTTTGCTAGCTAGATTGATACTAAAATATATAAACCAAGGTGATATTATTGTGCATGGCTTTTTTGTATTATCTGTTATGTGGTTTAAAATTGAACACATGCTTTGCTGGCTTTTTATTTATCAACTTAATTATTTAACCTTGTAAGTGTAATAAGCCAGTGGTAGGTCACACATCTCCAAATCAGGGGATCTGTGGTTCAAATCCTTGTCAGTCATCTGAATTGCCCTCAGCGAGAAATTGACCATTGATTGGCCAACTGAACTTGGGATTATTAATGGGTTAGTAAGGTCATGAATGCAACTTCCTATGGCATCTGTCCATCTGTGCCAGCTGGCACTTTAGGATTGGCTAATGAACCTAATTGTCAGGAAATGCAACTGTGAGGAGTGCTGAGCAAGTGCCAGCTTGAAAATGTTCTGTAACTACCCTTTTACTTTAATCTTAAAAAACTACAAATGCTTAAACCAGGTTGAGGTAATTGTTTAATATTGCTAACTCCACATGAATCTGCATGTTTGGAAACAAACCACATAAAGTATTTTTTGTATTTTAATCCTCTTTGAACTAAGAATCACATCTTCATAATTTTCCTACTGTCACTATATATTGAAAGGTTCAGATATTTAAGCTAAATATGCTGTGTTATATTGTCAGATCATTTTTGTTCTTGTTTATGCAGGTTGCTAAATTCTGCTACAAAACTGTCCTATGTATTCCATTATTAATCTGTCATAAAATATATCCTATGAATTTAAGCTTGTTTATATTTAAAATGTAATTTGTGTAGATTTTCATTGCTATGCTGTCATACAATTTAATGGTATGCGGAACTCACAAATATTAATAGTATATTAATAGATATTGGGTAAGTGTAACTTCCTTTGTAGCTGGCCAGGATATCTTGTCTTAAATTAGTGTCCTTACATTTGACAAGAGTAGCCTCCTCATATATAATATTTGTATCTCGAATACTGCCTGGTAATGTTCGATTTTGAAACATACCAAATGTCTAACAGACATAGACTTAATGATGGGTGTGTATTAATGTACTTTAAAATTGTTGTGTGATCAAGTATAGTATTAACTAAATAACATTGAATATTTAGTATCTTGGCAATGACAAATAAGCAATTATTTTTATATGATTTAGACTTATTTTTATAACAGATTTCAGTTTGTTGGAACATTTAACAATCCATCTCCAAGACAAATGTGCTTGTAAACTACCCATATAATGATTAAATTAATTATTTCCAATCAAAGATTATGCTTTCATTTGCATGCTTTACTTGTACTGCCTATCTTTCCTTTAAATTATTTTTGATTGAAATGTGCTTTAAAATTGTATTGTAGAGTGCTGGATTACCCCGAAGACTATCAGGGTACCTGAAGAAATGATTCTATGACAACCACACCCCTCCTCAAACCTAATTGGTCTCTGCTTGATCCCGGCTCTGGAATAGTGGACTGCACACCAGTGTTTTGTGTTAACCCTTTTTTATGCTACATTTGTTAAGAACCAAAAAAGTTATTTGCTAAATACTACATGCAAAAGTACTCTTGTTTCATGCTAGAGACTCACCAGCAAAATGTGCAGATCCTGATCAGACAGCTCCTAGTGCCAAGCATCTGACAATGTGCCTTGTTAGCTTTGCATGAAGTTATAAGCAGCAAACACAGTTGTTACAAAGAATTATTAGCAAATGCAGTTGGTTTTAGGTTAAAGATAACCATACATAATTAGTATTGTGATAGTATTCTTTTGTGGGTGCATTCAGATGTCAAGAGTGTTCCTACTCCTATTAGAGCGAATGTCTTTTGTCCATGTTGCTATAATTTACTCTGGCTGAAATTATTGAATTATTTTTGTCGGCATTTTATAAATTATATATAATGACTACAAAAGAAGTGGACAGGCCCTTTTATTGAGATAAACATGACAAGACATCACATGGCCCAGGACAACGTACATGTCATGTTATTGAGATAAACATGACATCACATGGCCCAAGATGGCGAACATGTCATGTTATTGAGATAAACATGACAAGACATCAGATGGCCCAGGACAGCGTACATGTCATGTTATTGAGATAAACATGACAAGACATCACATGGCCCAGGACAACGTACATGTCATGTTATTGAGATAAACATGACATCACATGGCCCAAGATGGCGAACATGTCATGTTATTGAGATAAACATGACAAGACATCAGATGGCCCAGGACAGCGTACATGTCATGTTATTGAGATAAACATGACAAGACATCACATGGCCCAAGATGGTGTACATGTCATGTTATTGAGATAAACATGACATCAGATGGCCCAAGATGGTGTACATGTCATGTTATTGAGATAAACATGACATCAGATGGCCCAAGGTGATGTACATGGCATGTTATTGAGATAAACATGACATCAGATGGCCCAAGATGGTGTACATGTCATGTTATTGAGATTAACATGACATCAGATGGCCCAAGATGGTGTACATGTCATGTTATTAAGATAAACATGACAAGACATTACATGGCCCAAGACAGGGTAGATGTCATTTGTGTAATGAAGGGTTAACTGTATTAAACTTGCTTAAAGAGTTGTATATAATTAGTTAAGATTTGATGTGTTTCAATGCAATGTTTTTGTTGTCTTTTTTCCTCTCATTGTTTTTCCCTTTTGTGGCACTAAATATTATACTATATATTTATTTTATTGGGTAATTTGCTGTATTTTGTTTTAATTAAATAAAGACCCATTTCCACCATTTTCAGTCAGTTGACTTACCTACCTATTAATACTAATCCAGATACACTTTCCTGTGATATATACATGTATTCAATTAAAAAATTGTGATCTATTTTTAAACTGATGGCTCCTCTTTTTCCAAAAGTTAATACTACACATACAAATAATCTGTGCCCGGGGGGGGGGGGGGGGGGGGGGGGGGGGTCAGCAATTATCTGTTCTGTTGCCATGACAATATATGTCAGAGCCTTAAATCTTATTCCATTTGTTTACTTAATCTAAGCCTACTAAGCAAGATTTGATCAGATTTAGGCGAATGATGTAGATTCAAATCGGCCAGCCTCCACTGGTAACTGTCTGACCAGGACTATCTCTAAGTGGTGCAGAATCTACAAATTACCAAGATTTTATTATGGGTTGTAAACCTTTTACTAGCTGGAAAGGGCATTTGGGTGGGATACATTCTGTGAAAGGTTTTTCCAGCAAATAAAGTATTAGGCGTAGCAGGCAGAGGGATTGGACTTACTAGACCTGGAACATGTTGTGCTGGCTTATGGTAGTGTAAAATGCAAATGTATATTCAAGACTATTTATGTGAGAGAAATTGATACAAATTATAGTTATTGAATATGCGCTTCCACATATTCACATTCTACTTTAATGTTCATAAATATAGACTAAAGTCATACATGTGAACTTTTTTGGGGCCAAAGTGGGAGATTTGTTATTTTCATATAAACCAAGAAAGAAATTATCTGTTTCTAAGAAGGGAGATTTCTGAAAATGTAAAACACCCCGTATTTTCAAATAATTTTGAACCTTAAAAGTGGTAGTCTTCCTCCAAAAGTGTGAGAGTTCACATGTATGAATATGTAACTTTATATTTGTGCATATATCTGTATTCATGCTCAAAAGATTGTTAACTCTATTGAATGTCTAGGTTATTTTAACTATAAATTTCTTTGGTGTCCCGCTGATAACGTGTGGAAGTTTGTGTCTTATGTGTGATTAAGTGAATATAGTGTGCTCCTCCATATATAAACATATTTTCATGTAAGCTAATGCATTTTATTTGTGTGACATTATTATGTTTATTTCATATGCCTTATATTCATATATAAACATGTTATTTAATATTTGGTTTTAATTTTTTATAATCAAAATAAGTACAAAATATGTTTCCATTATTATATTGTTTGACAAATGTGTATAGTAACAATATTCTACAAATGTCCTATTTAATTCCAAAACATTGTAAATTGTAATGTTAAAAAAAAACACATGGCACCTGCAAGGTTCTAGAAGATTATATATATTTTTTAGGTTGTATGCCAAAATGATCCAATCAGTTATGAAATTTGCATTGTCCTATTTGCTTGTATTGACTTGTAGCCTTCATGTAGCAAATGGCAATTTTTAGAACTTAGTCTGTATGATGTATTGCTCTATGATGTATCGTTCCCACTTGATTAATATAGTCTTATTAATAACCAATGCAACAGAAGGTAATGAAAACATTACGTAAGCGGTTATTGTTAAGTAATGTCTAATCATTTTGTAAAGTTTGTCCAAAAAGAAGTGTGTACTTTTTACTGCAAGTCAAGTCACACTTTCTACAGTTACTCCCAATGTAACCTCTGGATAAGATCAACTTTGATGATAAAGCAAAAGAAACGTTTATTTCCCACTTTTGAGGTCGAGTGAGGAGAATTAGTTCATTTTAGTTAATGAGAGCATTATATATAAAACACATAATTTGACAATAGCAACAATTGTTTCCCAAACCCATTTTAACCTTAAAGAAAGTCTGTCTATGATTATCAAATAAGGGCTTTATTGTTTTTTGAAAGATTATTCCCACATATTTTAACAAGTTGCTCACTTAAAGAATCAAATATAATGCTACCATGGTACCATGGGTAATTGTAAATCTAGTCTAGTATTAATGATTAGTATGTTTATTTATGTCACATGATGTTCTTTTTTTTAATTAAAAAAACAGTATTACAATTTTGCTCACCTACATGTAGTTATCATTTTGGCTTGGTGACAAAAATAAAACATACACACAGATTGCATAGAAATATATCAAAAACAGTTTATGCACAGTTTCTTTCTACTGCATTGTATAACATTCATCACTATACTACTTCTCAGCCCTGTCTTGATAGATTACAATAATCAAATGGTCAAGTAACATAAAATATATACTTGAAACACACATACAAACACTTAAATTTGGTAAATTCATATGAATTTAAATGCCTTTCAAAGTAAGATCGTTAACAGGACGGCTTGTTTCATTGGTTGTGTCGGATTCTTTTTTGCTTTTCACACATATTGTCAAAGAGTTACCATGCTCAACTTTTGTATTCTTTTCATATAAAGTAATTTATATAATCTTTTATTATTATTTATAATTTCAGAGCAATTAAACAAGTGTTATGGTGAGAAATGTTTATTTTTGTTCAGCAGTATGTTTATTGTATGAAGAGTAAACATTTTAAAAATAACTGCATATCTTGTAAAAAGAAAAACTAGTCACCTTACTGGTAATTGAATGTGTGCAGGGTGCCTGTTGCCATGTTTGCTAGAAATTGGTGTTCTTGAACGAAAGTCAAATGTAGTCACAATTGTGGTAAATTATTGTGACTTAAATCTTATCCATTATTTGAATATTGGAAATGGTGAATAACACTTTTGAATCATAACACACAGCATCTGTCAGCTATAAAATCCAAATTATAGATTTTGTTAATAACCAATTAATACTATTGTTCATCTTCTTAATCTACATGCAATGGTGCCTTGGTATATAACTAGAGACTTGGCAGCAAATAGATTGTGGTCACATTTCTATTTTCTTAAGTCTGATCATTTCTTGCTTAGTAGGCTGAGAGTTACATGAAGTTAATGTCGACTACTTTCTTTCTGGGCACTTTTACATGTAGTTACAGTTAAAAGGTTATTTTTCTTATGCGACACACTGTATTACCACTATCTCATGTAATTACAGTTTAAACATTTTCTGTTTCTTCTGGGTCATTGTGTTATACTACTTTTAATAACTTATTTAACGAGGCTGCATTATTGGGTTAATCTATGTTTTAATTCTTTGTAGACCTCAAAATGTATGCTGATATATATTACGTTTAAACTGTTATTGAAATATGTGAAATCAACATATTTATGTATATTATGGTAAAACAGAAAAATGTGATCTTAATAAATGTATGTAGATAACTTGTATATATATATAATTATACCATGTGTGGTATGCATGTTTTGTCTACAGTGTACACAGTCATGGTGATATTTTAAATTGTAAAGTGCTTTATTCTATGCAAGTGTTTTTCTTTTCCTTTAAGCGGATAGTTCTGTACACTGTCATATTTTATTCATATAGGTGGACTGAGCTGCTTCCTCATTGTTGTATAATACAATACTTTCAGGAACCTTACAAATGAGATTGGTTTTTGGGTATGTTTTTTCTATGCTAAGCTAAAGTCATAAAAAATTACAGTCTCAGATATATATAAAGCATGCCAATTAAGTTTTGTTTTTATGGGAAAACATGTGTTTGGATTTCACATATAATGTAAATGGTAATATTTTTCTGGGAAAAAAGTTACATAATAACATTATATTTTTCTCTTTTTTTTTGTACTACTAATGTATTGATTTTGGTTTTGCCAAAAATATTGCATAACAACTGATTCAGATTTTGTATATTTTGAAAAGTTTATCTTGAATTTCATTTTTCTTTAGTTACATTTTGTAATATGTGAAACAAGCAAAAAAATCAATACCATATGGAATAATAGTTTGTACAGTTTGAAATTTTGTATGAAATTATTTTATCCTTTATACTTTTAATGTGACTGTTAACTTTTGTGTGAATTGTTTTTGCTTTTTTAAGTGCTGTGTTATTTCTTTATTGTAAAATGCATTGAGAAAAGCATTTAATGTAACATAGATCTATATACTGATGTTATGCCTATATGATGATAATCTAGATAACTTATAACTATCTGTACTGTAAAATATAGTTCAATGTTGAGGTGTCAATTTGTGATTGTTTGCTGAATGTTAATTTCTCGCCTAAGTTTGTAGACCAATTACTGTTTAAGATGATGTAAGCTTTTTGTATGATTAAAGATCAAATTTCTGATACTATGTTCATTTGTTTCACTCAATCTCATCTTCATTCAGTGAAATATACACTAAAAACAATAAATTTGTATAAAAAGAAAAAGTGGGATTCAAAATGGGTGGGTCTCAAATATGAGGCCTGAGCCTGCTAACTACTCATTCATCCATACATTGGATATCTAGTTGCCTTTAATATTGTTCATTTGTTTCTCATGCCTCAGTATGAATTTCCTCTGATCAGTTTCAATGAAAGAACTTCCAAGTACTGACATTTTAAGCTTACATCATTAATTATAAAGAATGTTTTAATCATGAACCATACACAAAATCCATGTGAAGACCAAGAATTGGTAAATTTAAAAAATCATTATTTATACACTTTTACCAAACATGCTACAATTTTATTGATACAAGCCCTTATTTCATTGTCTTCAATATTTGGTTATTTGACAAACTTTTAGTTAGTACCTGTAAACTTATTCAGTTCACAGTAGCTACAGATACTGCTGTAAGTGAGCACACATTTAGTTCACAGTAGCTGCCGATACTGCTGTAAGTGGGCACACATTCAGTTCACAGTAGCTACAGATACTGCTGTAAGTGAGCACACATTTAGTTCACAGTAGCTGCAGATACTGATGTAAGTGGGCACACATTTAGTTCACAGTAGCTGCAGATATAGCTGTAAGTGAGCACACATTTAGTTCACAGTAGCTGCAGATATAGCTGTAAATGGGCACACATTCAGTTCACAGTAGCTGCCGATACTGCTGTAAGTGGGCACACATTTAGTTCACAGTAGCTGCAGATACTGCTGTAAGTGGGACACATTTAGTTCACAGTAGCTGCAGATACTGCTGTAAGTGGGCACACATTTAGTTCAAAGTAGCTGCAGATATAAATGTAAGGGGGCACACATTTAGTTCACAGTAGCTGCAGATATAGCTGTAAGTGAGCACACATTCAGTTCATAGTAGCTGCAGATATAGCTGTAAGGGGGCACACATTTAGTTCACAGTAGCTGCAGATATAGCTGTAAGTGGGCACACATTTAGTTCACAGTAGCTGCAGATATAGCTGTAAGTGAGCACACATTTAGTTCACAGTAGCTGCAGATATAGCTGTAAGTGGGCACACATTTAGTTCACAGTAGCTGCAGAAATAGCTGTAAGGGTGCACACATTTAGTTCACAGTAGCTGCAGATACTGCTGTAAGTGGGCACACATTTAGTTCACAGTAGCTGCAGATACTGCTGTAAGTGGGCACATATTTAGTTCACAGTAGCTGCAGATACTGCTGTAAGTGAGCACACATTTAGTTCACAGTAGCTGCAGATATAGCTGTAAGGGGGCACACATTTAGTTCACAGTAGCTACAGATACTGCTGTAAGTGGGCACACATTTAGTTCACAGTAGCTGCAGATATAGCTGTAAGTGGGCACACATTTAGTTCACAGTAGCTGCAGATATAGCTGTAAGTGGGCACACATTTAGTTTACAGTAGCTGCAGATATAGCTTTTAGTGGGCACACATTTAGTTCACAGTAGCTGCAGATATAGCTGTAAGTGGGCACACATTTAGTTCACAGTAGCTGCAGATATAGCTGTAAGTGGGCACACATTTAGTTCACAGTAGCTGCAGATTTTGCCATAAGTGGGCACACAGTAGCTGCAGATATACCTGTAGGAGGATAAACATTTTGTTCACAGTAGCTGAAGATATAGCTGTAAGTATGTACACTTTTTTGTTTACAGTAACCACTGATATAGGTTATAGGTAATACTTTCAAGTTTCTACATGTTTAGCTGACTTTTCAGTTTAGCCCCTGATCATTGGGTGTATTTGTAAATCCTGCAGCCAACATATTGCTGGGAAGTCATATTGGTAATTCAAGTAACCCTCAGAGGTACCCATTTTTACACCTGGGTGGAGTGGAACAATTCAAGGTAAATTTCTTTCGCAAGAAAATTAGCGGCTACATGACCAGGTTTCCAACCATGACCCTGGGATCTGGAGTCTTGCATCCTACCACTGAACTATTCTGCTCCTGTTACTATAGATTTAAGTGGTTGTACATTGAAGATAAGTGAGGTACAGGGGGCCCTTATGCTAGGCTTTTCTTAAATTTACACATTCATCCTGCAAGACTTGTGTGAGAAAATACATGTAGTATTTAAAAAAAAAAAAAAAAAGTTAGCATCCTAGTTTGTACATGCATATGTTCTTTAATAGTAATACTGTTTTCTGGATTTAGTATCATTCTCCTTTATACTGACCTTATACATGTAAATAATGTCCTGTTTGTGGGAAAAAATGCATATGGTTTGATGAGGTCTTCAGCATAAACGCATATTGTATACTTATATGTGAGTTTATTTTACACATTGATTTGTAACATACTTACTTGAAGATTTAAACACATGTATAAATTCAAGCTTATTTTATCAAGACACTAAAAGCATGTCAATCTTGGTAAGAAGATCTATTGGTTTCACGGACAAAAGAAACTGGGCAATTCAACTTTGCTTTTCCCTTTTTTACAAATAGACATGGCAAACCACATGGCTTGCATAGCAACAATAAAAAAGATCGCACCCTTAAGTTCACTATTTACTTTAATAAATATTTGCAGTTCATGTGATTTAGCCTTTAGTATAAGGTACTTTTTTACCAGCACCAATGTCATGCTACAATTGTTAATAGAAAGAAAGTTTACTAGAGACCCTGCACCAAATTGTGTAGATCTTGTTCAGACATCTTGCAGCAGGATCAAAGATCTATCCTATTTACCTGAGCCTGATCAATCTATGCATAGCAAGCATTGAGAGGAAGGTTACTGACGTAAAGTGTCGTGTCTTCTTCAGGACGCAAAGTTATTTCACCTATCACCTGGCTGCCCACTTCCTCGGTAGAACCAGTACTTGGACTGTGACTACTTTGACTATCTAGAGTAATATGCAATAAATAGTCTAGCCTAGACCAATACCACGTTGTTGATCTTTGGATCAAAGGTATGGCCTTCCAATCCGGATTTAAAGCTGTAACCCCACCATGGACATTTATATCTGCCTTATGTGGATAGAAGTGACAAAAGACAAAATATTATATATTTTTTATTTGTTGATGGTTTATGATATGTAAGGATGATGTAACTTGGATGAATAAATCACAAAGATAACAAACCAGTAGGAGTTTTAGATGTTGCAATACATACATCAGAATCAGCAATAACATAGTACAAGAGTAATATATACTTCATATATTAGCAAACATGTTCTAATTTAGTTTATTATACCAAGCTCAGTTAATGATTAAACAAATAATATAATATTTACAAAACCCATTTTTATTTTTACTATTAAGTCCTCAAAAATATAAAACACACAAAACACAATGCATTTAAAGGTACATAAATTAACCTTGTATATAACCTATTTCTTTAATATGGAGGTAAATATGCAAAGCCTTGTCTGCATGTCCATTCAAAATGGTGGTAAAATAAAATGAACCAATCAGGGTATTGTTCTTGTTTAACTAAGGAGGTAGGACATGTTGGAAGAGCTTGTCAAACCACAACCCTCATTGGATTCTATTCTAAGCAAACACAAAATTGCTAACAGAAGAGGGTGAATAAACCCTGAACTATATCAGTATTTTATACAGAACCACTCAACATAATAACTAGTTGTAAGAAGGTCAAAGACCACTCAATATAACCAACTAGATGTCAGAAGTTCAAAGACCACTCATTATAACCAACTAGATGTCAGAAGTTCAAAGACAACTCAATATAACCAACTAGATGTCAGAAGTTCAAAGACAACTCAATTTAACCAACTAGATGTCAAAAGTTCAAAGACCACTCAAAATAACCAACTAGTTGTCAGAAATTCAAAGACCACTCAATATAACCAACTAGATGTCAGAAGTTCAAAGACAACTCAATATAACCAACTAGATGTCAGAAGTTCAAAGACAACTCAATATAACCAACTAGTTGTCAAAAGTTTAAAGACTACACACAATCAACAACTTGTAATCATAAAACTAAGTAATCGTAAAACTACTGCCATAAGATTCATACATCACGATAATTCCTTGTCTGTTTAGTGTATATCAAAGGCTAAGGCTAATACTGCAGAGTACATTGAAATCTGTCCGCCCCAGTTTGGAGTCAAAATAAGTGTTCCTTATATATGAAGACAAAAAACATGCTTCAATATGTCAATTCAATTCACTTGTTCCTTATATATTAAGACAACTAGCTTCAATATGTCAATTCAATTCAATTGTTCCTTATATATTAAGACAACTAGCTTCAATATGTCAATTCAATTCACTTGTTCCTTATATATTAAGACAACTAGCTTCAATATGTCATTCAATTCACTTGTTCCTTATATATTAAGACAACTAGCTTCAATATGTCATTCAATTCAATTGTTCCTTATATATTAAGACAAACAACATGCTTCAATATGTCAATTCAATTCAATTGTTCCTAATTTTTTCAGACAGACACAATATATCAAAACAAATGTTAAAACAATAATCAAAATACCAATGTTATATAAAGCAGTCAACATTTAGGATGCAGATGCACTCTTTTCTCACAGAGAACAAAGTATAATGTAATTTTATATATAGTTATCTGGATTAGAAATCATACACAAAGTACTAAATTTAATCTAAGTATCGCACGCACAAAATACTAAAGTACTTAAATATAGTCTATTTCAATATCAAATATACTACAATATCACATTTGGCTAAATTGGTATCGGGCATAAAACATGGAAAACAAGTAAAATATGTAGTCGTTTCCACCAAATTAAATATTCAAGCCCCAGTTTTTTACCTTTACTTAAAATCAACCAGAAATATAAAATCGAATTAACCCTTTTATATGGTATCTTGATATATGTTATAAGAAAGTCAGTATAACAAAATTGTCATAGAAACCATTTCTGTTTGAAGCTTAAAGGTATGTCTTTAATTACTTACTCATTGTTCGACATGTCACATGACTGTTACTTTCCCATTTAGTTTGTTGTTTTTTTTGTTATATCAGACTGATACAATAATGGTCATATTGTCAATGTCCAGCTCATTATTGGTGAAGATATATGTGTGGGTTGATCTACTGGCGCACCACAGGTTGGCTTGAATCCTCCAAGCATGAAAGTTCTCACCCCCACCTAAATCAAAATCCATTACATGATCTTTTAGCCTTTTAATTGAGGGATTAATTTCTTCTTGAAATGTCACAATTTCAAACAACACAAATTCTGGCATTTATCTCTTTCAGCACTTAACAAAGATATTGTCAAGGCATTCTTTATTAGAAAAGTTGTATATACATATTCCAGTCATTTCAATACACCACACCAATGCCATACAAGATGGTATATACACAATACACCACACCAGTGCCATACAAGATAGTATGTACACAATAAGAAGTCATCAACAAATGATTTTGAAAATGATGAAACTATGAATCAGTCAACTTTTTTCACATATTTTTGGCTTTTGATTGCCCTTGGAATGGATAAAGAAACCAATAAATATATACGTTACCAAATTGCTTCTTTTTATCAGGTAATATTTTCAGTTCTCATCCACATTATATTTCAGATAACTGATAATAATGCAAACAAACAAAAAATAGGACTTTTAAGTATGAACTCATATTCAGAGAAAATAATTAAAAAAAAATGGGGCACTTAGTCTCCTAGGTGAAACAAAAAAGTGTAAAAATACAGATATCTAAAAAAAAAACAGCACAGCAAAAATGATGGTCACTCAACACTAGTGAACATTATAACTCTCACTTCAGAAAGAAAGTAAGTTATCTAAAGTTACAAATAATCTCAGAAAAGTTGAGAATTTTTTTGATGGTTAACTTCTAATATTTTCTCCTCCAATGACATTTGTGCTGGTAAACAATATATATTCTGCTTGATTTCTAACTTCTTCTAAAAAAAAAAAACATGAAAATTTAAAATTCAGGATTTCAGGCATATAAAGCAGGAAACAGAATATTTATTGAAAATAAAATCATAGTGCCAATATTCAGATGTGTTCATTTAGCTAAAATGTTCATAAAATTTTAAATATGTAATCAAAAGAAAATTTTAAATCAATTAAGAATTTCCTCAAAATATAAACAGATTAAAACAATCTTAAAATAATTATCACAATTTGTTTTTAAACTATACACATAATAACTACACATTAAAAACCCTTTTCTATAGTTAACAAAATACTTTAACAGTCTATTATAACCGGGGTATTTTAACTATTGTGATGTTATGCTCTCTTTAATGGTTGTTCCACTGTAAAATACATGGCACTGACTCATAACTCAATTAACAAACACACATTTTTAAACAATTCTTACAAAACAAAAATCAGTCATGATCAAAGTTTTTAAACAGGTAAATAATTCAGTGTACAGTCATTAAAAGCAAGAATTAAGCTTCCAGCATATAAGAAGACTACTAACATAATATACAATAACAAAAACATGAGCATATCAATGAATGACCACATGTATACTTTTAACATAGCACACAAGTAAAATAGCACAACCAACATAGCACATATCTCCTTTAACATATGTAACAGCAAACATACATAACATAGCACATATATAACAGCATGCATCTAACACAGCACATATAACAACTCACCTCTAACATAGCACATCTATAACAGCATGCCTCTAACATAGCTCATATATAACAGCATGCCTCTAACATAGCACATGTACAGCACATCTCTAACATAGCACATGTCTAAAAAAACCAGTACATACAGCATGCCTCTTACAAATCACTTATTTAACAGAACACATGTCTAACAGAGCAAACATTACTTTTAACCTGCTGGTCATTTATTGATTAAGCATATGCAAAGAATGTAGATCCAGTTCAGCCAGCTCATCAGCATGAGTGGGAGCTTGCTGACCTGGGCCGAATTATTTGCTGCTAAATAGGAGCTGGCTGACCTGGAGCAGCACTATTTGCTGCTAAGTGGGAGCAGCACTATTTGCTGCTGAGTGGGAGCTGGCTGACCTGGAGCAGCACTATTTGCTGCTGAGTGGGAGCAGCACTATTTGCTGCTGAATGGGAGCTGGCTGACCTCGATCAGCACTATTTGCTGCTGAGTGGGAGCTGGCTGACCTGGAGCAGCACTATTTGCTGCTGAGTGGGAGTTGGCTGATCTGGAGCAGCACTATTTGCTGCTGAGTGGGAGCAGCACTATTTGCTGGTGAGTGGGAGCAGCACTATTTGCTGCTGAATGGGAGCTGGCTGACCTAGAGCAGCACTATTTGCTGCTGAATGGGAGCTGGCTGACCTAGATCAGCACTATTTGCTGCTGAGTGGGAGCTGGCTGACCTGGAGCAGCACTATTTGCTGCTGAGTGGGAGCAGCACTATTTGCTGCTGAATGGGAGCTGGTTGACCTAGAGCAGCACTATTTGCTGCTGAATGGGAGCTGGCTGACCTAGATCAGCACTATTTGCTGCTGAGTGGGAGCTGGCTGACCTGGAGCAGCACTATTTGCTGCTGAGTGGGAGCAGCACTATTTGCTGCTGAATGGGAGCTGGTTGACCTAGAGCAGCACTATTTGCTGCTGAATGGGAGCTGGCTGACCTAGAGCGGCACTATTTGCTGCTGAATGGGAGCTGGCTGATCTGGACCTGCACTTTTTGCTGCTGAATCTATAGCAATAGTTTTTATAACCAGTGCATGAAGTTGTTAGCAAACAGCTAAGAATAACAATAGACTATTTAACACTAAAGCAGGCTAGGGGTCAATGTTTGGTAATAATATGTAGCTTTAATCAATTTAACCACATGATATGGCATCACTTAGCACTCAAAAATCACAACAGCACTTTTCACATCAACAGTAGCAGACTTACATCAGTCATTATAATGCCTCAAGGATATTTTCATATAGGATACAAAAAGCACAATCTTACATAAATTTCAAACCCCTAGATAATAGCAACTTTGGTACTATCATGTATATTCCAAAGAACGATCTCTGGTAAAAACAGCTAAGTTCATTTGAATGCAGCACAGTTAAAAAATATTAAATGGCAGTAGCAAGGCCTGTGACAGATAAGCTTAGTTACAACACATACTTTGTTAGCTAAGTACAGCACTTTTAGATTTTTCATTTCCTTATATTTTATGATACAACCCTTAACCAGGCTTTTAAAATGAGACACACACATGTATCAACACACATTACCAGCTGCCATTTTCAAAAAATGATTTTGATTAAACAAGGTTTAAAACTGCCAGAAGACAATTTTGAAGTTGTAATTTTGCCCTACAATAACTGCATTATGGATAACTGTAACATTTCACAACACAATGATAAATTTTACAATGACAATATAATAACAGTATTCAATCATAGAGTTTAACATTATTAATATGACCATTAAAAGGGTAGGGAACTTTTCATAACGAAATGTTAATTCGTAAAATTTACATCAATTATTAGTTTGTTTATACTGATAAATACATCACAATGGTTGTCATTATGGAAAAAACCTGCAACTCTTGATGGGGGAGGAAGTAAGATGTCCGGATACAACCATGACACACCAAAGGTCAGCAGGAAAATCTTCCACATAGGTCTGCCATTACAGCTGGGAGGTTAACACACACACACAGAGTTGAGAGGTTATAATTGGAGAAATAAGGCTAGAGAAAACTCATCAGATATTGTCAATTGAAAATTATCGGTAGTTTCTATCAACTTTCATCAGTCTGTGTGTTTCAATAAAATATTAAAAATGGCTGCTATTGCAATTTTTCATTACAAACAGTACAGATGGGAAAATATATTCCAGTAGTTAAGTTATTACCTCTGGAAGAAGGCAATAAATGTAGAGTGCAAAAGTTTATTAAGAGAACTATGAAAATATTGTATGAAAATTTTAAAAAAGGCAATTTAAAGCCTAGATCATAAAGGATCATAATAGAATTAAGCAAAAATGATCAAGACAGGTAAAAAGGGAAGACCCCAGAAAAAAAATCCATTCAGTAGCAAATGTTACTCTGAATAAGATTCTTTAAATAAAATATGCAAATATATTAATTTAATTTTTCAAAAAAATAATCACAGTCACATGAATGCCCTATGCAGCTATAAAGTTGTCTACAGCTTCAATGACAAATATTTATAAAAAAAAAACAATCATTTGAAATGGTAATATGCTTTTTAATAGGTTAGATTCTATTTTAATATTGACACATTTCATTAATTAATTTATTTGATAACAGCGTATTGACCATGCACATGTGTATACAAATAAATATGGCAGTCGATGATAAATTATTTAACTGGTAAATCAAGACACATTACAAAAGGAAAGATATTTTTGGTTGCTTAACTTTCATTTACCAAAGAATACAAATAAATTGTACCCTCTACATTTATGCCTACCAAAATGATTGTTTTAACTTGTAATTTAATGAAGCAACACAATGTGAGTCTTTAGAGTGCCATCCAGCTATTTTGGTGGAGGAAGACAAATATATAGGTAGAACCACCCGCGCAACGCAGGTCAGCCGGAAGACTTTCCAAAATAAGTCCTTTGTCAAGACAAAGACTCGAACCCATACGCTGAGAGGCTGGACAGTCAGAGGTTAAGAGGAGTTACAATTTCGCGACTCTACCACTCTACAACTTCTTTTATTAATTGATGCTTCCAAGCTAATCATAGACCAGTCAAGGATCAGACCAACCAGACCCGTAACATTGACTTCTCCCATAAACCCTGAGGCATAACATGGATGCTTATTTAAATTGAGCAATGAATGTAAGGCATTCTATACACAAGATGGTGCTGATAATCATAGCAATGATAGGGATGATGGTGATGATATCAATGATAAACATGGTGATGAATATGATAATTAATTACAAACATTATGATTGCATTTTGTGTGTGTTATCATCAAAATATGTATGATAGATAATACATGGTAAAAACTGGTGACAAAAGGTAGAATGACCATGGTAACATGGTATATGATGAAGTTAGATAAACAGTGCACAGGACTGAAAGAAAAAAATGTCAAAATGGATAGGTGTGTACATGTGTGTAGGAGCGGGTAAGAAGGATAAAGAAAGGATTGAATAATGATATAACAGGAAGATGATAAAATTATCCAGTGATTTTTCAGCAAGCAAGCAGATGAAATTATCCACAAAATTATACAAAAGTTATACAATCAATTATTTCAGGTAGCACAAACACAAAAAGTACTTTTTAATAGCATTATACATTAATGCAAAATAGGTGCAAATGTGAGCACAATACAAAATTTCCTAAAACATAATAAAAATTAATACAGGACAATAAAGAATGGTGATTAAGTTGTTTTGTATGTTCATTTCTATTCTAATGTTAAAAATGAATTTCTAATAAATTCAAGACTGAGTTTGCATTGATCATAACAATATTTTGACATTAATCAAAACATTTTTTACTACATCATCTGTAAACTGCAATTTAAAGGCACTTTTAAAAAATAGTCCCAGGCTTCCAGGTTTGTATTCTAAATTCTGACCTCAGGTCGTTTATAAAGATTTGTTATTTGTTATTTGGGTTTACGGCACACTGACACCTATATAGGTCATACGGTGCCAATTATGTTTAACGTGAGCTGAATATAATCATTTTAAAATATAAATATGTAAGTAGAAATATAAAGACTTAAAAGCATTGAAATTGGCAGTCTTAAGAGTAAACATCCCTCACTCCAAATATAATATCATGAAGAGAGATCACAGCTGGACATTTAATTTATATACACAGAGTTGTCTTAGTAGAGAAGTTGTAATAAACAGTTTTCACCCATTTTTTCTCCAGACTTTAGATTCCACTTAACAAATTGTTAATTCAACAAAGAAGTGATATAAAGAGGTTTTTCTTGTGTTTTTGCAAGTCAAATACGTCTAGACTTACTATATAACACATCGTCAGCAAATTTTATTGATTACTTTCAGAATATTGACAAGATCAACCTATAGCTCACATAAAAAATATACTTTACAGCATATATTTTTAATCAAAGAGGAATGTCTCTGTCCAATATATACACAATGAAAATTGTATATTATCGTTTCATCATTTCCAAGAATAATGCATTTTCTATACAAAATGGTTTTAAAAACAGAGCTTAATATAACATTTAAATGTATATAATAATTTTAAGTTTTTCATTACCACGTTAATTAAAATTATAATGAACAAAAGAGATGAACACTTATAAATAGACCTCTCCTTATATAAAAGAATGATAATTAACAAAGAAAAAAAGTATTGACAGAATTTCAGAATAAGAAGAACTACATGTCATTTTATACAAAAACTTATCGTCTGAAAGTATTCTACTTTTTATGACGAATCCATTAAAAACAACCAAAAAAAAGGTAAGATATAACATGCTATTTATTACAATATTATTGTCTAAAAGATTCAAGATTAGGACAATTTAATGAATATGAAGAATAAAAAAAAATTCCAGTATAATAAACATCAGTAAAGCTATAAATAATATAAAACATAGCAGGAATGGCCTTCAAAAGGTGATATACAATTGTCAGCAATTTCAGGTCAATAAAAATAGGACAAAATAATATGAAAGTTGTCTCTTTACTTTTGAAGTTTTAAAAAAAATAATATTTAAAATGGTTTTATATTAACTAAGCAATATGATGAAGTAAACGAATAAGCTAGAAAATATACATTTTGTCCCTCCTCCTAAAACCATAGTCAAGTTTCATTCTACACTAAATCATATTTAACATGGTACATAAGTCAATATGTGTTAGAGGTATTTTGTTTATATAACACATGTATCTTATATGACATTAAAATTATATACTTTATATAACTCATGAATCTTATTTGATATCTGATTCGCAGGTATAAGTACACCACCTTTCAAAGGGTTTGTCAACAAATAATTTAAGAAGTACAAATAAAACACTTGAACAATACAGAAACAAACAAGTTTCTTCTTTAATAACTTACAAGCCCCCTTCAAATAGTTGCTGCCAACTCAAAAGCAGATCAGAAAATATGCTGTTTGTAACTGTACATAATACTTAACAACACTACAAAAAATTCCTTTTTGTCAGTGCCTTAATGAAACATTTACAACAGGTAGATTCTCTGAGCAAGGTGCCAGTCACTACTTTGGTTGTCCCTCCTTGATGCTCTCAATGATGAGCTCATGAAAGAGTTGTGGAACTTTGATGGTGGGGTTGTTGTTCAGCAGTAGACCAATGGCCAGATTGTGCTGCAATAGGCATTGAACCAGCTCCGCAACACGGACCAACAACACTCCATAGCGAGTCATCCCATCAGCAAAATGTTCTGAAAAGAAGGATTAGGTAAAGAAACAAGTCTTACAAAATGCCTCTAAAAATCATCTTATATTCTTAGTTTAATAGGTAAATTGTGGATTTTAACATCACATAATCAATACCTTTAAAGGCTGTGCAAATATACATACAAGACTGTAAGGCACACACATTTTAACACTTGTATAAAAGCATCATTAAGCATAAGTAAACATAGTAGTAACCATGCAATAGATGACCCAGACATTTTTGCATACTCTTTTTAATACAGTAATTGCAAAAGCAGGTATTCAATTTGCTACTGTAAAGCATACAACATTTATTTTGTTTTAGCAGTAACCACAGTTACTGCTACATGCAGGAAGCAGCTGACCAAACAGTTTAAGACTATTATGTCTCCAGCTTGACAAAGAAAAAGTTCTAGGTATTTTGTGAATTTGATGCAAAATCAAAGGCAAAGGTACACATTGAAACCCTTTAGTAGAAGATACAAAAACAATGGTAAATGAAGTACAAATTTATAAATTGACCATGACAACAGCATGGCAGAATACTTATATAGTATCTCAGTGTTGTACTCTCCCATGGTAAAGTGGTCAATCAGTCTTGGTTCCTGACCCTTAACTTTCAGCTTTTGTCCACTACAAGTGAGGTTGTATAGTTTAAAAAGGTTTAGTTCATCACAGAGAAATTATGTACTGCATTTTATTATCTCCCCTGGTCAGTGTCATAGGCTCAAACTGTTACTTCTATTCTGAAGCAGGAAAAATATCACAGTGCTTGATTATGTTTTTTTCTCAAATAGAAGTTTCTAGCTAATTGTGTTACAATATACGATACTTACTTTCCTCGTAATACTGTAAGGCACATAAAACTTCATTCTGCAGCTCTTCAACTGCTGGAGGATTCTCTAATCCAGGGATTTCTGTCAAGCAGAAACAATACAGTGGACAATCAATAATTTGCAGAAGGCCTTTCCAAGAACTATGAAAGAAAGACAACACAATGACAAACCATTTAATGGCATAGGTTAATTACTGTCATTAAATATCATTTAGTGTTTTCATTGTTAGAAATGAAAAATAAATTTAAAAATGAAGATATTTATGATCAAACCTTTTATCATTTAAACATAAAGCCTTTTGTAACCATTAACATCATTTGAAAGTTATATAATTAACAAATTCTACAAACAGCAAAGACTATAGAGAGCTGTGCAGTTCACTGAGGTTTGAGATGAGCTAAGATTCTCTAGTTGTCCTCAAGCTGGAAACTATTGCAGCCTATTTTTAAACTAAGACAACCACTGAAATTTCAGATCGCATTATATCATCATTCAGGTAATCTGCTCTGACATTGATATCTTCTTTTGACATAAATCCCCCTTTATGCTTATATATAGATTACTATATATAGTAATTCTTCACTACTTGTGATGTGTAACAATTGAGATAGTGTTTTTAGTCATCTTTACTCACAATGAAGTACGAG